>BRKX01000008.1:40582031-41179531 GCA_026008535.1 Perilla frutescens
AATTATTATTATTATTATTATTATTATTATTATTATTATTATTATTATTATTATTATTATTATTATTATTATTATTATTATTATTATTATTATTATTATTATTATTATTATTATTATTATTATTATTATTATTATTATTATTTATTATTATTATTATTATTATTATTATTATTATTATTATTATTATTATTATTATTATTATTATTATTATTATTATTATTATTATTATTATTATTATTATTATTATTATTATTATTATTATTATTATTATTATTATTATTATTATTATTATTATTATTATTATTATTATTATTATTATTATTATTATTATTATTATTATTATTATTATTATTATTATTATTATTATTATTATTATTATTATTATTATTATTATTATTATTATTATTATTACTACTACTACTACTACTACTACTACTACTACTACTACTACTACTACTACTACTACTACTACTACTACTACTACTACTACTACTACTACTACTACTAGTAATATTATTATTATTATTATTATTATTATTATTATTTTATATATATCAAGTGATAAATGTGATTATTTAGTTGGATTGTAATTTTTTTCAATTCAAAATTTTATTTTGCTATAATCTTTTTATATTAACTTTTAATTTTATAATGTATAGCCAAAAATATATAGTTATGTTGTGTATTGCACCGTAGATGTTCTAGTACTTCAAAAGGAAAGTACATTGCAAAGAACATACATGATAAAAATATTAGGTATATATTTAACACACGCAACAATTATTATTTCCCCAAATTCCTAAGATGGTTGATAAAACTCTCGAGATTCTTATAAGATGAACCCCTTTCGCCTACGCTCTTGGCACACATTTCCTTCAATTTGAACACATTTTCCTTAAACTTATAATCAGATAATAGCGTGTCAATTTTCATCTTAATTTCATATCTCGATCTAATTCCGTTTTCACCACACTTAATTCTTAACCCAATCTCCCACTTATCACAAATATAACTTTGATTATGGGCTTGGTCTGCAAAATAAGGCCAACATAGATAAGGCACCCTTTACTCACGCCATAGACGGATACACACTTGGCCAAAGGGGGGCACTGGCCCCCCTGAAATTTTAAAAAAAATCCAAGGGTATATATGTCAATTCATATTTATTTCAATAAAAAATAAGATATACTTACCTATGCAAAACATAACTCAAATCCCTATTCTTCTATTTCTACGGCTGCGGCCTCCCCAACCAATTAAAATTCTCAATTCCTTTCTTTTCTACGGTGGTTTATGTGATATTGAAGTAGTAAAATTTGTCTCCATTAAGATGAATTTTATGGTATTATATATTATTACCATTTACTTCAATATTGAATTGTTTATTTTTATTTCCTTCTGAATTATACAATTATCATTTGGTAGGAATGAATAGAACACAATAGTTAATAGTTTGATTTAATATTTATAATTATTGATAATAATTAGTTTGGACTACTATTCGTTTGTGTACCTAATTTATTATATTTTATTTTTCTTACATATATTTTATTATTTTCCAATGTATTACATACATAAATTAAAATAAAAGTTTAGATAATTATAATACAGCAGTTTCAAAGTGTGAAAAATAGAAGAGAAATGTTATGATGTTATTGTTTTTAGTTATTGATTTGTGAATGTTGATATGTATTTGGAATCCTCACTTTATTAAAAAATATTAACTCTTGATTTCATTGTGAAATATTTCATATTATTTTTATAGTATATGTTGGGCCCCCTCAGTGAAAATCATGCGTCCGTCACTGACTCACGCCTTTTAGATTTGAGTTCCACCCACAATGCAAGACGAAACATGCAATAGCGCATGATGGGAAAGAACTTTATTTTGAGGTGCCCATTCAACAATCTTTCCAAACTCGCTCACCCTCTCCAGAAAGCCATTGGGGTAAACAGCCGATGACCCGTCCGCTAGGTCCTGTCTAACAACCCACAAAAAAGCCCTGCCCGAAATCTCGAGCCCCAGAGCCAATTCTTCTAACTGTTGCTGAGAGTAGATTGCAAAGCTGCCGAAGGAAACGTACACCACTGATCCAGCTGGTTTGGTATCCAACCAGCTCAAGCAAGATGCATCTTCAGCGTAAAAGTTGCTAGAATCCGAACACGATTTCTCCGCTTGCGCCTCATATAAATGTAGCGGTCCAACGGGCAGCAAATTTGGGTGTAAATCACAAGCAGCGGGTTCAAGTTCATAGCATGTGTTGCATAGCAACCACTTAGCTTTATCAGCTACTTCGTATGATTGCTTACATTCAAAGAAGATCTTTTGAGTTTTTAGGTCGTTAGAAATGCTCCATGGAAACTCATCTTTCCTCCACGCTGGTATATCGTCTGACAACCTGATTAGATCAACTTTCTTCAGCGCTCCTGTAATTGCATAAGCTGCTTTTAACTTATTGAAAGAACTAGAACAGAATGAAAAAACCAGTGATTAATATGTACCATTTGTGTCGAGATTTCCTTGTTCAATGAGGTTTGGAATGCGAAGTAGTACGGCAAAGGTGGCAATGGAAGGCGGTGAAAAGCCGACAGGTTCAGCTCCCATCATTTGTGCAATGTCGAAAACCCAGCCAAATGAGAGATCAGCGATGATACAGTTGATTTTCTGATCAGGATTTGAACTGTTGATCTTCTCAATCAAATCTTGCAAGGCTTCTGGCATCGTTCTTGGAAGAGTTTCAAACAGCACAAAGGGATCGTTTGGGTCATCGTCAGGTTTAAGGCCGTCCGGGATTGAGGCCAGTACCATGTTGCTCTCTTCTTCTGGGGAAATATTTGCAGCGGCAACTATTTTGTCATGTATAGTTTGGGTGTTAACTAACGTGACCTTAATTCCGTGATTGGCTATTTCGCGACACAGACTAATCAGCGGCTTCAAATGGCCTTGAGCTGGGACTGCCACAGCTAATACATGAGGTTTGTTGCCAGTCATTAATTAATTTAGCTTCTGCAATGCTTCAACAATGTATAATGTGTTGTATTCAAAACTCGTGATTCGTGCTCCCAATAATTCGATCAGGATAGCTACTTGCAAATATTGTATAGGCCTCGTGATTCTTGTTCCAATAATTCAATCGAAGGATAGCAATAAGTTAACACTTAATATCATTAATAATCTAAATTTCTGATTTTCTCTAGAACCACTCCTATATGTGTGTGTGGGGGGTAGGGGGTTGGTTATAATAGGGATTAGTTCATATGTGAGAAATATGAACAAATCTCAATCTTCCAATATGTTTTATTAAAGGGTTCACATTAAAATTAGGACATGTTACAATATTATAATTTCTTAATTTTTTGCCAAAAACAATTCATTACTTCTATTCAGACATTTTATTGCTTTTCAAATATAATTTCATTGCTCGATGTGTAATAATATATTTATTTTAAAAAAATAATATATGATGAAAAATGATGTTTTGTTAAGTATTATTTGTGAAAACCATTCTAATAGAATTTTTAAAAAAATGAGTGGACATCAAACCTTTGCTTATGTAGAATTAATATATTGCATGCAAAACACTTATAAATCATTGCTAAACTCAAGTCGATCACTCAATGTAATATGGATTTTTTTAATCAAAAGTAATTCATTGTTTTTACACTACAAGAAAAACATGATTTAACGACGGAATTAACGACGGATTATATTCCGTCGTTAAATTAATGACGGAATTAGCGACAGGTGAAGATTACGATGTTTAACGACGGACTAGCGACGGATTTTTCCGTCTCTAACGTAATGACGGAAAAATCTGTCGTTAAATATTATTTTTTAATTTTTTAAATTTTCTATTTTTTTTAACGACGGAAAAATCCGTCGTTAAATATTTTTTTTAATTTTTTTTATTTTTTATTTTTTTTAACGACGAAAAAATCCGTCGTTAAATATTATTTTTTTATTTTTTTTAATTTTAACGACGGACAAATCCGTCGTTAAATATTATTTTTTTAATTTTTTTAATTTTTTTAATTTTAACGACGGACTAACGACGGATAAATTCCATCGTTAAATGTAATTTTGATTTTTTTATTCTTTTTACATTTTATGATTTTTTTTTTATTTTTTGTTTTTTTTTATTTTTTTATTTACTAATTAATACTTAACTACGAATATAAAATTTATTTTTTATATTTTTTTATATTTTATTTGTTTTATTTTTTTTCAGATTTATGTGATTTTTTTAAAATTTTTACTATTTTATATTATTTTTTCATATTTTATATTATTTTTAAATATTGTTTATTATTTTTAATTTTTCAAGTACTAATTTTTTTTTCTAATTTAAATTAATATTTGGAATATTTCTAATTTTTTTATTTTACATTTTCAAATTTCTATTTTATTTTTTTATTTTAAATATTATATTTTATTTTTTAATATTTTATATTATTTTTAATTTTTCAAGTAATAATTATTTTCGAATTTAAATTAATATTTTGAATATTTCAAATTTTTCTAAAATTAATTTTTAATTTTTTTATTTTACATTTTAAAATTTCCATTTTATTTTTTTATTTTTTAATATTTTAAACTATTTTTTAATATTTTATATTATTTTTAATTTTTCAAGTAATAATATAATATTAAAAATTATAATAGATATTTAAATAAATGAATAAAATATATAATTATTTAATTTAAAAATAATATAAACGAATAATATATAAATAAGTTTCGTGTGGTGTGTGTGTATATATATATATATATATATATATTATTTTCATATCATAACCAATGAATTATTCGTTGGCTTGGCTAGGTGTCTCGACACGGCTCGGATTTGCGGCTGCTTCTTGGCTCAATTGAGTTTGAGTTTTTTTTTTTTTTTTTTTTTTTAACGAGGGAAAATTTCCGTCGTTAATCCGTTGTTAAATTAATATTTTTTTTTCCTAACGACAGAATTCGGCGATAAGTTAACGACGGAAAAATTCCGTCGCTAAGTCCGTCGTTAACATTTTTCAGTCGTTAATTTGTCGTTAAAAAAAATTAACGACGAGATTATTAACGACGGATGAAGTCCGTCGTTAAAACGATTTACCGACGGATTTTTAATTTTTAACGACGGAAAAATTCGTTGTTAAAATGCGAATTTTTTGTAGTGTTATAGTGATTTTTTATTACTTCTCAAATACTATTTCATTGCACAATGTGTAACAATTTGATTTTTTTTTTTTAAATATGATGATAATTGATATCTTGTTAAGTGTTATTTTTTTACTTGTGTATGAGAAAATAATTGTCAACCAATAGAACTCTGGACATCAAATCATTGCTAACTTAGAATCAAAACATTACTCCCTCCGTCCCATAATTATAGTCCACTTCCCATTTTCACACAGATTAAGAAATCACATTTAATATGTATTGGAAATATACAATTTACAATAATTATCCTATATTGTCCTTATTTTTTACTATATTAATTGCATTCATACTATATTAAATAGGAGTATATTTGTAAAAGAATATTTAAATACAATCCCAATTTAGAATAAGACTATAATTTTGAGACATCCCAAAAAAGAATAATGGACTATAATTATGGGACGGAGGGAGTAATTGATAAACACCAATTCATTGCTAAAATCATGTCAATCACCCTATGAATTAGAGATTTTGTCAATCCAAATCATTCATTGTTGGTTTGGAAGATATTAATGGATAATTCATACATATGAAAATTCAAGATGCAATGCACATAAAAATCTACTCAAATTCGAGATTCAATGCAAAAGGCCAAATAGAAGTTTTGTATAGATTTAGTAGTCCATTACCACAGATTCATTGCTAAAGATTATTTAATAGTAGTCAATGACAGATAGCACAAAAATATTTATGTTTTAAATGATAAACAAATAACTGCTACATATATACATAAACCATTGCTATGAACGAAAAATTAACAACATTCCACCAGAGTAAGATGTATATTAAACTATTTATTTTGAAAATAATAAAAATTACAGTAACTGAAATATCCAATTGATGGAGAAAATTAACCAAAAATAAAAGTCACAAATGTTGGTGACTTTGTTGTTCCCGCCGGAAGGAGAATATTGACAAAAAATAAAAAAAAAAATATCTAACAATGTCATTAGAAATCACATGTAAACAAATATTATTCGAATAATTTCAATTGAAATTGTCTTACAACTTCCCCAAATGTTTATCCCGGGGTCTGCTACATGACATCAACAGATGAAATTTTTCTCAATATTCAGAGATGGTCAAGGCTGTGGGGCATGAAGTTAGAGTTTAGCTGTGGAAAAAGACGTCGTCTATGGTGCCGTCAGGAGATAGAGAAATGCCGGAGGAAGACTTCGTCTGTGTGGTGCCGGGGAGAGAGAGAGAGAGTTTGGAGTGACTAAAAACAAAGGAAATAAATGTGGTGACTAAAAATAATGTCTTTCATCTCAACCTTTAATTTAAAGAGATCTAATGGCCATAAATAATTCCTAATTCTACCAAGCACAGTACTAGTTCTCATTTGAACTGGGAAGGATTAGCATTAATATAGGTCTCTGTAAATTATGAATTAATCTAACTCATTAATACGTGAGATCAATTGTTATTATTAATAGTAATAACTTTTTTTATACTACCTCCGTTTCATAATGTTTGTTGTTTAAGGTTTTTTTTTTAGTTTCAAAATGTTTGTTGTTTTATATAATTTGACATCCTCTCTCACAATTTTAACCCTTTCAAATCCTACAAGATTTTTTGATTCTAACTTACCTATAATATATGAAGAGAGAAAAATATATGGAGAGAGAAAATATTGTTATTTTTTAGGAAAATATAGATGAATTAGATTTTATGGCATATATAAGGGATGGGTATATTTGTCCATAAAATTAATTCTTAATTCCAAATAAAAAAAACAAAACAACAAACATTATGAAACGAAGGTAGTATATTATAGGTGCACTAGAGGACAATTAAGTAAACTCGTGTTTAGATTGTTCCATAATTAAAGTCATTTTATTAGGAAAAGTAAAACTTCCCCTACTTAATTAAAAGAACTGCCACGATTCAAAAATTGAAGAATTGTGGCTGATGAATTTTATGAATTGAGAATTGTTGGTGGAGCCCTTTATAATAGTATAATATATGATATTTTAAATTAATGTTATGCTATTGTTAGACTTCATGATGTTTTTTTTTCTTATTTTATAATATTTTAATATATTATTAATGTCTTACTTGGTTATATGATGGTGTTTATTTTGGTATCCAATATACTTGCATTTTACTAGTGAAATGTTTAGTACATGGAATAAGTGAAATTGTTGTGTTAATGTCTTGCTAAAATGTAATAATTCCTTAGTATTCAAAATGTATTAGAAAATTGAAAATGTTGTATTTAATTTATTTGTTTATAGAAAATATTGCTTATTAATTATTTAAAATCTATGGAAGAGTATAAATAATAATGTATTGATTATGTTATAATGTATGTAAAAGGTATTTAGTGTCATAATATATTGTTATGTTATTTCTATGCACTCGATATGATGCTTATTATACTATTTTTTAATGGTTTTTTTTATTTGATTAGTGCATGTTTAGGTTGTTTGATGTCAACATAAATTGTTAAGTTATTTTTAAATTTCATAATGCTTTTTTATATTTTATAATACTTTAATGTACGATTATATTAGTGTCTTGAACTCTTAATATACGATGCTTTTTTTTTTGTTATCCAAGATGCTTGTAATTTAGTAGTTTAATATTTTAGTTTTTTTTTTTTTTTATGTCGAGGGTAACCCGCAGCCGCTACCGTGGTGCGCACTGGGTAAACCCCGCCCTTGTGTAATAACCTGCAAACCTACACATTGGAGGTAAACCACACTTGGCAAGCCATGTGTGACAGG
This sequence comes from Perilla frutescens, assembly GCA_026008535.1. Lineage (NCBI taxonomy): Eukaryota > Viridiplantae > Streptophyta > Magnoliopsida > Lamiales > Lamiaceae > Perilla > Perilla frutescens. Next base: position 40,589,970 of record BRKX01000008.1, read on the forward strand.
CTCACACCTAGTGGTGTTGGTGGTGGGTCGAACTTGAGACCTTTGGCCTCAAGAAACACCACTCCACCACTAGGCCATCCCCAAGGGGACAATAGTTTAATATTTTGTATTAACAAAGTATGGAACATGCAAATTTATTGTTTTAATATTGTTTAAATATATTAATTTATTACTATTAAAAATGTTTTATTAACCAAGAATAAAAACTAAAATTAAATAACTATGGAATAAACTAATGTAATAAAATAAAATAATTAATCTTTAAATAACAACAAAATAACTACAACACAACTATGTAATAATATCGATATTAATTTAATTGATTTCTCTATCATTTAGAGGGTGACATATGCATAATATATTAAATTCATGGATGTTGAAAATGGTTAGTTGGACTTGGAGGCACAAAAGTCCTAAAATGTTGATTTAAAAATATCAAATATTTGTTGATCCAAAAAATAGAAAAAACGGTTACAAAAAGGGAAAAACACATGATGAAAAAAAAAGGCAATTAAGGGGTACAAAGATATTAAAGATCTCATTAAATTTACAATGAAAATTATAACTTTTTACACGTAAAATAAATATAAAAAATAATTAAATTAAAATAGATATAAACCACTCATCTAACAATTCTAACGGATAGGATCAATTCTTAATTTACACATTAGGGATCTATTTACAAATGATCCATTATATTCGCTATATGTATGTGTGCGCCCGTGTGATTTGGTTCTACTAGCCACTTGATGTGAGAACCTTGATAGTATGCTTATTTATTACTCCCTCCATTTCATAATAAACATCATTCTAGCACTTTCATTTTGTTTCACAAAAAATGTCATTCTACACAATCGAGGTAAAAATTTCTCATTTTTTCTCATATGGCCCCATTTAATGCATTCAAATAACCATATTTAACTTATTTAATGTATTCACATGAGGGTGTATAAAAATAATTTGATTATCTAATTAATATCTTCATCAATATGTGTGCATTCATTTAAAATGACACTTATTCAGAAATGAGGGGAGTATAATTTTATTGTTTATGTTAATGTATTTTAGTGTTAATTATAGTACTAAATACAACTAATTAAAATACAATAAGAGAAGTACTAAAAGTATACTCTCTCTGACTCATAATATTTGATGTGTTATCGTTTTAATCTTGTGTTAAATTATTTGTTGTTTTAGACATTTTTAGACAGTCTCTCCCAATTTTACGGGATGAGATCCTCTATTTCAGATTTGGTGCTCTAACCCGTATTCCACGATCGATTTAACAAGTTTAATAATAGATATTATAAAAATAAAAATTAATTATAACATAATCGACCTAGTCACATCTATCAATAAAAAATTGAAATTTTTAAAATTATTATAAATCATATTTTTAAAATAATCAACTATAATAATCATTTCTTTGAAAATTAAATATTAAAAAATGATTATAAACCCTAATTTGGTGCGTGGGGTGAACCCTAAAAACAATAATAAAATTAAACTAAAACATAATAAATTAAAATTGATGAAAAAATGAAAGAAAACCTCATTAAATTTGATCGTGGAATACGGATTGAAACACCAAGTCTGAAATAGAGGATTCAATCCGCAATTTTACAACCCTATCGAAACACTATAAAGATTATTAGGAAACTATAACTTACTAGAACTTGATATAGGTGAAGAAAGAGACATGCAATATTATGATATATTTGTCACGTACATATTTTACTTCTTAATTCTTGTGTAAAGGATTAAAACATTAAATATTATGATATTGAGAGTAATAAATAAACATATATATATATATATATATAATATATATATGATAATTCTATTTAGCACAAATTGTGCTAGCACAATAGTAGAAAATTAATGTTAAATGACTAGATTGTCCTTATTGGACTATTTATTTTTTAAAAATTTGAAACTTTATATTTCTCTCTCCATTAATTTACGTTGCATCTCTCTCCTATCATTATTAAATGAACTCTCCAATTCTTCCATTAATCATTTATTAACTCATTTTGATTATGATTGTTTAATTAGTAAAAAAAAACGTGTCTTATAGAATTTTAGAGAAAAATTCGATTTTGGTCCCATAGGACATGGCCTGGTCCGATTTTGGTCCCAATCCTATCACATTTGGTCCTAAATCGCTTGAATTATCAATTTTAGTCCCGCCGTCACGGTTTCCGTTAAAAAAATTATCGATTTTGGTCCCATTTTAGTATCAATTTTGGTCTCATATAGAAAAAATTTTACAAGTCAATTGGAGGCAAAATTGAACTGATTTGGAGGAAAATTTAACCTGATTTGGATCCAAATTTCCCACCAACATGCATCTATATATGTCTACTCACCAAATCATCAAATAACAATTACTAAATCAAAAGAAAGTCAATTTTTTTTTATTTAGTTTAATTTTCTATGGAGCTTGAGTTCGATCAAGAAGATACTCGGCTCGACTCGGCTCGTTTACACACTTAAAGGCAGAGAAATTTTTTCTTTAGTTTAATTTTACAATATTATTTATGAGCGTTCACCACATCTAATTAGAGTTTATAATTATTTTTAATATTTAATTTTAATTTTCAACTAATAATTCATTATTATGGTTGATTATTTCATAATTAAATTCTTGTAAAATGTAAAGTAAAAAATCAAGGAAAAATTATACTTGCATACCTACATTTTGAACTTTCAGTACAAAAAATTCACAATTTAGCGATGGAAGCGCGTCAAGCCAAGCCCAAAATATTAAAAAATAATATAAAATAATAAAAAAAATATATAAAGTAATATAAAATTTTAAAAATCGTAAAGTAAAACTAATAAAAATATAATAAAAATTTATACTCATAATTAATTAGTAATTGAAAAATAAAAAATATATATAATATTAAAAATGTAAAATAAATAAAACATTAATAATATTAAAAATATTAATTTCAAATTCATAATTAATTAGTAATTAAAAAATTAATAATATTAAAAATTTAAAAATTACAAAGTAAAATAAATAAAAATATTAAACAAAATTATGTTCGTAATTGATTAGTATATATAATATTAAAAAATATTATATATTATTAAAAAATTAAAAAATGAAATAAATTGTAAAATGTAAAATAAATAAAAAATCAATAATATTAAAAAGATTGATTTCAAATTCGTAATTATATAGTAATTAAAAAATTAATAGCATTAAAAAAATTAAAAATTATCATGTAAAATAAATAAAAATATTAAAAAAATTATATATGTAATTAATTAGTATTTAAAAAATAGAATATATATATAATAATAATAATAATAATAATAATAATAATAAATATTTGAAAAATCTGTCGTTATTGCGTCGTTAACATAAAGAAATAAAAATTAAAAATTAAAATACGTCGTTAACATAAAGAAATAAAAAAACCGTCATTAATTATCTTAATCTTAATCACTCGTTAATGTGTCGGTATTTTAACAACGAAATATAATCCGTTGTTAAATCGCGTTTTTATTTTAGTGTTTTTTTAAATAATCCAATTTTAAAAAAAATTAATAAAAAGTACCTCTATTTACAAATCTAACATTTGATCAATTTTTCAATTCAAAAATCGTTCATAGCTGATTGTATTTTAGGATTTCTATTTCGCTGAAAATTTCACTTTTGGTCCCATAGTATCTATTTTGGTCTCAAAACTGACGGTCGTTATCCCATTTTTTTCCGTCTAAATTGTGGAACCAAAATTGATAATCCAGGTCCTATGGGACCAGATTTAATAACAATTTCTGAAATAAGACCAAATGTGATAGAGTTGGGACTAAAATCAAACTAGGCCATGTCCTATGAGACCAAAATCGAAATTTTCTCTAGAATTTCATTATGGCTTTCGATTCATAGTGCACAACTCCTCTCACTATATAAAGCTTCAACAACCACTGATTATTTTTCAGATTGTGCTTTTATACGAACTCATTATATTCCATTTGGTCTAAAAATTTCACTGATCAACCCAATTTAATTATGACTGTTTGATTAATAAAAAAAGTATCTTATTATATAATTAACTTTATGGCTTTATTCAATTCATAGTATGACAGTGAGTTCAATTTTATAATATATCAAAAAATATTTCTTAGAAGATAATTATACTTTGAACTCCAATTCTTCAATTAATCAAATGTTTATTCAATTTATAATTACTTGATTAAAAAACATTTAAAAAAATTATTAATTGTACATTATGAGAAAATTATTATCGGTTGCTTCTTTATCATTCATAAGGCTATCATTTTCACTCAAACCAAATAATTGCTCCATAATATCAACATCATCCATGTTCACTAAAATAACTAGTGTTATAATGTATTTTTTTATGTATATATGTTTTCTAAATTATTTTTATATTCATGTTCAAGTAGAAATATTTATTTGAGTGGTTTAATTTTTGGTTTTATTTTTTTAGACAAATTCATTGTATTTGGGAATGGGTGTAGAAAATGAGGGATGAATCTCATGCAATATTGACCATTAATGCATTCACATTAAATAGTTGGAAATTGTGTAGAAAATGATGAATAAATTTTAATTAAAATCATATCAAGGATAACAATGTCATTTAACATTAAAATTTTATTAAATTTTACATTTGTGCCGGCACAAATTGTGCCATTTAGCACTGTCCATATTTGAGCAAACATAAATACATGAAATACATTGCATTGTGCCATAGACCGAGAATATTATTAAGCTAACGTGCTTCTATAACATAAGTACATGAGAATCATTGCATCGAACAACAATATGGTATTACACGAAAGCCAAGAAAAATAAAATTTCACAAGCCAACATAATAACTCATCTCTCATTTGTTGAGGCTATCGATAAACATCTCGAAATTCATGTAAGACGTTCCCCCCTCACAGGTACTCTTGGCACACATTTCCTTCAGTTTCAACGCATTTTCCTTCAATTTATTATCTGAAAATAACATGTCGATTTTCTTCTTGATCTCATGCTTGGACCTCATGATACTCCCATTTTCATCAAAATTAATTCTCAATCCAGTCTCCCACACATCACGAATAATACTCTCATTATGGAACTGATCTGCAAAATAAGACCAACACAGGAAAGGCACCCCTTTACTCACACCTTCAAGAGTCGAATTCCACCCACAATGAGAAACGAAGCACCCAACAGAAGGATGAGAGAGAACTTCATTCTGAGGTGCCCATTCAACAATCTTTCCGAGTTCACTTACTCTTTCCAGGAACCCACCCGGGTAGACAAAAGGAGACCCGTCAGCAAGGTCCCGCCTGACGACCCAGAGAAAAGCCCGGCCCGAGAGCTCGAGCCCCATAGTCAGTTCTTCCAACTGCTGCTGGGAGAAAGCTGCAAAGCTGCCAAAAGAAACATAAATCACTGATCCATCCGGTTTAGTATCCAACCAGCTTAAACAAGATGCATCTGCAGGCAGAAAGCTGCCCAGATTCGAACACGATTTCGACTCAGGTTGATGTAATGGGCCGACAGGCAGGAAATTAGGGTACAAATCACAAGCTGCAGGTTCGAGTTCATAATAAGTGTTGCATAGCAACCATTTAGCTTTATCTGCTGCTTTATATTCCTTTACACATTCAAAGAACATCTTTTGTATTTTGAGATCGCTGGAACAGCTCCAAGGAAATTCATCTTTTCTCCAGAGGGGTATATCATTTGACAGCCTAATTTCATCCCCGTTCTTGAGTGATCCTGCAATTTCACAAGTCGGGATCTTTATTGACACGAGATGCATACAAGTTTTTGTGATTTGGAGTAATTACCATATATAGACCTTGGTATGATTATAAACTCGGCAGAAGATAAGGATTATATTTATAAGCTGTAATCACTTCCAAAGTGGTTATCCTATAAAAAGGAAAGAAAGAAAGAGGGGATGATTGCACCTAAAATCACGAATCAGATTCTCTAGTTCCAAATGGGTCTCATATGTGCCCAACATTAAAACCACGCAGTTTTAATAATGTTTATGATAAAATATAATTTATTATATTATAATAAATTCTTATTAATATATATTGCTAAAAATTGAATTTTTTTAAAACATTATATTTCTAATTAACTTTGGAATGATCAACCCTAATAATCAATTATATTTACTAAAAATAAAAATTAAATACTAAAAATAATTATAATTCCTAATTAGGTTGAATTAATAAACCCTAAATAATTATGTAAAATTAAACTAAAAAAATTAACTTTTAATTAAAAAAGAAAGAAAAACTAATAAATTTAATCTTGGGACATGGATGAAACACAAAATAAATTATATGATTACCAAAATAATAAAAAATCAAGATGATTATTTTGTTATTTTCGGTTAAAATAAAATTTTATTGTCAATTCTACAACTGAGTTGTTCATTGTCTTGAGTCTGCCATTCCCCTACCATCAATTCTAAAAAATGATTGTTAGAATGATCAAATTTTAGTTGGAATCGAACGGACAAAAAAAACTAATTTTTTTCAAATTTTTCATTTTGTTTATTTTTATTTTTTCAGGTTGAAAATTGTCAATTCCAAATTAATAATAATCCGTAAAAAATATAATAATGAAATTCAGAAAATTTTTTAAAAATTCCATAATTTTTGCTGAAAATTTATTAATCCAAAATTTAATAATATATGTATATATAATAAAATATAATTAATCAAGAAATTGAAAAAATTAAATGGTGATACACAATATTCCTAAAGTCAAGTAATCAGAATACTTACCTACTTGGGGTAGGTAATTAGAATCCAGGAAAGTTTCATCATTTTCTTGTTTTCATGATTCTTATTACTTTTCCAAAGTCAATTAAAATTGAATCAAACACATAAATTTAGAAATAAAGAATCAAATTTTTTTTCCAGATCATACTTCGTGCCAATCAAACGGGCCCTAAATATTTTCCTAAACAAAATAAAGGGAAAAGCCATTAACAGACAGAGAGAATTAATTAGAGATTATGGGTTAACATATCTAAAATTCTAAATCATTAAACAATTAAGGAAGAGCCATCATGCAACAAACATAGAGACCATATATACCGACAGCCAAGAAAATAATATTAAGAGTAGTTAATAATTGTGATAAGATAAAAAATAATAGCTCGGACAAACAGGTTATCTCAAAAAAAAAAACGGAACAAAATAAAACCTAATGAGACAGCAATATTAACCAAGTGAAGTCAATAAATTATACCATTTGTGTCGAGAAGTCCAGCTTCCAGAAGCTTTGGAATGTGAAGCATTATGGCGGTGGCCGCCATCGAAGCTACTGAGAAACCGACAGCTTCGACTCCCATGTTTTGTGCAATCTCCATAATCCAGCCAAATGAAAGATCAACAATGATACAACTAACCTTCTCATTTGGATTTGAAGTGTTAATGCTCTCGATCAAATCTTTCAAGGTTGCAGGCATCGTCTTCCTGAGAGATTCCAACAGCTTGAAGGGCTCGTTCCAATCATCGTCGGGATTGAGTCCATCAGGGACTGAGGCGAGCACTATGTTATCCTCTACCTCATCAGCACCAGACATTTTTGCAGCGGCAACTATTTTTTCATGTATGGTTTGAGCGTTAACAAACGTGACCCTAATCCCTCGTTTGGCTATTTGGCGACACAGATTCATCAGCGGCTGAACATGGCCTTGAGCAGGGACAGCCACGGCCATTACGTGAGGTTTGTTTCGAGTGAAGGTAGCCATACATATATAATTCAATGCTTCAAGGGATCAAATACAGAGGTAGATAGTTACAAAATTTAGTACCAATATATTGAAAAAAGGAAATGCAATGTCTATATATATATAGGGAATTGAAGAAATCGATCAAATGTAAACACTACCTGCACTAGTATATAAATTATTGATTAATATAGACCATTTAAATTAATTAAATGAACGGATAAGATCTTTCATTTTTTCTAATTTTTTCTAAGAGATATGCTTGTTGATTTTAGCATATATATATGTATGTTCACTACAAAAAAAATGATATTTAGAGACAAGATTATTAGCATCAACAAATGTCGTCACTAATACTAAACTTTTAGTGACGACATATTATTTCTAATTATCACATATCATCTCTAATAAAAATTTTGTGATGATATTGTTGTCACTTAAAAATATTTTTTGCGTAAATAGAGCGTCCCTAAAAGTTCGTCCCAAATAAATTAAAAATTATTTTAAGTGACAACATTGTCATTACAAAAAATGTCATTAGAATTGATATGCAATTATCCAATAATATTGTCTCCAAAGACCGTTTTTTTGGTAGTGGTTGAATTTTAGCACCGTTATTTTTCAATTTTTGAAATTAAATAGCATTGTGAATGTTGACTTAAGCTTAATTATGTATGCTGACTTTAATTAGGCAAAACACATAATTAATTAGATCCTTATACTTTTATATTTTGTTTCAGTACGTCCCTTTAAATTTTTTATATTTTATTACTAGGTCCTCCTACTTTGATACTATACTTTCTTAGGTCATTGTACTTTGATATTTTATTTCAATAAATTCTTATACAATTTTTTTATTTTATTAAGTCCTTCTACTTTCTATATTTAATATCACAAGTTCTTAATTATTTAATAAAAATAACATAGTCTATATTTTATCATTATTTAAATAATTAACGCTTAAGTTATCAAATAATTTTTTATGTTATTTATTTATTTATGCATTTACGTATGTAATAATATATTTAAAATATGAATGACCTGATAATTAGTGTTTCCCGTAATAATATTGTCACTTCGTCTACCGGTGTCGATCCTTTTTTTATAAGCACTATAGTTTTATTTTTCTATATATATATATATATATATATATATATATATTCAACTGAGATAGTAGAATGAGCTACTAAAATATAAAAATTATAGAAGTACCTATCGAAACAAAATAAAAATATACAAAAACGTGATCGAGAAAGTGTATTTTATAAGTAGAAGGATGGTATACCGAAAATTTCACGCCGTACCGTATACCGTACCGAAACTTCGATATCGAAAAATTTCATACCGTTCTCATACCGAAACTTTCGATATACCGAAGTTTCGGTATACGCCATAACAGATATTGATATCGTACCGATATTTTCGGTATATACCGTACCAATATTATACATTATATACCGAACATAACGAACTTCTAAGGTATACTGAACTTTCACGGTATATCGAAAATACCAAAATTTTTAATGTATATCGGAAATACCGAATTTTACATGTCGTACCGATCCGAATTCTACAAATAACAACATAAAAATTCATGTTTCAACAATCAAAATACCAACACCAAACAAGTTTAATAGTCCATTTCTTAACAACCAAAATTCAAATATAATATTATTAAATGAAATAACATAGCAACTTGCTGTTGAGTAGATCTCGGTAATTTTTAGAGATACTTAATATTTGCATATTATAATATAGAAGAATCAAATATAGTCTTGATGATGAGAGTTATTCACTTTAGATGAAACTTATATAATGAGATTTTTTATATAAACAATTCTTGATTATGATTTACTAAAATAAACATTCACTAATTTTTATTAAATTTATTTAGTAAAGATTTAATTATTAGTATTACATGATGATTAATTTTTTAGATATAGATATAAATATAATTTTATATATAGTTTATAATTTTTTATGCAATATAGTGAAAAACTAATTAATGGATAAAAGAAGTTTTATTTCATCATTCATATACATAGATCTCAGTAATTTTCAGATATACTTAATATTTGTATATTATAGTATACAAGAATCAAATATAGCCTTGATGATGAGAGTTATTCACTTTAGATGAAACTTATATAATGAGATTTTTTTATATAAGCAATTCTTGATTATGATTTATTAAATTAAATATTCACTAATTTGTATTGAATTTATTTACAAAAGAAATAATTATTAGTATTACATGATGATTAATTTTGTAGATATAGATATAAATATAATTTTATATAGTTTATTATTATTATGCAATAGAGTGAATAACTAATGGACAAATAAAGTCTTATTTCATCATTCATATACATAGATCTCGATAATTTTTAGATATACTTAATATTTGTATATTATAGTATAGAAGAATCAAATATAATCAAGATTAACATTTAACTTTTCAACGGAAAGTGTCATTTATCTAAACTTAGCTTAATTTTAGATTAGTAAGTTTTGATTCAACTTTTCAATGGAACATCCTATATTATTTCATTGTATTTCAATCTCTAATATTAATATATATATATATATATATATATAGATATGATTACATTGTTGAGTTTTTGTATTTTCATCATCATCACAAACATATATATAAATTATTTATAATTCATATATACGTACATTAGTCATGTTCATATTCGTATATTCATTTTCTATTTATTCATTTTATTTTTAATTATACTCATAATTGTAATCTTGTTAGATAATTATATAATTCCTCATATTAGTTTATTATTTTTCATTAATCATGTTCCAAAGTCTTTATATAAATATTAAAGTTTTTTTTTTGTATGATAAAATTGTTAAATGTTATAAATGTATTATTCTTTCTCATTTTGAATCTTTGATATATTTGATTAAATATTTGAGTTATAATTATGAATCCAAATTTTAAATAAATGTTACAATATTGCAGAATAAAATAAATTCAAATATAATTATATGACTAACTATTTCTTATTTTATTTTATTTTCCTTATTAATTATTTTACACATAATTATAATCCACATTAGTTAAGTAGTTCATTAATATTAGTTTATTATTTTTCAATATGAGTCATATTCAAAAATCAATATATAAATAGGGAAGTGTTTTCCTTATGTCTCATATATATTTATTAATTTTTAAATATTGTATTTTTGCTAAACTTTTATAAAAAAAAACTTACTAAATATTATTTTATTGCATTGTATTTCTTTTTTCTTTCTTTCTCATATTTATAAATCTAAATTTTAAATATATGTAGCAATATTATAATTACAACATTGAATTATAGATATGTTTTTTTTTTGAAAAAGTCGGTATGTATCGATATATCCATATACCGTATTGTACCGTATCGAGACATCAATATACCGTCTGCATACCGCTATACCGTGGAGTTTCGGTATATATACCGAAATCTCGGTATACAGCGGTATACCGTAATTTTTAAAAGTTCATATCGTTACCGTACCGAAAATTCACGGTACGTTATCATACCGTACCGAAAATTCGGTATTTTCGGTACGATAAGTGCGATATTTCGATATTTCGGTATATTTTCTCACCCCTAAATCTTTGCCGTGAATTTAAGCATATGTATGTTAAATTTTAACATTGCATTCAAGCATATGTATATTGAATGTGTTTTGCCATCTCATTTTCAATTAATAGGATCGATCATCTCATGGAATGATTGTGATTTTTAATTTGTTAAATCATATACTAATATTAATAGTATGTATGCATGTGAACTAGTATCTAATGAATGTGAACGCCAAAACTAACAGAATTCCAATAAAAGATCAAGAAAACTAATGAATTTCGCGCATACAGTGCATGAAATGTCTAGCAATAGCTGTTATTATTTACCCATATTTAAAACATTTAGCAGCTATGTATTCTCCTCCATAGACCATAGCATTGAATATATAGGTGTTGCGTGTCTATTAGGCGCTAATAAACACCTGGCGTTCCAAAGTCCTCTTAAAAATTTATTTTGGCCAGGTCTCTATATCTCATTATTCAATGCCACTGTCAAATTTATTATTATAAAATTGAAAAATTATTATAATATTACTAATAATAATTTACATTTAATTTTAAAAACTGAAAGTTCAAATGATTTTATATTCTAATTGTTGAATAATATGCACTAATAATCATTTTCTTATCGGATGAAATTCTAGCTATATTCCAAGCACGTATTCTCTAGGATATATTTCAAATAATTTGATATGTTATTTTGAAAGAGTTTTAATTTAATATATTACTACTATTTGAGTAAATCAGACTTAAATTGAAAAAATTATGATTGTTTTCAATTTTTGGTAATGTTAATGATGTCATGCCAATATCACCTTTTTTGTTACCTTGTGCTTCTAATAGAATATCACATATGCATCTAATTAATATAAAACTTTATATATATAAATGGTGTATTAGAGAATTTGGGTTGAAGGATTGAACAATTTAGAACGTTTTAGATCATGCAACTCTTTAAATACTCAATTTTTTGTATGCCTATCCAATAAATATAATCTTTTAGTTTAAAGAAAGAAGGTTGCAATCACAATAATGAAAAAAATCAAGTAAATTATTCAAAGAGCAGTATTTTCAGCGAGTCAAAATTCAGTTTTTTTAATAAGAAGCTAGTTTCATTAATCCCGATTTATTTGATAACCGATTTAATTAAAAATTCATATATAAATGGACGGTAATGCCCTTATCTCTCCGAATCTGAAATATCGCCAATCACTCATATTCTTCTAATTTGGGTACAATATGATTCCATATTTTTGAAGATTTGGCGCTTAGATTTCCGTCCAAAAAAAATTTCTGTTAATAAATCTTAAAATAAATATATTATCGATATTTATATAAATTTTGATCATATTTAATTATTTTGATATATATCCTATATATATTCATCATAATCATATCCTATATACTGTATATATAATGATATTACGTTAATTTAAAATAGTAAATAATAAAATAATAATTCAGAATACTGAGTTGTGATACCATATTATATTATAAAATCAGAATAACTCGTTATATCGAATTGCGACATAATATTATATTATAGTGTGTGCAATCCAAGAATAATCAATAATATTAAGTTATGACACTGATATTGTATATAAGACAATAGTGTATTAAATTAAGACGTTTCAATATTATATATATAATGTAATAAAAATTTAAAATATTAAGTTGTGACATCATACTATATTTATAATTTAATAATAATTAATAACATTGAATTATAACTTCATATTATATTATTTATGTTTGTATAAATCAATAATAATTTCAAGTTTTGACATTTGACAATATAAGCTATTGTTTTATAATATAAAATGTAGCATAGACTAAGAAAAAACGCCTATTACTACACTCGTTTTGAGACGCCAAATATTCAATGTTGCAATAAGGCAGTTATTGGGACATCAATAATTTTAAAACGACATTTCACCTTTATTGAAGATATTACTACACTTTTTTTGTGACACCAAAAAAACAGATGTCGTAATAATATGATTATTGGGGCATTGAAGATATCACGGCACCAATCGTCGCTTATGATTTAATATATATCTTAATCCCTTATGATTTAATATATATCTTAATCTTAATTATATATGATATATTTAATTAAATGAGCAAAACAAAAAATAATTATAAAGCTAAATTAATTTTTGCGAAGAAAAAGACCCAGAATCCAAGTTCAACAGCTCGACGCGTCAATTCCACCGTTTTTTTTTTCTAGAAAATCCTTTTTCTTTAATCAAATATATAGGAATGGAATTAAAGTTCAATCAATAACTTTTTTTTTTAAATCCCTCTCTCGAAAAATAAAATAAAAACTGAAAAAAAAACCATCTTTTTTTCAATCCACGGAAAAAGCTTTTTTAGATTTGATTCAATTTTGATTTGGTTTCGTAAGAATATTAAAGAACAAAAAGAAAAATATTGTTCATGGATTTAAAAAACTACACAACAGTTTTTTAGTAATAAAAGTTCAATAATAATTTGTAAAACGTCTAATTTAAACTACATTTTTTATTTTTAAGTAAAGTGAAAAATGTCCATATTAAGGAATATATCATTGGAAAAAAGAAAAAATAATACTCCCAAATTTCCATTAGTGAGATGATGTGCTAGGGGTGTAAACGAGTCGATCCGAACCCGAACATACGTATGTTCAAGGTTGTTTGAAATGATATCGAGCTTTAGAATTTATGTTTGAGCTTGTTTGATTATCTATCGAGTCGAGCTCAAACGAGCTTTAATCGAGTCAAACGCGAGTCGTCGAGCTCGAGTAGTTTGATATTCTTACACATGTTTGCTCGTTTTTACTTATCGAACTCGAGTTCGAGCCGAGCTTTAAATTTTATCGAACATAGCTTGTTTGATATGCTTATCGAATTGAGCTCGAACGAGCTTTTAATCAACGAACATGAGTCGAGTATCGAGCTATTTGGTTTGATTTTCAGCCCTATGCTGAGCTAACCAATTTCCGCCGGACATCTTCCCCAATTTCCACCCAGTTAAGTTTCATTGGACATATATTTTTATTATTATTTTTGAGTGAAAGACACATTTTTATTTTAATATTCAACTAGTTATTACTTAAATTTAAAAGAATTTATATTATAGTAAAATATATATACATCTTATTATTACCAACTTAAAGTCTATTATATTTTATTTTATCTTAACCACTAAAAGTTACATCTATTGCCAAAAAAATAGCATTATAAATTCATTTAATTGATTATTCTGAAAATCATTGCTTTAGCTATATAGATTAGTCAGTAATGTACAACTATATTAATTTTTATATGGCCTAATAATGTTAGGAGTAAAAGACTAATTTTAGTTGATTAATTATTCAGTTGTTGTTTCGTCAAATAAAATAACATAATTATAAATTATTTTCTTTACAAATGAAATTATATTAATATATTATCATGAAACAATGAAAAGATGGAAAAGTCAAATTGCTAAAATTATTCACTTTCCCGGTCAAAATTAGAAGCGGCAAATTTTCATTATTTTCATTAGCAGTCAAAATATGTCGTTAAAAGTATTAAATTGTATTTCTTATTGCGTTAAAAATGTAAAAATTTAAAATAGGATGACATTTAATAATGTCGTAATAACTAATTTGATTAATATATTATATATAAAATTGAAAAATAAATCATTTATCGGGACATCACATCGTGCCTCAACAACACTTATCCCAACAATTCACAATGTCTTTATATCTAAAATGCTATAGCTACACAAGCATGGACGACACACATAAACACCGTTGGGATAGATATGGTGTCACTATACTACATATTAAAATGTCTTTAAAAGCTATTTTTCTTGTAGTTATAGAATATAAGTTAAATCATAGTTCATAATAGTAAGATGTGATATCATGCTATGGTATATAATCCAATATTAATTTGTGACAACATACTGTTGTATAACATATAAGTTAAATTATAATTCATATTAGTAATATGTGATGCTATATTATAGTATATAGTCTAATAATAATGAATAATATTGAGTTGTGACCACATTCTATAATGTATGAGATTATATGCCAACAATAATTCATAATATTGAGATATGACATCTTACTACATATAGTATATATAAATTATATAATAGTGTATAAGTCAATATTTTATAAAATTAAGATATGATAACATACTAGAGTATATATTAGGCAACAATAATTTACAGTATTAAGTCGTGACATCATACTACAATGTACAAGCAATAATAGATTATAACATAAAGTCATGAGACCACATTATACTATATAATCTAATAATACATAATAATATTTAGTTGTGATGTCATAATATATAGAGTATATAAGCTAATAATGCATAGTCTCGACTCTCGAGTTGTGACATTACACTATAGTATATAAGCTAATAGTAATTAATAATAGTAAGACGTGGCACACCATACTAGCTAATACTTTATAATATTAGAAATCACAATATAATATATAATTAATAAGTATTCATGCTATTAAGTTGTGATACTATATTATAATATATAATCAAATAATAATTAATAGTGTTAGTTGTGATACCATTATACTATTGTTGGGTTTTTTCGAATTAAACCGCCGCAGGATCATTTGGTTGTTCATTAATCCATGTTCATGCAAATCATAATTTTATGTAACATGCATGTTTATCACAGTCTATACAAAAAGCATGCAAAACAGATTCGAATCTAATAAAGCGGAAGACATAGAAACGAATCTACTTACAAATTGATAGACGGTCTGTGGACAAGATTAAAGATCTAATCTTGCTGTTGAATGAGCACAGTAATGGCGCCACCTATGACCTCAAAATCGTGCACTACAGTATTCCACTCCAAGATCTTCTGTTGTATTCCCGGACTGTATCTAGATTCAGAGTGGGCTGAAATCTACTAGATAGAGTTGTGAAATCTATGGATAACTTTGAGAGACTAAGAGGGGCTGATTTCCAATGAATAAATTCATGAAAATTTCGTGCCCCCCTCCCCTTATATATAGGGAGGGGCGAAATTTCATGTTCCAGCCCTATTGGGCTGGGCCTCTATCTCAAGTTCAATATCCAGTCCATTTTCAGTCAATTGGGCTACAACAGGGATCTAGAAGAATATTAAATTGGCCCACTAATTTATTTAATATCCAATATCCAATAAACCTAGGATATAATTAAATAAATTAAGTTTTACTTTTATTCCACTAAAGAAGCAAAACTGACCTACCAATTTAATACATATTTACGAATATGCTTTCTCCTTTAGTCCAGCCATTCCCCGTGTTTAAGATATAATGTTCATTAATTAATTATGTAAGCCTCTGACAGCTATAATTAATTAACATCTAAAACCTTGAGTAGTACCACACAAGCTTTATTCATGTACGGAATAAATTCCACAAGCAGAGTTTCAACATGAACTTGTGCTTCCTCAAGAGAACATCATCAACCTGGTGCACCGAGACACAGTGCTCATGCATACTGCTCGAGACATCATGTATACATTGTTATTACCCAAGATATCGAATTCGATCTACGAAAAGATCTCACCCATTGATAAATCAAAGTAATAAACAACACACACATATGCTCGCCAATATCACATGAGTTCAGAACCCGAACTCTGTGGATCTTTATTCTCTCAGTAACTGGGTTAGAGACAGAGAATAGTATCCTATCGTGATCTTCCTCAATACACTAACCAGTGTACTAGAATAATCAGTTAGCCAAGATAAACTAACTTATCAGATTATTCTACGGTGTACCGATGGTGTGTTCAGGACCATCTAAGCCGTGAGCTCTTTAATACATTACAAGGTTCTAATGATATGATCTTTACCGTGTGACTCCCCACACCATATCATCTACAATGTAAGTATATGGAACATTACATAAAACAATTATAGAACATAATCTAAATGCAAACAGTGACTGCAATAACTTTCATTTCATATCATCATATCATCAGAAAAGTATACAAAGACAAGTCTTCCAGTATACAAAACTAACAACTATTATATATAATCCAATAGTAATTAAAAATGTTAGTTCGTGACCTTGTATTATACTAGATAATAATTGATAATAATATATTGTGACACAATATTATACTATATATTCCCATAATATTTTGTAATAGTATGTTGTGACCTCGTACTATAGTGTATATATATATGCCAATAATAAGTTATAATGTCATATTGGGACACCATACAGTAATTTATCATCCAATAATAATTAATAAATTTAAGTTGTCTCATAGTACTATTATATAAAATTCAGTGATAATTAATAATAAAAAAAATTATATATGATATCCTACTATATATAATATTAACTTGAGATGCCTATAGGAGATAAAGTTATAATATTGTACAATATTTAAATTATGACACCATACTATAGTATATAATTCAATAATTTATAACATGTCACTACACTATATTATTTAAGTTAATAATTAATATTAATTGTTTTACACCATTGTATAGTATATTAATATTATATAAGCTTTGGACTACTAAAAGGATTAATATCCAATGTGTAAAAACATAACATAAAAATGTAATGAGAAATGTATCAATTTTCGTACAAAGATAATTTAATTTTGTGTTGTAGTATATTTAAAAAAGAATGCATGCCCCCCAATTACATTAAACACACACACACACACATATATATTTACGTTTACTAAAAATAAAACATTATTAATATTTCATTAAATTTTTCCAAAATTAATTTATTAATGTACTATTTTTTCTGAGAATGTGACTAATTTATTATCAAAATGAACCCCTAAGATAATTTTTTAAATATATAAAACATAGTCAGTAAGCATATTTGTCATTATAAAAAAATAATATAAACTTAGCTTGCAGTTTTTAATACTTTAAAAAATGTTGTTCTATGTACTTATATACGTTTTTATCTTAAAATTATTAAAATTTAGGATATTTATATTAAAAATAAAATGATTATAAAAGTATTCATTTTTTCTCTTATCAAACATAGCTGTATATAATATATATATATATATATATATTCAATCTCGCCCCCGTGTAATAGCTGCAAACCACACATAATTTGTTTATTTGAATTTATAGAATTATATTATATTTTACAACTTTATCAAATATTGAACTTTTTAGTATGTAGTAGTAACATAAGATAATGTCCTTGTTTGAATATGGAAGAATGAACCATTTTTTATTTGTTGATAGATTGTGCCTATATTGATGAACTTAATATTCACTTTATTGGAAAATATAATTCGTAATTAATGTGGAGAGAGATATTGTTCAGAATTCAAAATTTGAAATTAATTGGCTTAATCTCTCTCTAAAATAGGCAACTCGTGCTATCTCAAAGGATTATTATGTCAGTCAAATGTACACAGTTATGGAAAATCTACTAATTAAGAGGATTTAATTGCATCTCTTAAATGTTTGATGGAGACTTATTGCCTATATAAAGCTATATTTCCTAGTTTGATTTATTTCTTTGTTATTTTCTGAGTTCAAGATGGATTGAAGTCCATCATTGATTCTTGATTGAATTTTCTTTAGAAAGTGGAATTCTATAATGCAATTTCATTTCTTTATTACGTAGTTTTTTTTAAATTTAAATATGAGTGACTAAATTTGGAGGAATGAGATTGTAATCAATTTAGTATGCCCAGATTGTGAGGTCTATTTCCTTCCACGTACACGATTCACACACCAATCTTTTATGAGCCGGTATATAATCATGATCAAATGGTGCACTAGTCAAATTACTTATGCGATTATTAACGCATTGATTTAAAATTTTTTTTTCAAAATATGAGTTGATATTTTTTAGGGATACAAATGATACTTTTTGAATTTTGAGTGATATTTTTTAGTGTTACGAGTGGTAGTGATTTTGACAGTCTTTTTTTATTTCTTTTCTGATCTATACTTTTTAATGATACAAGTGATACTTTTGGGTTTTTGAATGATAATTTTTAGTGTTGCGATTAATACTGATTTTCACGGATTTTTGATCAATGCATTAAATGGGTTAACACGTTGACCGTCTAATTTGCACCTAGTGCACACAAGACTTGCCTATACTACTAATTAGAGAATGTTTAAAACCAATCAAATTTGACAAATCTCTGTTTTTCTAATTTATTTAATGTAACTCGGTTTCTCTATGAGGCCGCTTAAATTTGTTGAAGGTCTGTTGTGACCCGGCTCCTAGCCAACGGAGAAGAGGAGAAAGCTGAAACTGGAGAAGGAGAGAAGCAAGAAGACGATGGGGGAAAGATGGGGGAAAGATGCGATTTTTAGGGTTAAAGATTGGAGTCGAAATTGGGAAAACTAATCGCAAGCCGGGTCAGATGATTATGGGGGCTATCTCAGGCTGAAGAAGTGGGTCGGGCCCATCAGCGACTAGTTGGGCTGCTATGGTTGTTATTGGGCTAGCTCTGAGCTTATGAATATGTTTTCATATTAATAGTTTCATTATTATGTTTTATCGTAATGTTCTAGTACTATAATGTAAATGGTGGTCCCAATTTTCCTAGGTTAAAAAGGGGATCATCTAATCACTTTTAGGGTATGAGAAAATATTCCTACTTTCCTACTTCTTCTTGCTGCCTCTCTTCCTCCTTATCTTCGAATCCTCTTCCCTTTCTTTCTCTTTAAGTTATCTATTATCATTGATGAAAAATTGTTGTTTACATTTCTCAATCCACAAACAAATACACGTTAAGAGCATCCATAATAGGGCGGAGGAAAACTAAGAATCGCAGAGACGAGGTTATAACAAGGTCATTGTGAGCTGTTGATAGATAAGAATTTTAATAATAAGAGAGTTCTTAAGCTAAACACTTTAGAAATGAAGCAAGAACAAATTTCCATAAATAATTAATTTGTTCACTAAATTAATTGATAATACGTGCACCAATGAACAATATATGCATGCATGGTGCTCTGAGGTCGTATTTGAATCGCCCTGCATAAAGGACCACAAATTATAGTGGCAAAAAAAATGTTATATCTATTTAGCATTATCAATTTAGTCTCCTTTCATCAAAAAAAATAAAAATAAATAAAAATTCAATTTAATCTCAAATTTTTCATATAGAATAAATTTTTATACAAAGTCTTCAATATAATTTTAAAACTACGTCCAATTAAGTTTTAGCCAATTTCTTAAAGAGTCTTATGTTGTTTAATTTGAAATTTTAGGGTACTTATTAGAAGTTTATTCCCCCGTTGATATGACCAACAATGATACGCGGAAGTTACGAATCGAACACACATCAATTATGAATGATTCAATCCAAATATCAACTGATCAATAATAAAACAATATGCCACAAACTGATCTCAATCAACTAAATTCAAATTAACAAGAATTAATCTCAACTTCAACCCTAAAACGACTCTAGATCCTAATTAAAGACTTGATCAGATCACTATGCAATTGAAATCGAAATTACCCCAAAATTTAACACAAAGTACAATCCAATATCAGGAAGAACATATCCAAAATTCAACAAATTTGCACGAGTAGAATGGTATTTGACTCTATAGTCAATTTCAGATGTCTAGGGCTCGTATTTTTGGATCAAGGAATTATAAACCTAAAATCTGGACTTGGGGTGGATTATGGACGATGGTGGCGATGTGGTGGATGGTATGGAAGGTGTATGGGGATGTGGTGAAGGCTAGGGTGATGGCAGAAGCGACGGAAAATGAAGGGATCGGAGATAGTGAAGCTTACCCGAAACGAACCTCGAACCTATACTTGGATCCAAAATGCGCCTATGGAGAAATCTTCATGACTTGATTCACCCGGACACTATTGAATGCACGAATGAACCAAATATTTTAAGTTTGTAGATGCCAACAACAAACTCTACTGATGACGTTTGATTTGTGTTTGAGACGGGTTGAAGCATAAATGCAAAATTCATTCAAAACCAGTCTAAAATAATAATAATAATAATGTTGTTCAGCCCTATTTATACATAGGGGAGGCAGAAAATTAAAGCCCTAACTTAAAAATCCCAAAAATCCAAATAAAATAAAATAAAAATAAAAATAAAAAGTGTGGATGTCAGAGGTCTGTACCGTTGGATGGCACGGTCCGTGCCCGAGTGCATGCCAAATTTTGAAGTCTCGGTATGGATGGCACAGTCCGTGTGTCATCTGGCACGGTTCGTGCTAGGTTACATGGACTTGAAATCTTCAATACTTGTCACGTTCACCAACTTGCACTTCTTGGACTCGATCCTATCATCTTCCAACTTTTTTTGCATGTAGCACTGGAAGTATCCTTGTAGCTTCTTGGCTCTAAGTCTCATCACTAGACCTCACAACTGTAATTCCGGATTTAATTCCTCAGTGCTCATCCCGGTCTTATCATTCCCCCCTTCCTCAAAAGAATTCGCCCTCGAATTCAGGGCGTCATCTCGATCAAACTTATCTGCAGGTATAGGGAACAAATCAGTAACTTTAAGTATGGAAGGACACGTATACTCACTGAGTAAGTCGGGTCCATGTCTAGGCCATTCAACGTGCGTCCCATGCACACAGAACTTGACTTATTGATCTTTCTCCTTTACATCTTTAGTGCTCGTGCAGGAGTCATCTGCAACCTTGAACTTGTCCCCTTTTGGCTACACATCACTAGGTAAGGAAAACACATTAGTAGCACTGTTCTCATAAGTTATTGGCACAAGAGACAAACCTGGTTTTGTGGCCTCGTCAACTCTTTTGATAGAAAATAACAGATTGTGAAATTTATCTTTGTTTGCAGTTGATTCGGATGTGTTTCCATGTGCATTGGAATCCTTAGGGGACTGTTTTGAGATGGACTTGATGATGGAGACGGCTACGGCCATTGGTGAAGTCTCAGCCGAAGGTGGTGCGATGATGGCGGTTGATTCAACGGCTGCGGCGGCTACCTTTGCTCTTTTTTCCTTGAATTTATCTTTCATCCTCATTTGGTCCTCAATGACGTCCTTAGGTTCCAAAGGCCACAATCTAGTGGTCCGTCCATCTCGAGTCACGACATAAGTATTGGCGAATCCATCGTGTATCACCTTTCCGGTCAAACTACTAAGGATGACCAAGCAAAATATATGCCGCCTCCATAGGGATGACGTCACACAAAACAGTGTCAGTATAATGACCAATGGAAAAGGTGACATGTACCTAATATCCAACACGTATCTCGCCTCTGTCTGTTAACCACTGCAATCGGTACGATTTTGGATTTTTTTATGGTACCAACTCCAGCTTTCCCACTGCATACTGACTGATAGCATTCACAATGCTTCCACTGTCAATAATGAGTGAGCACGTCTTGTCTTTGATAGAACAATGCGAGTGGAAGATATTTTCTCACTAATCGTTCTGATCCTCTTCACGAATCAAACTCAAGGCTCGAATTGAAACAAGACTCATGTTAGCTTGCTTCAGCTTCTCTTCTTCAATCTCAGTGCTAGGAGAGACAACAAGGGGCTGGTCTTCGACCTCTGCATCAATAGGGTCACTGGGCTCCTCTTCACTAGCTGACTTTAACTCATTCTGTTCAGTGATGAACAAAACTCGATGATTTGGACACTGTGCTTGGAAGTGTCCCCAAGCTCTGCACTTATGACATTGCACATCACGTGCTCTTCCTAGAGTACCATTTTGAGACTAATTAGGTTGTATAGTTCGATTTTGATTACTCAGTTTGGTACAGGCGAACTGAAATCGGGTCTGTGATTGGGTGGTGGTGCAGACTGCTCAAAATGGTGAACAGACTATGTGGACTGTCCTTGAGGACGTGTAGGGGCTATCAAAGGAGTGGATAATTCTCCTAGAACCCACAGTGTTCTTGCAGGCATCGACTGTGAAGGACATCGGCGTCCATCTCTGAGCTACCGTTCTACAATAGAGGCATAATAGATCATGGTCTCAATAGTGTCGAAGTCTCTCAGCTCGACTTTACACGCAATATCAGGGTTCATCCCCTCAATGTACAGGTTGATTGTAGCAATCAAAGTCTTCTCTTTACCAACCCGGTTCAGTGCTGTCTCCAACTCCTTATGGTATTCCTCAATAGACCGGGTTCCCTGCTGAATTTGACTGAGCTTACGTTCCAATTTCTGTTCATAATTCACAGGAATGAAATGGCACCTCATAACATCCTTTATCTCCTACCAAGTGTCAATCAAAGGGTACCTGTCTCTGCAGTGTCGGTGCTGCTGGAATTCCAACCAAGTAGCTGCATATCCGGTGAATTCCATGGAAGATAGCTGCACTTTCTTTACCTCTGAGAAATCATAGTACTCAAATATCTTGTTGACCTTCCTCTCACAGTCGAGGTACAAGTCTGGATCATGCAGTCCCTCAAACACCGGTATGCTTGTTTTGATATTGTTCAACAAGCTGTCCTGATCAATATGTCTGGACGGATAACGGAGTGCACGTCTATATGGCTGACGTGGACGGTCACGTCTCTGTGGAGGCTCAAATTCAGCCTCTGGATCATATCCAAATTCACCATAATCTTCTTCTCGATCATCAGGATGGTTAAACTGCACTTGAGGTTGGCGAGACTGAGCTTGCTATGCTCTCGCATTTGCTCTGGCTAGCTCGGCTGCGGGTACTTCTGGCTGATGAGCTGCTTTAGGCTAATGAGCTGCTGCTGGCTGTGGAGCAGCTCCTTCTGGATGGACATGTTGGCCTTGAACTGGTGGTAATACAGGAGTTTGAGTAGTAGGAAACTCGAGCTATGCCATCACTTTGGCCAATGAATCATCTAGCTTGTTCTCCAGTACATGATAGTGATACTGGGCATCCCACGACTGTGGTATCGATGAAGTCATGTCGGTGGGAGTAGTAGACGATGTGGGTGCCTTATCATGCGACTTAGAACTATTTCCGGGCTTCATTGTACCTGCAAAACAAATAAACCAAAAGAGAAAAAAAAAGAAATGATTTTTTTAGTATCACACTAGAAGAGTAGTCTCGTACTGAAATCAAAGAAAAACAAACTGATTTTTTTTCACGTTTTTTTAATCTGCTATCACTCTAACTCGATGACATCAACAACAATCACAATGTGAAAGAACTCAATGCGAACAACCACTATAACTCAAACATATTTTTTTGAATTGCTACTCAACTCTAGCTAATCAATATCTAATTAACACAACTAAACAAGAAAAATAAGGCTGGAATGCACAGTACGAACAACTCCTCACTTTTTTTAAATATCAACTGCAATATCTCTAACTCAATTCCTTAGTAGAATCGGATGCTAGCTCATCCAACTTTGGTCAAAGCTCGAACGGGTCTCCCAAAGTACCACAGGGTGATAGGCTGCACTTGGGGTAAGACTTCACGGCAAGGATAGAAAATAAAGGCTGGTATTTTTTTTATAGATGTAGGCTATGGTAATATCAGAATTGAGGTGAATAGGAGATGAAATTTTTGATCGCTTGGTATATATATGGGCTGACCAAAAATTTTAGGAAGGAAATTGGATGAAATTTGGAATTAAATTGTACCACAATGTGAGCTTTAATCCAACTAGGAAACAAACTAGAACCAACTAGAAAACTCCAAAAACCAAATCCTAATTGAACTAGGAAAGCACAAATTCAATCCTAATTAGAACTAGGAATAAAATTTGATTCCTCCCTCTCTATTAATACATCTATATGAATGAAAATTTAGACCCCCCAAACAAGATAACACCAGCTGCAAAATAGTTCCCAATCGCTATTCGATGAAGAGCGGTAATTGCAACACAAACATGAAGAAACAAGGCATAACTATTACCCAACACAAGAATCACCCAAGAACCAAACAAGAACTTCCAAGAACTCCAAGAAATATCAAGAATCATACGATAACACAGTAGGGATTGATTAGATTTTTTTTAAATTTCGGACATTTTTTTTTGTGCGATTGTATTTTTTTATAGGGTTAAGGGCCAAATTGGCCCCTGGACTATTTGGGGGAGAACAGATAGGCCACCAAACTTTTTTTCATCTCAATTGGGCCCCTGAACTTTTATTGAGGGCTCAATAAAGCCCCTCCGTCACACCCCTCACTAACGTCCGTTAGGGTTGATTCAAAACGACGTCGTTTTGATCCTGAAATTAAAAAAAATTATTTTTTTTTATTTCTCTCTCTCTCTCTCTCCTCTCTCTCCTCTCTTTCTGTCCTCTCTGTCGATCGATGAAGACAGGTTAGAAGAAGGATGAAGAGATGTCTGCTGCCTTGTATTTGATGATGGAGCAGACCCAAATTGATGAGGTGAGAGGGATGGAGAGCATGGAGTAGATAGAGAAGAGAGATGGGGAAGTTTTGACATTTGGGGATTAAGTTTAGCTTGCGGCTGTTTTGGAGAGGCAAGAAAAAGTGATGGCTACAGATCAACTGTGAGGGATAGAGGAGGCCCATGGAGATGGGGACAGAGTGGAGGGGAGCTCGAAGCAAATATGGAAGAAAGAGGAGGGAGAACGACCACCAGAAAACTCGACCAAAAAACAATCAGCGGCCGGGATTGGTGAGATAAAATAACAGCCGGACAAGGGGCTGCTGGGGGTGGTCGGGTTGAGGCAGAAGCCGGCGAAGAGGGAGATGATACCGGATATGATGAGGCGGGGTCGGCAGAAGTCTGGCTAGGCCCTGAGATGGCCGACGGTGGAAGATTGAAGGCGGAAGAGGAGAGAGAGGAGAGAGAGAGAGAGAGAGAGGAGAGAGAGAAATATTTTTTTTTTTAAATTTCAGGATCAAAACGATGTCGTTTTGATTAAAATGACATTGTTTTGAATCAACCCTAATGGACGTTAGTGAGGAGTGTGATGGAGGCGCTTGATTGAGCCCTCAATAAAAGTTCAGGGGCCCAATTGAGACCGAAAAAAGTTCGGTGGCCTATCTATTCTCCCGCAAATAGTCCAGGGCCCTATTTGGCCCTTAACCCTTTTTTATACGATGATCGATTCTCTTTTTCCCTTAATGTGTGCGCACAAATTTGAACCACGACCAGCAGAAGCTGACGTGGCTCTAATACCAAAAACTATGATACGACCAACAATGATACGCGGAGGCTACGAATCGAACACACATCAACTATGAATGATTCAATCCAAACATCAACTGAACAATAACAAAATATTATGCCACAAAATGATCTCAATCAACTAAATTCGAATTAACAAGAATTAATCACAACTTCAACCCTAAAATGACTCTCGACTCTAATTAAAGACTCGATTAGATCACTATGCAATTGAACTCAAAATTACCCCAAAATTTAACACAAAGTACAATCGAATATCAGGAAGAACATATCCAAAATTCAACTAATTTTCATGAGTATAAAGGTATTTGGCTCTATGGTCAATTTCAGACGTCTAGGGCTCGTATTTTTGGATTAAGGAATTATAAACCTAAAATCTGGACTTGGGGTGGATTATGGACGATGGTGGCGATGTGGTGGATGGTATAGGAGGTGTATGGGACGTGGTCAAGGCTAGGGTGATGGCGGAAGTGATGAAAAATGAAGGGAGATAGTGAAGCTTACCCGAAACGAACCTAGAACCTACTTGGATCCAAAACGTTCCTATGGAGCAATCTTCATGGCTTGATTCACCCAGACACTACTGGATGCATGGACGAAACAAAGATTTCAAGTTTGTAGATGCCAACAACAAACTCTACCAAAGACGTTTGATTTGTGTTTGAGACGGGTTGAAGCGTAAACGCAAAATTCATTCAAAACCAGTCTAAAATAATAACAATGTTGTTCAGCCCTATTTATACATAGGGGAGGCAGGAAATTAAAGCCCTAACTTAAAAATCCCAAAAATCCAAATAAAATAAAATAAAATAAAAATAAAAAGTGCTAATGTCGGACGGCACGATCCGTGCCCCAGTGCATGCCGTACTTTGAAGTCTCAGTATGGATAGTATGGTCTGTGTGTCATCTGGTACGGTCTGTGCTAGGTTACACGGACTTGAAATCTTTAATACTTGTCATGCTCACCAGCTTGCACTTCTTGGACTCAATCCTATCATCTTCCAACTTCTTTTGCACGTAGCACTAGAAGTATCCTTGCAGCTTCTTGGCTCTATGTCTCTTCACTGGACCTCGCAGCTGCAATTCTGGATTTAATTCCTTAGTGCTCATCCCGGTCTCAACACCCGCCCCCGAACACCTCTAAATGAACTCAACAATTCTTTCTCTTTTCAATCTTCATAAACTATTCCAAAGTTTAATTTCAATATAATATCTTCTTTGTGGTATATATAACATGTCAATAGAATGAACTTGTTTTGATATCTATGAAATAAATCTGGCTAGAAAATATCGGATCACAAAAAAATTATGCGCGAGTTTGCTTCTAAAAATATTAGAAGTATCTTTAAATGATAATTTAGATTTTAAGGCTCATACATTATATTGTTTAATGTAAACTCATATTGAATGATTTTGGTGGCTTCAACAACTGAAATATGTCGAAGAAATTCATGATTTTTTAAATGACATGTAATATGAATTAAGAAAATATTGAACATGAAATAGATACGATGTCCAATGTTTAAAGTTTGAACATGAAACTTAAAATATCTTAGTGTAAATCAAAATGTGGTATATATATATATATATATAGGGAATCGTTCCAATTAATGAGAATCATTCACCACTGGGAACTAGGAATTAATCAAATCCAATACTTCCATTACTTTAACATAAGATGACTCTAATTAAGCTAAATTTTAGTTAAAGGAAAGATGACATACTTGTAAATTTTTATAATTATAAGTAAAAAAAAGAGAGAATTATGATAATTCAATAATCCATATGTTTCTTTTTATGAGAATTTTGTGAAACATAACACATCTCTTCTATACCCCTCTGTCATATCTCTCGTATAGTACAACTACAAACCCACCCCTCTTTCTCTCTCTCTCTCTACTACGGATTCCATACTACCTCTCATAAACTGAAAATCAATAACCCCAATTGCTATGGGAATACATTTAGTTGACCTATGCTAATAGCCTTAGTTAATCCTGTCTTTCTTTGATAAGAATCAATACGATCTTTATATAGCTTCTCTAAAAATATATTGAATTGACTTGTATTACAGGTGTACTTCTTGCGGTATTAACCACATCAAAGACAATATACATGTTGAAAGATTTATGATACTTTGCTTGATTTGGGGAAACTACAAGATATATAAAGAGTATACCAATCCTAAGGATCCATAAGTTTAATTGTGGATCCAAGACAACAATAGAAAATGTGAGTCTTAGATTTCTATTTCAAATATATCTAGATAGAGATGTGCATGTATTTATCCAAAATATGTGCAATGCACTAGAATCTCTATATTTATCTCTCTCTCTCTCTCTCTCTCTTAATAAACATGAAATTGGAAAAACTATGTTTATATCCCAGGTTAAGAGAAGGTTTGTTTTTGATGCACAAAATCAGAATCATTAATGTTGCTTCATACATGACTTTGGATTCTTGATGATTTTTGTTTTATTTTGATGTTCATACATGAATTTTGAATTTTTTGGGTTCTTTGGGGGTTTAGACATAAATTTTGAAATTTTTGGGTTGTTTTGGGGTTCAGGCATGAATTTTGAAATGTTGTAAAATATTATTCTTTTGAGGTTAAAGGATATTTCTTATGTATATATCCTAATTTTTTTACCATATTTAATTTTCTTCATATTTTATTCTTGATTCACGTGTTCATCTTCTTTGATAATCTCGTACAATATTATCAATTCTGATTTAAGTATTCATCTAGAGTTTTTTTCCTATCAATGTGTTAGTGCCATCATTATGCACTAAGTATGTTTTAGCGAGATATGTTCGAAAATATGTGCTTGGGTATGTGCCTGAAGACAAAAGTTCCGTTGTGCAAGGTTTGAAGATTAGTTGGTGAACTGTACGCTCTGATGTTCCAGACATACCCATGAATAGTTTAATTATGGCAGTTTTCAAGTTTGAAAGATCTTGCGCTGATCCAGTTTGGCAGGTCAAGATATGATCGTTTGACTGCCTTGTGGTATAGATACCATGCTAAAAGTAACCCTCTACTCAAGGTAAGTATCTATATACATTTGGAAGATCACAAACCATTATTCAGTTACCAAAATAGCGGTGATGGAAGATTAACGGTAACTTTGAAGTGAAGATTATAAGAAGACCGATTCATTGCTGCAATCGGTAGACGACTGGATTAGATTTTCTTAGAATATTATTTGAGAGTCATTTTTTTGTGATCTATGTAATAGCTAGAAGTTGTTCCCTAAACTGTTTAACATGATAGTCTAGCCTTTGAGTGTTTTGAGTAAAACACGTGAGGGGTTTTATTAATCCATTTTGTACACAATCTCGGGAGAGATTGTAAGTTGAAGTCGTGGGTAGCTAGAGGGAGTCTAATGTCATGGTTGTGAGAGGATCTCACAGATTTCATTCAGTGAAAGAGTTCGTGGAGAAGAATGAGCAACATAAGGAGGGAGTCCTATATGTGTAAGATCCTAAATGCACTTCATGAAGGAGTAGTGAACGAATCTTCAAGTTTGGGAAAAGTCCCCCTAGAGTAGATTGATTAACCGAATTGGATTACCAATCTCATGCGTTTCTTTACTGCTTTTATTTACTGTTCTTACATCTGTTCCCAACATATCATAGAACACTTGTTAGCAGTACATATAAAACACACTTAGCACGGATTGAGTTATTTCAATTGGGACCAGAGCGGGTCACCAGTTACACAGGTGTGATCTTGGCTTATTAATCCGTGTTTTTGTGTTTGTTTTGCTGAGATGAGCACAATGAAAGAAGGAGCATCGACAGTTCGACCCCCGTTCTTTGATGGCAATAATTATGCCTACTAGAAAGCCAAAATGACTGCGTTCATTTGTTCGATTGATGAACATGCCTGGAAGATGGTAACTAAAGGTTGGAAGCCTCCCACGAAGAAAGATGAAAAAGGGAAAACTGTTCTGAAGCCTGAAAAAGAGTGGGACAATAATGACTACCAGGTTATGGGGCTGAATGCTAAAGCCATGAATGCAATCTTTTCGGCTGTTAACATGAATATCTTCAAACTTATGTCCACTTGTAACAAAGCTAAGGATGTGTGGGACATACTGTAGACCACTTATGAAGGAACAAACAGTGTTCGTGCCTCACGGATGTAATTACTCACCACCAGATTCGAGAATCTCATGATGGATGAGGCTGAAAAACTTGCCGATTTCAATGCCAAAATCTATGACATTGCAAATGAAAGCTTTGCTCTTGGAGATGCCATTTCTGATGAAAAACTTGTTTGAAAAGGTTCTTCGCTCTCTGCCCAAAAGATTCGCCTATAAAGCCACGGTATTGAGGAAGCCAAAGACGTGGGAAGATGAAGCTGCAAGAATTGATGAGGTCCTTATGAATCTTTGAAATGGGCCTGACAGATGAAGAAACTGTGCAAAAGAAAAGCATTATGTTTCAGACAGGTTCCAGTACGGATGTTCCCAGCAATGTTCTTGACAAAGCTGACCTTGCATAATAAATTTCTATACTTTTAAAGAACTTTTCCAGGTTTACAAGATGATTTGAGAAATTATCTCAAAATAATTTTGCCAAGAACAGGTTCTCTAAACCTCAAAAAATGAAGTATGATGATTCTAATGAAGAGAAACTTAAAGAAGTAAAATGTAGAGAATGCGGTGGCTTTGGTCATTACCAAGCTGAGTGTGCTAACACTCTTAAATAAAAGAACAAGTCTTACTGTTCTACCTTAAGTGAGAGTGATGATCCTGATGAAAGTAGAAGTGATGAAGAATGTGTAAGCAATCATATTACTTTTATAACACATTCTGTCAAGGAGTTTGTGCCTACATCTGTTCCTGACAACGAGGATGAGAGAACATCAGAATGCAGTGACGATGAAGAATTCACTAAAGAATCAGCTATGGAGGCGTATAAAAAGCTGCATTCCAGTTGGATCATGGTGGTTGAAGTTAACAAGGACCTGCTGAAAGAGAACTCAGACCTCACCAAAGAAAGAGATAATCTCTCTTTCAGATTAAAATAGCTGGAAGATGAACTGTCACAGTCCAGGAATAGTAATCAAGCACAGAATAGCGAACTCCAACACCTAAAGAAGCTTGTTAAAATGATGAACTCTGGATCATGTGAATTGGATGAAATTCTCTCCAAAGGAAAAAGCCCTCAGGATCATACTAGGCTTGGATATAATGGCGGTTAGACCTATAACAGATTCTGTCAAGGACAGACATCTAGAACAAAAGAGTCAACAGTTCCAGAATCAAAGGTTGAGTCGAAGAACAAACAACACTGAAAGAAGTCTCATCCAAAGACATGAATTGTGTGTCATTACTGTGAAAAACTAGGTCACATTCGAACATGTTGCAGAAATTACATAAATGATCTTAGAAGAATGAAAAGAAGAGGTATGTCTTAATCTGATTAGTTCCCCAAGAGAAATAACAGCAGGAATAGATATAGGAACACCCATAGAAACTATGTGCTCCATACTACTCTCAACATTCATGCAAAGAGCAGTTGGTATTTTGATAGTGGATGCTCGTGTCACATGACCGGAGATGCAAGCATGCTGAACAACATTCAAAAAGATTGTTCATATCAATCTATTACCTTTGGAGATGGTGTCAAAGGAAGGGTGCTTGGGTGTGGTCAATTAAACATTCATGGAATGCCCAACTTAGAAGATGTGCTACTTGTGGAAGGACTAAAAGTTAATTTAATTAGCATTAGTCAGCTTTGCCACCAAGGTCTCTTTGTGTATTTTACAAGAGATAAGTGTTTGGTCAATGATAAAGAAAGTGTTCTCCTGATGTATGGAAACAGATCGCATGAGCATTGTTACCTTCTCAACATGAAGGAAACCTGCTTCAGATCTCAGGCTTGTGGAACAAATCTAGGGCATGAAAAGCTTGGCCATTGTAGTTATCAAAATCTCAGAGACTTATGAAAACTGAAGCTGTGGTTGGTGTGCCAAGTTTGAATATTGATCGAGAAAAGGTGTGCGGTCCATGCCAAGTTGGAAAACAGATCCATACCTTTCATAAGTCTGTAAAGAAGATCACCACTTCAAATGCCTTGAAACTATTGCACATGGACTTGATGGGGCCTGTTTAAACCGAAAGTATTAGACGGAAGAAATTTATCTTTGTTTGTATAGATGACTACACCCGATTTACATGAGTTGAGTTCCTAAGAGATAAGGAAGAGACTTTTGAGGCATTCAAAAAACTGTGTCTCAAGCTTGAAGTGGAGAAATGAGCTAACGTGGTTAGAATAAGAAGTGATCATGGTCTTAAATTTGAGAATGCTTTCTTCAAATTGTTCTGTGAAGAAAAAGGCATTGTTCAAGAGTTTTCAGCACTGAAAACACCTCAACAAAATGGGGTTGTCGAGAGAAAAAATTAAACCATTCAAAAAATGAGTCGAGTCATGATGAAGGCTAAATCTGTTCTTGACAAATTTTGGGCCGAGACAGTGAACACGGCTTGCCATGTTATTAATCGGGTGCACTTCAGACCCAAGACAAGAATCACTCCCTATGAGCTGCGGAAAGGGAATAAGCCAAATGTAAAATACTTTCACATCTTGGATGTATTTGTTACATGTTAAGAGATCGAGAGTATCTTGGCAAGTTTGATGCCAAAGGAGATGAATGCATTTTTCTTGGATATTCAAGAAATAGCCGTGCCTACTGTGTTTTAAAAAAATAACCAAAACTGTTATGGAATCAATTAATATCGTTGTTGATGATCTAGAAAAACCTACTTCCCAGATTGATGATGTTACTATCCATGTTCCTGCAGCTGTGCCAGACAGTTTTGAAAACAGTAACCTGACTGAAGCAAGGCTTGAGAAACAGGATGTCTACAAACCATCAAAAGGAGTCCAGAAGAATCATTCTGTATCAGACATCATTGGTGAAATGAGTGAAGGGGTCCGAACAAGGGGAGTTCGTAAAAACTATCATGAACTGATTGCAAATGTGTGTTAGACATCCACCATCGAGCCCAAGAATGATAAAGAGGCTTTAAAGGATGATCGATAGATTCAAACCATGTAAGAAGAACTCTTGCAATTTAAATGAAATAAGGTGTGGGATCTTGTTCCATAACCGAAAGATGCTAATGTGATAGGCACAAAATGGATCTTAAAAAAAAAAGACCGATGATGAGGGAAGCATAACTAGGAACAAGGTAATATTGGTTGCCCAAGGATATTCCCAAGTTGAGGGAATTGATTTTGACGAATCCTTTACTCCAGTTACTCATCTTGAATCGGTCTGATTACTACATACCATGGCTGCATGGATGAAGTTCAAGTTGTACCAAATGGACGTGAAAAGTGCCTTCTTGAATGGGTACTTATCTGGAGTTGTTTTTGTAAGCCAACCCAAAGGCTTTGAATATCCACACCATCCTGAGTTCGTGTACAAACTAAAAAAGGTACTATACGGTCTCAAACAAGATCCACAAGTTTAGTATGAATAACTAACCAAGTTCCTCTTGGAGAAAGGCTATGTTCGTGGTGGAGCTGATAGAACACTGTTTGTTAAAAGAGAAAAATCTGATGTTATCATCGTTCAGATTTATGTCGATGATATTGTCTTTGGATCTGTGTCAAACAGATTAGAGGATGAGTTTGTCAAGTACATGACATCTGAATTCGAAATGAGTTTAGTAGGTGAATTAACCTACTTTCCAGGGCTTTAAGTGAAGCAAAAAGTTGATGGGATCTTTGTTTCTCAAACAAAGTATGTAATAAACTTGATCAGCAAGTTTGGTTTGGAAAGTTGCAACACAAAGAGAACACCTATGGGAACACATTTGAAAATGTCAAAAGATGAAGCGGGTATATCTATTGAGCAAACCTTGTACCAGAGTATGATAGGGAGCTTGCTCTACCTCACTGCAAGTCGGCCAAATATCTATTATAGTGTTGGAGTATGCGTACGATACCAATCTGATCCTAAAGAATGCTATCTGAAGGTTGTCAAGAACATAATCAAGTACATAAAAGATACAACTGAGTTAGGACTATGGTTTTCCTATGATACAAACCTTAGTTTGATAGGGTATTGCGATGTTGATAGGGTTGGATATACTAAAGATTGTAAGAGTACTTCAGGAGAATGTTTCTTCCTTGGAAACAATATGGTTTCATGGCTAAGCAAGAAACAGAATTCAATATCTCCTTCTATTGCAGAAGCAGAATGTATTGTTGCTGGGAGTTGTTGCACTCAACTCTGATGGATGAAGCAGATGCTGCTTGACTATGGTGTTCCACAGTATGTGCTTACCATATTATGTGACAACATGAATGTCATAAATATTTCGAAGAATCCTGTTTAGCACTCTCAGACAAAACACAGAGATATTCGTCATCACTTCATTAGAGACCTTGTCGAAGATGGATCTCTTGTGATTGAGTATGTTGGAACAGATGCCCAACTTGCAGATATTTTTACTAAGACACTTGATAGCGGAAGGTTTGAAACACTCAGATTCTCCTTGAGTCTTTGTGTTCTCTAAACTTCTCATTTGAGAGAAGTATCTCTATACAGTCTTGGTCAGTGATGTATGTACAGAGAGTGTGAAATGACCAAGTGTTTTATGGTCTATTCAAATGTGTGCCCTCAAGTGTACCTGACAGATGCAAGCACTATTCGAGCGGTTATTTTTTTTAACAGCAACGACTAGTGATGCCTTATTTCTCGTGCTAGTTTCAGTTGCACTCTCCGAGACGTGCAGAGATGTGATGATTGGATGTGAAAGTTAATTTTGGAAATCAATTTATTTTTAATTTCCTAATTAAGGGCTGAAGATCAAGATTTTGAAATTGTTCAAGGCATACGGTTTTTTTTCAAAATTCCTCTGCAGTTTCTCTCACAAACGCTCAGCTCTCAAAATCTTTCTCCTGTATTTTCAATGGCGGAAAACTCAAGCTCATCCAAATCCTCATTTTTCAAGAAACCAAAGATCAACACATCTCATCTTTGGAAATCTTTAGGGGAATTTTTAAAACCTCTAATTTTTTCGCAATCTGTTCCAGCGACGACTGGTCCTGAAAAGGAAGAGGGTATTTACATAGATGTTCCACAGTCTGTGCTTGCCATATCATCTCCACCCAGTGCTCCACTCTCTAGGTCTGTTGCTGAGATAGTCGAGAAACTCCAAATCTCTCCTAGGGTTTCTGTTAAGCCATCCTCACCGCCGTTAGAGATGTCAGAAGCTATTGAAGCTTCGATTGATGCTGCTGTCACTTTTGATTCATTGTGAAATGATGAATTCACCGCCTCTATTGATACCATGAGGCTTGACTCTACTCCTGCCCCATTAGCATTCATTCCTCCGCTAAGTGACACTCCAGTTATCACTATTCAGGTTCCTCTTAGAGATGTTTCTCCTGCTGTTGCTGCTGACCTTCTCGTCTATTCTGACGATGAGAAAGTTAATGAAGATATGGTTGTTGAGGATTTTGATGTTGTTTTATCCTCTCCTATTGCTAAGTCTATTCCACCTGAATTGGAACAACGAGAGCCCGCTATTCATTCTCGCGGTGTGAAGCGCAAGCTTCAACTGCGGGATGAACAAGAAGAATCGCCTATGGCAGATGAAAACTTTGATGATAATGAGACTCTTATTGCTCATCTCAAGTCAAGGGTCATGAAGAAAATTGCTCGGAAAAAGGGTCAGTCTTCTAAGGCCCCCAAAAAGGCTTCTTCTAAGAAGAGTTCCTTTAAAAAAGCCCCTGCCAAGAAATCATCTACCAAAGCCGCTTCTGCCTCTGCCTCAGTCTCTGCTCATCGTGTCACTCGAAATGAGTCCGAGAGAATGATGGGATTGGTCTTGTCCTCACGATGACCATTAATGAAGAATGTCAGGGCCCCTTCTCATTCGGAGGAAGATGCAGATGTTGTCCCTAAGGATGTCTCTGATAGTTCCGACTCTGAATCATGTTCTTTTGATTCGATTAAATTTTTATCTGCTTTTCATCAATCTCTTTACAAACTGATGGTTGGTCGCTCTCTTGTTTCTGAGCGCCAGTTGGTTGTATCTTTGAAGGAACTAGTGTGGTCCAGTTATTGCATGATTCGCATCTTAATAAGTCTGTATTTGATGCTCCTCTATTTGTTGCTGCTGTTGTGCATGAATTTTATGCCAACTTGTCTAAGTCCATTAGAGATGTTTCATCTGATCACGCATTTTCTGTTTTTGTGCATCGACACTGGATAAGTTCTTCTCCTTCTATCATTAACTCTTATTTGGGACATGATCATTCTATTGACCCTGAGTCTGTGCCCGACCTAGATGAGGTCGCTGTGGAGTTGGCGGAAGGAAGCCGGCTTATGTGGCCAAAGAGCAGATCCCTGTTGGCATCGGATCTCAGTGTGAAGTACTCCATACTTTACAAGATAGCGATCAAGAACTGACTTTCTAGCAAGCGCATATTCTCTTGGGTAAGACGCTGGCAGTGTTGTTATACAAGGTTGGTATACAGACTACATTCAATTTAGGGCAGATTGTGTTTGATCATGTGATTGCCCATGCCAAATCTACTGGAAACCAGCAACCATTAGGATATCCAGGGATGATCTTCTCCATCATAAGGGCTCAGCATGATGTTGTCACTACTGAGGATGTGTACGAGCTTGAAGAGTTGATAACATCATATTTTACATGTATTTTGAAGTACATTTAAGTGGTATTTGATGGGCATTGCATGCATGAAGTGTTGAGTTTTGCATAGTTTTCTATGTTTTGTGCAATGTCACGTGTTTGTTCATTGTGAAGGGAATTAATGCCATTTTTTGTGTGGACCTCAAATTATTGTGGGAACAACCTAGAAAGATGGGAAATCAAGTTAGGAACGCGTTGTAAAAAGAATCGGGTCAATCGGACGAGAAATGAGTGAGAACGAAGTAAAACAGTGAGAGGCTGCCGGAGCTGAAATTTACTCGCGACCGGACTCACGACCGGGGAGGTCGCGAATCACCATTTCTCCATTTTACTATACGCGCGCGACAGAGAGGGGGTTCTCCTTTGAAATACCCGCAACCCGGTCACAAATTTGGGCATCTGGTCGCGAATTTTGGCCACGTCAGCGCCACGCAGACTCGTGACCTGAGTCGCGGGTGACTGGGTCGTGAGCGAGGTTGCGAATTGAGCGGGCCTGTCTGATTTTTGACCTATTTTGGGCTTTTCTTAACTTGGTATTTAAGGGATTCAATGCACGAAAATTAGACACAATTCCACCTACCCCAAAGTTGCCACCAGAGGTTTGCTGCAGAGAAAAACGGACGCGAAGAACAAGACCAAGGGATTCAAGAGCTTTCAAGATTAGAGACGAATTAAACCTTCCGGGTTTTATTTTCTTTGTTCTTAGAATTGTTCATGTTTTCTTTGTGGATGATTTTAGTTATTTATTTTGACATGGATAACTAAAACCCTAGTATTCTAGGGTTGTTTATGATTCAAACTATGAAGTTCATTTAATCTATTGATTTCTTATGCCTATGATTTTGTTGTGTTTTGCTTATTCTCATTTTTATCTGTATTATTTACTTGATCAATAAATAGTACAATTTGATGTGTTAATTCATAAATCGAGAGAGGAGTTTTAACACGTGATCTGGAATAAGTAACTTGTTAATCAATAATGTTCGAGAGAAATGAGATTAATTGAGAGAGCAATAGACCCTAGGAGCCTTTAGGAGTTGCATGATAGGTATTGAACGGAGACGTTAGTACTAGTTTTGTAATCTACAATCTAGGCACTTCGAGAGAAGGTTTAGAATGAATTAATGGTTGCTCTAGCACAATTTAAGTCCCAATATAGGCATAAGAATGAACTGATTAAATGAATGGATTAGTTGATGATTAAGCAATCCTAGAATACGTCTTTTATTCACTGTTTGATAGTCTGTGTTAATTCTGTGTTAATTTCTGCCGTGGTAATTCAGCTTGTTTATTATTATCAGTTTTTATTTAGTTCAATCCAACCATATTTGATAGTCTAGATAACTGTGAGGGGTTAAATTGAAGAACTAGCAGATTAAATCTTAAATCCCTGTGGATACGATACTCTTGTTCACCGCTATCCTATAAGCCTTGCTGTACACTTGCAGTTTAGGTGAAAATGAATATCGAACAAGAGCCTCCTTTGGTGATCAGTCACAAGCTCTTCTCAGCCCAACATACATGTGATATTCCTTTTGGCGATGCTGCCCAAGATCCTGCCACTGAGTATCCATCTGTTCCCCGCAGATCTGCTCCTCAACCCTCTGTTAATGTTGTTTTCTTTGACAGACATATTCAATATTTGGAGTGAGAGGTGAACTTTCTGGATAAAGCCATCAGGACTTTTCATACTCAAAAATAAGATTTGGAGTCTCTTTTGATAGATCTTCGAGCACGAATCTTTGGTTTTGCCTCCCCACTTGATGTGCCAGGATCTCCTGCTGCTAGAGTCTCTCCTATTACTAGCCACCCTACTCTTGTTGATGATGCTAACTAACCCTCCACCATCCCTAGATCTGTTCCAACTGATGCTGATGCCTCCCAGCTCTGAATCTTTGCCATTTATGGCAGACATTAAGGGAGAGAGAGTGAAGAAGAGGAGGAAGGAGAAAAGCTGCTGAGAAGGTTGCTGCTGGTTGCTATTGATAAGAGCACTTGTGCTCTTTTTTTTAAACTTTGGTTTGAAGTTTTTGAATAATTTATCGGGGATACTTGTTTGCCCCGTTTTAATTTTTTTTTTGTTGGTCTTTATAATATTTGATCAACCTGACAATGCAGCCTCATCTGCAAAAACAATGCTCATGGATATTGGTGAAACTCCCCAATACAACTTAAGGGAGAGTTCGTAAAACTGTGCCTGAAAGTTTTGTTATAAATATCGCTTTTTGATATTTTTTGATCTGCAGAGTTTATTCATACGATGTGCAAATTATGAGTTATTATCTTCCATAAACGCCAAAGGGAAAGATTGTTAGTGCCATCATTATGCAGTAAGTATGTTTTGGCGAGATATGTTCGACAATATGTACTTAGGTATGTGTTTGAAGATAAAAGTTCCGCTGTGTAAGTTTTGAAGAACAATTGGTGAACTGTTCACTCTGATGTTCCAGACATACCCATGAATAGTTTATTTATGGGAGTTTCCATGTTTGAAAGATCTTGTACCGATCCAGTTTGGGAGGTCAAGATATGATCATTTGACTGCCTTGTGGCGTAGATACCGTGCTAAAAATAACCCTCTACTCAAGGAAAGTATCTATACACATTTGGAAGATCACAAATCATTATTCACTTACCAAAATACCAGCGATGGAAGATCAATGGTAACTTTGAAGTGAAGATTATAAGAAGACCGATTCATTGCTGCATTCGGTGGATGACTGAATTAGATTCTCTTAGAATATTATTTGAGAGTCATTCCATTTGTGATCTATGTAATAGCTAGAAGTTGTTCCCTAAACTGTTCAACGTGATAGTCTAGCTTTTGAGTGTTTTGAGTCAAACAAGTGAGGGATTTTATTAATCCATTTTGTACGCAATCTCAGAAGAGATTGTAAGTTGAAGTCATGGGTAGCTAGAGGGAGTTTAGTGTCACGGTTGTGAGGGGATCTCACAATTTTCATTCAGTGAAAGAGTTCATGAAGAAGAACGGGCAACATAAGGAGGTAGTCCTGTACGTGTATGATCCTAAATACACTTCATGAAGTAGTGAACGAATCTTCAAGTTTGGACGAAGTCCCCCAAGAGTAGCTTGATTAACCAAACTAGGTTACCAATCTCATGCGTTTCTTTACTACTTTTATTTACTGTTCTTACATTTTGTTCCCAACATATTGTAGAACACTTGTTAGCAGTACACATAAAACACACCTAGCGCAGATTGAGTTATTTTACAATGATCTATTAGTAGTTATAATTCATGATAAAATGACATATACATCATGTTGATATAGTTCTTAGTTTGTGCTAAAATTATATATGAATCATGTTTATATTGATAACATTATTCAAACTTATTGCAATTTTTATTGGTATATGGTATGGCATGGATTACATGTTGGAGATCTTGAATACTTCTATTCATTCAACGAAACATGGATAAAAATATAAAATATTTGTTTTTATGGATCATTCAATCGAATTAGGGTTTAATTCCATCTCCATTCAGTATTACGATAATTTAATAATTTTCATGTTTTCTTATTCTCATGCAATTTTATCATGCTCAAATGAAATCAATATGAAGCTAATAATATGAAGATATATGCATGCTATTATGACCATATAACCATTCTTATATGAATGGACAATATAAATGTTATTGCTAATAAATTTAATTACATATTATTCTCATGCAATGTCATCATGCAAAAATGATATTAGGATTTATTCAATCCAATTAAGGTTTAATTTCATCATAATTAGATATTATGGTAAGTAAAAAATTTCTGTATTTTTTTTATTCTTGTGCAAATTCGTCATTCTAAAATGAAAGCAAAAGAATTTTAATTTGAACATATAACCATGATAAAAGGAAATCAATATAATGTTCATATGAATATAAACATCCACACACACACACAATCACACACACACACACATAATTTGGTTCAAATGAGAACTCGTGTTTCGGTGAGAATTTGGAACTACTCACAGCCATTGGATCTATCAATTTTAAAAGTGCAGATTTAGATTGAGATTTAATGTTGTTTTAACTATAATATTTTTTAATTAGATATGAGTATGATATTATTTTTATAATTCAATCTCACAATAATAGGTCTCGTCATATCTACATTTATTTTTATTTCCTTATTTCTCTTTACCACTATCAACGTGATTATATGTTTATTCTGTAGATTTTTTTATCTGTTTCATTCTCCATAGTTTTTATCGGGAGTTCTTTAAATTTTTTTTGTTCCATCTTCCACACATTTTTTTCACCCATGAAATTATTATTTACAACGTATGTTGACAAATTAGTGTCATATGCTAACATATTGGATTCATAATGCTGATAAAGCAAGCATAATGCTAATGTAGTGCATATATATTATTGTTTTGATTTGTTCATATCATTTAGGATTTTTCACATCCAATTAGCGGTTATTTTATCCAATTAGATTTATTTCATCTAATTAGAATTTCTTGCACACAAACACAATTATGATTTTATTAAATCAAATTAGGTTTATAATTAATTTTTAGAATATATTTTTGGCTAACAATATTAGAAAATTTTAATTATCATCAAAATGATCGATTCTTTGTTAGCATGATAATAATACTTCATTATTATGATGATCATGTTATCAAACAATGCTCATTTTTTTATAAGAATTACCAAATTATGTTAATGCCCGCCCAAAAAATATTTCAAATATTACAGAATTCCCTCCGACTTTTCAATCAAATCTGGACCTTTGATTTTTAGGAATTATATGCTATGAATTGTTGTCCCATTTCTTAAACTAGGATTGATTTTCACCTAACAAATCATCTCTCTCTGTGTGTGTAGGGGCTGGTAATAATGCAAACTAATCCTAGTGTGAGAACAAGGAACCCATCTTATATGACACAATCAAAAAAAATCTAAGGCCTAGATTTGCTTAAAAGGGGTGGTGATAATTCTATAATATTTGATAAGTTTTCTAGGCGGGGTGTTAATGTGATGCTTGACACTAAACGAAGATACACAGTCAAGGTGGATTGCTAGTGTCATACTACGCACTAAATTTATTTATCAAGTGCTCTACTTTGCACTTGCTATAGTAATTGATTGTCATTAATCTGTATGGCATTGAATAATCACTAAGTATTTTATTTTTTCAAGTACATGACTGTTGTTCTGGACAATGTTCATAAATATGTACATGAACGTGATCTAAACTTCCTGAAGACAGCTCAAGCAAGAAGTTTGGATTGAGCGGAAGATGAAGACGGTTGTGCATCGTGCCATAACTGAGATTGTTCAACGTATTGAGTATTACCAGCTAGCTTAAGTGATAGCCTGAAGTCAGTTTGTGAACATACAAAATATTCTGCTGTT
This sequence comes from Perilla frutescens, assembly GCA_026008535.1. Classification (NCBI taxonomy): domain Eukaryota; kingdom Viridiplantae; phylum Streptophyta; class Magnoliopsida; order Lamiales; family Lamiaceae; genus Perilla; species Perilla frutescens. The sequence goes on from BRKX01000008.1 coordinate 40,632,449, forward strand.
TTATCTGATGTGAAAGTTCAAGATCAATAATGTTGATATAGTGTCCCGGTCCCGGGAGAAGGGCAGGGAACCGGTGCGCTACTTGGGAGAAGGGAGAAGGGGTTGTTGAACAGAAGCAATAAGAGAAATAGGATTAGTGCCCCAAAAATTTGGCCAGCATAACCTCTATAAATGGATCAATCCACGCTTTTAAAGAGTATGAAATAACTTAAACCAGATACTATGACTCTTAGGATGAACCCAAAAAAGAATAACAAAGGCAAACTTCAATGTAAATAATAACAGTTCAAAGGTTAACTGTTAATAGGTTAGGCATGAAAAAGGCCAGATGGATGTCTGTCCAAATACATGAAGTAAAGAGATACTAGACTTTCGTCTGTCGTGAAAGCAATGTAAAGCCAGACTTTCGCCTTGACATGAAAAGTAATGTAAAGCCAGGCTTGTGCCTGTCTGAATAAGGAAAGTCAATAAATGCCAGGCTTTTGCCTGTCAGGAACGGAAAGTGAATGGGATTCAGAGAACCAAACACTCCGTAACAATAAAGAAAATGGGATTCGGAGAACCGAACACTCCATAACAGTATAGAGAACAGGATTCGGAGAACCGAACACTCCGTAGCAGTAAAGAAAATAGGATTCGGAGAACCGAACACTCCGTAGCAGTAAAGAAAATGAGATTCGGAGAACCGAACACTCCATAACAATAAAGAAAATGGGATTCGGAGAACCGAACACTCCAGAACAGTAAAGAAAATGGGATTTGGAGAACCGAGCACTCCATAACAGTAAAGAAAATGGGATTTGGAGAACCGAACACTCCGTAGTAGTAAAGAAAATGGGATTCAGAGAACCGAACACTCCGTAACAGTAATCAGAGTAAGTGGAAAAAACACAGTGCATTTATTCAGACTCAAAAGGAAGCATGTTCTCAGTTAGACTCCATAGCGGAAAAGGAAACATATACATCAAATGATAGCCCTTCAGCCTTAGCACAGCCGTACATCATTCCGCAGCTCATCCTGAAAATATTTGAAAAGATTTTTGGGCGTGAGTACTAATGTACTCAGTGGGTACTTTTGAGAAAAACCTTCACAATCATTTTATAAAACGGAATATCCAATCATATTTTAAGCATATCATGGAAAGCTTTTAAAACAGAAAATTTGTGAATTCCATGTATACAAAATCATTTTAGATCCATTATTGTGCGCCACTCTCCCCTAGAATTCTTACGGTGAGTCGGTTCGTATACACAACCCGACTGCTTAAGGTTGGACACTGCCCTATTTGCTTGGGGCTCGATATCCTGAACCATTGTATTTTCTTCATCAAAATCAGTGGTAAGACTTACATGAGTCAGGAGAGCACATTAAATACAGTCATGAGTTGGATATTCAATCACATTCATTTTATAAATATCAGGGCTTAATAACCCAAAATACATTTTTATATCATAAAAACCCATCTGTAAATCTGATTTGGAAAGCTAGATCTAGATTTTGGTTCTGGTGTTAACTAGAAGTCTCCTTCTTTTGAGCCTACAAGATTATCCGGCAACTTAGTTTCGATAAAAGACTATCACTAGGTCAAAATCTAACATTTCTTAGCTACGAAGTAAATACTATAAAATCTGCTATCTTAATACGCAGCACTCGGGTCATCAAAATATTTTGACTCTTAAGGGAACATTACTCAGGGCATTTTTATAAAGAAAAACCCTTTTGGAAGTTTTGGCATACGAGATTGTCAAACCCGTATCCTAAAATTAACTCAGTACAAATAAATTCATACCGCAAGATCTGCCCATTGGAAAAATATGAAACTTTAAATAAAAATACTATATTTTGACACAGAACAAGTTTTGAGCTTAAAAACACGATAGAGGTATCCATGAAGGATAGATCTGAAAAAGACTACAATATAATATTCGGATACCCAAAATATACCTGAAATTAAAAAGTGACAACATGGAAAATGTATATAAATATACGTAGAACATAAAACCCTAAAGACACTTTTTGATCCGGCGACCCGAAAGAGTCACTGATTTGAGAGGTGGTGGCGACTTTTGGCGGTGGTCACGATGGTTTTCCATCATGATCATGTATCGTGTCATTATTTCAATCACATATTCATGATCTACACGTTGTCACCTTCAAAATGACTATTTCGGAATTGAAATAGGAAACTAGAGACGTACCTTTTCTGGAAGCTGCTCGTCGTTTCGATTTTGAAAATGAATGAAAATGAAACCTTAACCTCCTATTTATAGATGAAAAAAATGTAGGATAATAACGAATAAAAGAAAGAGGATAATGATGGAAAAAGAATAGGATAATTACGAATAGGATAATATTTTGAATAAGAAATTGGATAATGATGAATGTACCTTAATTATCCAAATCTATTACCTTTCATCTTAAAATTGTGCTAAGTGTTAATTTGAACTCGAAATTTAAAAATTTAAAGTTTGGCACGATGCTTGGAACATTTTCTATCAACTCGAGAAAAAAATCAAAACATTTTTTAAAGCAATTTTTGACCAAATTAAAATTAACAGATTTCCCTGGCTACGATTTTCCTTTATTTGAGTCCTTTAAGGACCCAACTTATTTCCTAGATTACCCTCAGGTAACATATGTCGAATAAAACCTTCTAAAATATTTCGGGGTATTACAGTTTATTGCAATGATCATGAATGTTTGCATGAATATCCATTGTCCAGATTGTTCTTCCAAAGATCATTCTAGAAGATGCCTTATTCAACTTAAAGAACATGTGATTAAAGTAGAAGCACAGTTCTAAAGAAGAAAGATATCCTAACATAGATAGTTCTAGGTTTTGGCTTCAATAAGGAAAGTTTTCTTATTCGTTTCAGATTAGGATTAGGACTTCTATTCCCGTGTAAAAAATATATTGTTCATCTATAAATAGCCTGGTATACAGACCTGTTGGGAGACACACTAGATAAAGAAAAATTGCACTGAATATTTCAAGAGCTCTAACTATTTTGAGTGACATTATTTCGGTCGTGTGTTTGGACTAGAGTTTAGTGTTCTAGTCATTGTGTATTGAAACGCTTTTCATACACTGTCAAAGGTTCTCAAGAGAGAATACATATGGAAACTAGATAGGTTAAAATCTAGGCTGTGAGGAAAGCTCATAGTTCAATCCATCGAAAGAGGCTGTTCAGGTAGAAAGGGTTTTGGAGTGACTTGTGGTCAGCTGCTTGTAGGATCCCAAGTAAACTATAATACCCCAGAATTTTATCATCCAAAATTTAATTAGAGCTGCAAATCTTATAGTTAGAATAAGTAGTATAGTTTATATTTTTAATTAATCCAACATCTTGAACTGGGCCTTAGAAAAATATAATTAATTAAAGCCTAACTATTGTTGGAAACTTTGATTTTCGGCCCGGTCTAGTGGATGACCTATCCTAGCCCATTACCCATAAATATATAACTATGATAAATGAATGAAAAATTCATTTTCCCCATTTTAGATTAAGGTTAGCCCTACAACTCCCTCTTCTCTCCTTCATTCCTGTATTTTCCGGCAAGGTGGCCGGAGGCGGAACGGTGCCGAGCGCCGCCGCTAGACCGCCACCGCCAACTTTTTAGATTCATGGCAAAATAATTAAAAAAAATTCAGATTTTATTTTTCTTCTCGTTTCTAGTTTAACAACATCATTTTGGTGTGGAAATGAAGGTCGAAATGGCCGGAAAAAGCCACTATGGCCGCACATCGGTGCATCTCCGGTGAGATTTTTCCGGTGGCCGGATCTGACATGTAAAGGATCCATTCTCCTCGTCTCTTCTTCCTCTATTTCTTTCCCTTTTTTATTTTTCAGTTTATGAAGTTTTGGAGATTTATTTATGAGCTTGAACTCAGTTTATGAAGTTTTTGGAGATTTATTTATGAGATCTATTTATTTATGAGCTTGAACTCAGATTTGCAAAATCCCCCAAATCCTCTATTTTTGTAAGGTTTTTGCTACTGTTCGAGGTATATATATATATATGTTGTAAAAAAATAAGGTGACTGCATGTGAATTGTGTGTTGTGTGTGTGTCGGTTTATATTTTCTTTCATTTTAATTACATAAGCTTTTCTTAAATGGGTAAGTGCAGCAACTATACTTTATTCAAAAATTCCAACAGTTTATTTCATATGTTTAATAGATGGTAAGTTTTTTTTTTAATTTGAACTTTCTGAATTATTTTTGAAAATGGTGTCTAGCCAAGTGGTAAACATATCACTTTAATTAATCTTAGGTCTTAGGTTCAATTCCTTTTGCTCTCATTTTTACATCCTTTATCTCTACATTTTCTGCACTAAATGATCTATCTTAATTAATAATTAATCTGCATTAATTTTTGAAATTAGTCTCTAGCCTAGTGGTTAAGGCTCGTGTTCACCCATTAGAGGTTAAGGGTTCAAATCTCCTTAACTTCATTTTTATTTATACATCTTTATTTTATTCTTTTTTTATATATATTTTAAAATTTAAAATTTTATTATGTAATTACATTATAACTTTAGATTATTCTATGATTTCTTAAATTCCTATATCATCATTTTCTTCAACTAATTTTATGGGCATAAAATCTTGTACCTTAGAATTTTAATTAGTAAGCTCATGATTTAGAATTTGACTTGATACGCTTCCAAGTCTTAGCCTTTATGTGTAGGATAAAACTCGGGACATCGGACTTAGGATAGTTCTAGAAGAATTACTAAAGCTTCAACTTTAATAGCTATCAAGGTGGGCTACACTACTATCTTTGCAAATTGTATCTTTCGAGTTATTAATCTCTACTTTGTTAAAATTGCATATGTGACTATTTATGTTGAATATTTACATGCTACTGTATGTTGTCGGAATCTCATAAACTAGCACTGTGTCAATGTGAATAGCTACAGTATTGCATGCATTATTCATCATGCCTTATTCCTTGTCGAAAGACTAAAATGAAACACTAATTGGTTACACTCATTGGTTATACTCATAAAATTTACGCATTGGTGATGTAGTAGGGGTTGCAGGTAATGACTGGTTACACTCTTAAGCGCTTCATGATAAAATATTTTAGTGAACTTAGGTTACTTTCAACTTTAAAACCTCATAAGCTTCACTACCTGTATACATATAGATAGATCACTTTTAGAAAAATGATTTCCATAACTTAAATTTGAAAACTTGCCCACTGAGTGCGTTAGTACTCAGCCCAAATGTGATACCCCGATCCTTTTGCTAAATTATAAATTAAAATTTTGGTAAATGATGTTGAATTAATATTTTTTGAATATTAATCATGTGAGTATGTTTGTATTATAACGTTGTTTTATTGCAGGTTGTCTTACTCGAACCGATACGTCTTAGCACACAGTGGTATTATACTGAGTGTATGATACAGTTTGAATTTTAAATACTAAAGCGTCGAGTCATGTGTTAAAGAATGAGTGTAATTATATTTAATTTTATTTTGCCATACCTCAAACACCTTAACGCTGAGCCGGACGGGGGTCTCGCTGTGTATTAAAAGTGCTTCAAAAATTTAAAGTGAAATGGATTTGAAAATGTCCGGGAATCGATTAAAGTTCGGGGGTTGAATTGAGCAAGGTGCGCGGCCGCGGGGCAGTGCGCACCCGTGGGAGGTGCGCGGCCGCGGGGTGATGCGCTCTCGCGGGGAGGCGCATGCCGGCGCAGGGCTACGTGGGCGCGGCGTGCTTTTGGCCGAGGGCCCTGGCGCGCGGCCACGGGTGGCGCGCAGTCGCGTGGGCTGGGGATTTTCTTTCTCGATTTTTCAACCTTTAAATATCACACTTCACTCATTCCTCTTCATTTCTTACACCATTTGGGCGATTTTTCTCTCCTTCCTCTCAAGAAATCCTTCAACTTTTGGGAGAGGATTCTACCATCATCATCCATCATCTAAGGTAATCTAATACCACTTCCCTCTTAATGACTAAGCTCCATTCTTGTTGATTTGAGTTTAGGGTTTAAATCCCAAAAAATTAGGGTTTTTCAATTTTAATGATTCTCATGCTTTGATATCTCAAACATATGGTTTATTTACTCCATTGAAGCTATATGTGTTGTTAAATTGAAGTCCCTAGGGTTCATTGTTGCTAAAGATTGGATTTTGCCCTAATTTCCCTTGATATGTTGATTGTTGGTTGGAGGTGTTGTGATGGTTTTTTGGGGTTAATTTTCACGTATGTTAGAGCCCTGGGATGGAGGTATTAGTATTTGAAATATTGGATTTAAAGGATTTAAATTGAGTCATGAGCATGTGGTTTAAATGAGTGCACATAACGTGCTCGATTAAATGCTTCAAAAGAGTTTTAATGTGTATTTTGAGTCCAAAATCATAATATGAGTTGGTATATCCATGATTATGTATATGAAGATTTATGAAATCCTTAAAGAAAAGTATAGCATATGTTTGGTCAAAATATGATTTGATTGTATAACTCGACGTCTAAAATGAAAAGAGGATTAAAATGTGCTAGGTGACGTATTAGGGTTCGAGGTGGATGACTTGTGCACAACTAAGAAGTATTTCAAAGGTTGAGAAATCTTGAAAGCGTCTCATAAGGTGGGATTACTCTAAATTGTGAACACGTGTAAAGTTATAGTTATTGTTGTACTTTGATTGTATGAGTATGAAGGGTCTTTGGACCAAGTGAAAAGAATGAGACCCTTTGGGGCATACAAAGGTCCTTCGGGATCGATATAGACTTGTTAATGTCCTCCCTGGGGGGTAGTATATCTGCGGGCATCCCTACAGGGGTAAGATGTTGATTAACAGGGGCATCATGATGTTTGGACCCTACGGGGTTGAGACTAGTCTCCACAAAGTAAAGAAAAGTACATGTATTGTATTTTCATTTGTGCAATTAGCTATAACTGTTTGCAGTGTTCCCCACTGAGTATGTTGTTAAATACTTACCCCATTCATTTAATGAATTTCAGGTTGAAGAGTTTGGGCCTGAGTAGGAGCGTTGTAAACACAAGAGAACCCCCACAAGCTTGTGTTTATTTTTGCATGCTCTTCTTTTAATTTACTCACACTATTATTAATTCATTGATCACTCTCTTTTGTTTATGATCGAAGATTATTGGGGATGGAACTAGCCCTATTTTGTAGTCATGACGTATATAACTTTATATTATGTATACCTTTTTAAAAACGGGTCGTTTAACCTTGGAGCCTTCTATGTGTGAAGTACGTTGTTGAACTCTATATTATGTATGATTGATTTAGGGTGCTAGACGAGCAGGTTGTGTCAAACCTATGAGCCCGATAGGTTAGATGATTGTATGTTTGATATAGATGGGCTTATGTAATGCTTCCATTAAATACTACGTTGCGTGACAAATTAGATCTGATAGGTTGTATGTTATAATTGTGAAAAATTCATATTGGGAATTATGATTTCATTCCTTATAATGAAACTTGACCTTATCTTCCGTTCAATTTAAAATAAGCACACCAAAATGAGTAAGTAAATTGTATGTTAAGTGATGTGGCCAAACAGAGTAGTTTGGGGCGCTACACCAAATCTTTTCAAATATTTTCAGATCAGTAGGCTGGCGCGTGGGCATGACAATGCTGAGAGATGGGCTTGTGTTATTTACCTATTTCGCATTATGCTAATTTGTCTAAATATAATTTTTGCATGGATGATGTTGTCTTTCTGGGGATTGTCATGAGTAGTCATAGAGTCAAGGTAGATAGAACAAAGGTGAAGGCCATAGAGGAATGGCCGACGCCTAAGTCTTGTGCTGATGTTCGATCTTTTCATGGCTTAGCTGGTTTCTATCGCCGCTTTGTGTGGGATTTTTCTAGTATTGATGAGGACATCCATAGCAATGAGGAACTCAATGAAGAGCTTCAATTCAAAGGACCCATCACAAGATTAAGAGCTAAGAAGTTGCAAGATTATTTGCAAGCTACAATTCGCAAGAAGCTTGAAGAAGAAGACGGCGTACAAGGAAGCTTGAAGATGATGAACTTGTTGACATTGGAAGATGGAGATCAAGACATGGAGAACACAACATGAAGATGTGCACGTGTGCATGTGGACGTGCACACGTGCACGAGCTCAAGAAGTGAAGAGGATCGGCCAAATTGCAGAAGGCCAATTTTCGGTCCTTTTGGATCTTATCTAGTAGTTATTTTATTTTGGACTATAGTATTTATTTTATTTAATTATACTATAGTATAGATCAGATTTTAGTTAATTAATTAGAGTAATTTTCGGCCATGATTAGTCCAAGTCATAGGTTTGACTAGAATTTTAATTAAGGGAAGAAACTACCTTAAATAGAATTCTAGTTTAGGAATTTTCCTAGTCCAATTGGAGATCTATTTGGACTCCAATATTTTCGGCCCCTTTAGCTTATTTTCGTCCCCTCTATAGCTTATAAATAGAGGATCTATGTTACTTTGATACTTTAGACTATATTTGATTATTAAGCCTTTGCTTTCAATATCGTCTCTCCCCTTTTAATCTTTTGTGAGTTTAGATAATTAAATTCATACTCTTAGATTTAGCACCTCTAAGTTTTACAAAGGGAATTCGCCGTCCACATCGAGGGATCGTCGGAAACTCGCTATCAGAAGAGCAACTTAAAGAATTTGGCCTTGTATACGTTTGAGATCCAAGGAAACTTTCGGGTTGTGATTCAACTCTACTTTCAACACCACCACCGAACCACCTTCATGACGCCACCACCAGCCACCGTCATCCATCTCTAGCCTCGCCACCACCGTGATCAAGTTCGTGTCAAGATCGTTCATCGTTTCGTTCAAACCATAAGTTTGTTTCAACTCTATCATACCCTATCTACTCAAGCCATTCTAAACTAATCCATCACCATCGAAAACCCTTCCATAATACCGTCCATAATCTCGTCCAAAATAGCCCATCTTTGTTTGGATTTTGTGTTATTTTGTGTGTCATTGTCTAGGTATTTTTATTTAGTTTTAGACGTCTAGTTCTTCCGCATATTTTTTTACTTTGATTGTTTGAGTCATAGAAGACATAAAAACTTACGCGTGTCGACGTGTGTTCGTTTCTAGAGTCCGGGTCACATCAAGTATAGTCACTCCATTAACTGAGTTGAGTCGTAAGGATAGAAAGTTTGAGTGGGGCAAGGCCTAAGAGCATGCTTTTAATTTGCTGAAGTCGAAATTATGTAATGCTCCTGTGTTGGTTTTGCCTAATTTTAATAAGTTGTTCGAGATTGAGTGTGATGTCCCTAGTATAGAAATTCATGCTGTGTTGATGCGGGATAGGAAGCCGATCACCTACTTCAGTGAGAAGTTGAATGGCGCAGCTCTGAGGTACTCTACATATGACAAGGAGCTGTATGCACTAAAGAGGTCTTTGGAGACTTGGCAGCACTACCTGCGCCTGAAAGAGTTAGTGATTCACACTGTTCACGAGTCACTAAAGCACCTGAAATGATAGCAGAGCTTGAACTCACACCATGCTCGATGGGTGGAGTTCATAGAGTTATTTTCCTATGTGATCAAGTACAAGAAGGGAGAGGAGAACGTGGTTGCTGATGCACTCTCCCGCAGGTATGCTTTGATTTTTGTTATGCATACACAGTGTTTAGATCTTGAGCACATTAAGAGTTTTTATATGAGAGATCCATTCTTTGGACCTATATTTACATCGTGTGATGGAAAATCTAGAGCTGTTAATTCGTACTATGTGTCTGAGGGATTTTTATTTAAGGATTCAAAATTGTTTGTTCCTGACTATTCTATGCGAGAGTTGTTTATTTTGGAGTAGCATGCAGGGGGTCTTATGGGTCATTTCAATGTTAATAAGATATTAGGTCTCTTGCATAAGCATTTTTACTGGACTCGCATGAAACGTGATGTTGAGAGAATTTGTGCTAGATGTATTACTTGTAAGAAGGCAAAATCCACATCTAGTCCATTCGGTTTGTACACGCATTTGCCGGTGCCTACTACCAATTGGGTATACATCTCGATGGACTTTATTTTGGGTTTGCCTAAATCTAAGTTTGACAAAGATTCTGTGTTTGTAGTAGTTGACAGGTTTTCCAAAATGTCTCATTTTATTACGTGGAGAAAAACTGATAATGTTATTAATATTGCAAATTTGTTCTTTTGTGAAGTAGTTCGTCTGCATGGTATCCCTGGGACTATTGTTTCTGATAGGGATTCGAAATTTTTGGGGCATTTTTGGTGTGTGTTGTGGGGAAAACTGGGTACTAAGCTTTTATTTTCTACTGCATGTCATCCACAGACAGATGGTTAGACAGAGGTAGTCAATAGGACACTAGGTACTCTGTTGCATGCGTTAGTTAAGAATAATATGATGTCATGGGAAGAATGCTTGCCTTTTTCTGAGATGCAACTGAGAGGTCCAGTGATGCACGTACGTGCTAAGAAGCTGCAAGGATATCTGCAGTGCTATGTTGGAAAGAAGCTGGAAGATGATGGAGCCGATTTCAGATAGAATAAGTTGGTGACTGTTTTAAGTATCGAAAAGTGAAGCCAGTGAAGCTGCGGCCTTATGCTGACTTGGACGTGTGTCCTTGTGTTTTAATTTTTTTTATTTAATTGGACTGTTATTTTAGTTGTGGGATTTAATTAATTAGCAGGCCCAATTATCACAACTTGTTAAGGTGATATTGGACCCAGTTATTTTATTATAGACCAGTTCAAATTCTTAGGCCCAAAAACACTTAAGAATTCATCCCTTAGCTTATTCAATTGGTGATTATCGATCAGTTTGTTTTCAGACTCGTTTGAATGAAAACTACAGCGTATCGCTTTTCAACTTGTCTCAATTCATTTATTCTTACGTAGAGTTTGATATTTGGTGAATTCAAACTTGAAATCAACCATCTCGTTCAGATATCTAGTAGTATCTGGGTTAGGCAGCTATGAAGATTACTCTATAGGCGCGCTTCGGATCCAAGTAGGTTCGAGGTTCGTTTCGGGTAAGATTCACACTCTATTTTCATTTTCCATTGATCCACCTACGTTCCAGCCACCACCACACCTCCATGCACATCCCATATCCATCCTAACATCACCATATTCATCTATAAAGTCGCCCAATTCCATAAATTAATTATACAAGTCGTATGTGCCCTAATTAAGCCCTATAATAGCCGATTTTGACCACTGAGCCATCTCACAAAACCCACATGCATTTTAGCTGATTTTTGGATATGTTTTTCTTCAGTTTAGATTATACCTTGAGATAAAATTTGAGCTTAATCCGACTTTTTTTTCTTAGGTTTTAAATCATGTCATTATTTGGGTTTTTTCAGGTTAATCTGTGTTGTTTTTGGTTTAATTCTTGTTCAAATCTTATTGGATGTTTAGGTCAGATTATTTAGCATATTATTACTCTTAATTCTAGTGGTTATTTGGATTAAATCATTCTTATAGTTGACATGTGTTCATTTCTAGCTTCTGCATTCTGATCGGTCGTATCAAAGAGCTTGGTATGAAACCCTTACAACATTCTTGCTGAAGAATGGATTTCAAAAAGGAGTCATCGATCATACTATATTCAGAATAGAAACAATCAGTTGAGATCTTGATGGTTCAAATTTATGTGGATGATATAATTTTTGGATCAAAGAGTAAAAATCTCTGCACTTGATTCACTCAACTGATGCAAAGCGAATATGAGATAAGCATGATGGGAGAAATGACTTTCTTCCTAGGACTCTAAGTTAAGCAGCTGGAAGTTAGAATCTTCATCAGTCAAGCAAAGTATACCAAACAGCTTGTCAAGAAATTTGGAAACGATAAGGGAAAAACTCTTAAGATTCCAATGACCACATCAATGCAACTGACTCTCGATAAAGAAGGAGAATCAGTCAGCCAAACGTTCTACAGAGGAATCATTGGGTCCCTTCTCTACCTGACAGCCAGTCGACCAGACATCTCCTATTCAGTCGGACTGTGTGCAAGGTTCCAAGCCAATCTGAAGAAAAGCCATCTCGAAGCAGCACAGAGGATCATGAAGTACCTCAAAGGAACCATAAATCTTGGATTATGGTATTCTAGAGATGATAACTTGAGTCTAACTGGTTACTCAGACTCAGACTTCGGAGGATGCAAGATCGACAGAAAAAACAATAGTGGTACAGGTCAGTTTCTTGGGAACAAACTGATATTCTGGTTTAGCAAAAAGTAGCACTCAGTTGCAACGTCAATAACTGAAGCTGAGTATGTAGCTGCTAGAAGCTGTTGGGCACATATTCTTTAGATGAAGCAACAGCTGAAAGATTACAAGGTGGAGACTGAAGAAGTGCCTATCTACTGTGATAACAATAGTGCTATTGCAATATCTCAAAATCCAGTATTGCATTCAAGGATGAAGCACATTGATATCAGGCACCACTTCATCAGAGATCAAATTGAAAAGAAAGACATATGCATTAAATATGTCAATAAAGAGAAGCAGATAGCTGATATCTTCACCAAGCCATTGCCAGAAGGTAGATTTGTGGAGCTATGCATCCAATTGGGATTGCTCGAACTAGCTTCAAAGGAGGATGATGACCAGCCAAGTGAAAGAGTGAAGAGGAACACTCCAGCTGAAGATGAGAACTGACTGAAAGTGGCATCAGTTCACTAAGCTGTAAAGCTAAACACTGATGAGTCAAATCAGTTATAAAGAAATGGCGTAGAAGTCCGAAGAAAGGAGAGGAGTAAACTGATCATTGAGAGCATCAGTTTACCATCAGTCGTGATCAATTAATAAGAGCAGTTGAATTCAAACTGATTGAAAAGAAGAAGCATCAGCTGAAGAAGGTAGCTGAAAAGCTTATGAGAAGCAAAAGCTGAGAGAACAGCTCAAGCTGACGAAAAGCTGAAAGTCAAAGCTGAAGGGACTCCAGCTAGAACTGATCAATCCAAGCCGAGGAGATCTGCAGTCATCAACTGATAAGGCCAACAAGTGCCGTTAGCAGCTCTAAGCCACGTGGAAACTCGAGAAGGAGAGCTACAATCAGATAAGTTCAAAATTGAATTTATTACTGAACGGTAAAATGACGTGTTATCTTTATATTACCGTTGGACCCACCATCTCTCTCCTCATTTAACCTTAACGAATTAATTTGAAAAATAAATTAATGGATTAATCGCAACTGTTCATTTATTTAAATTTTTCCTACTGTTGGATACACCGTCTACTTGAGGTTATAAATAGATTAGCTTATTTCCTCAAATCACCGATACAACTGATCAAGCACTCAGGCACCTAGTCTCTCTCTCAAAATTTCATCAAGAATTCTTTTAAGCCTTACAAAACTATTCAATCCTTCTTTATGGCTCAATTCTCTACCAACATTCACCGAAGAAAACACAATTTCAAATTCTCCGATGAAGATTCAACAGTCTTCTGCAAGGATCTGCATCACGACAAGATATTAAGTCAAGCATTGTGCAGATGATTCACCAACTACACACAGATGTGTGATTTGGTTCTAGTACTAATAGAATCAGCAAAACTGAAAACTTTCACTGAAAGTTCTCCCACAATGGTATATCCAGAAGCGGTAGCAGAGTTCTTTCTCAACTCCTCCAGCGAAAAGGATTATTGGTTGATCAAGACTGAAGTAAGGGACATAGAAATCTTGATCACCCCTTCGGTCCTGAAGAACATATTTTTTCTACTAGAAGAAGGAGTCAACATTGAAGAAACAGAAGTAAATGCTAAGTTTTGCTTCAACAGATGGGCGACAAACCCTGCTGTAGAAAACTTCAACATTAATCATTCAACACTCAAATTCCGAAAAGAATTTCAAGTGTTATATGGTGTAGCCACACAGATGATGGTGGGATCGTGCGAGGGTCATAATGAGATGTTAGAAATCAAATACAAGATCTACAATGCTATCTGGAAGGAGAAAGAGATAGACTGGTCTCTGTTTCTTCTCAAGCAACTGAAGAAATTTAGAGACATCATGGAAGACGAAACCACAAGCTCCAGGCGCTTCCCTCAAAAGATGTACTATATCAACAAAGTCACCTTTATTCTACAAAGACTGATTCTCGATCTGATGGCGGAGGAGACGAATCATCAGCAAGTTGACTCTGATAATTTCATTCCAAAAGTGGATGAAGTGGCACTGTCTTCAGTAACAATTAGATAGCCACAACCATGACTTAGGCAGAAGTTGATCCCAACTACTCTAGTAATAAGGGAGAAATAGAAAGCTAAGATAATAGAGTCTGAAGTTCAATCAAACTCAGACTCAGATGATGTCTTTCTCACTATTCAGAGATACAAGTCCTCAAAAGAAAGGGATGATCAGAAAGAGGACTACAAACAACGCCCATCTGAACAGAGGATTATAACAGTAACTCAATCAGAAACGGTTAAGAAGCCCACCATGGATCAGCAGACTGGAGAGCATCAGCTAGTAGTAGAAGATTAGACTAGAGAGCATCAGCCGAGAGCCAATCACAAGACTGAATAGCATCAGCTGGCGACAAGCAAGATTCAGCAATATGCTTAACAAATCAAAAAGCAGCGGTCAGGCAAGACCTCAACTCAAGTCAAAGCACTGATCAAAAGCATGAAGGATCAGGTAAAGCTGCTATCTGACTCAATCCTAAAACTGGAAGCGTACTCTGGAAATGAAGATTCAGATGAAGACTCTTCAAGTGAAAGCAATCCAAACAACTCCAGAAAATCAAAGAAAAGGAAAACTGAACGTAAAAAGAACTGAAGGCCTGAGAAGTCGACTGACTAGATGCCTTAGGTCCACTTCTTTTAATTCAGTTTATTTCTTGTCTCTTAATAAAAATCCTCTGATTAAAAAAAATAAATGTCTTGTCAGCATTTATTTTGAATTCTTGAACGTTGGTACTTATTACAAAACCAACGACTAAAAATGACAAGGGGTATTCAATTCCTTCAACCAACAAATTGATGAGTCTCTCTCCTCACTCATAAAAACCCCCTTGCTCCAATCTTTTCAAAAATACTCTATTCACTCATCTTCCAAAAGAGTATTTCTGTCCCAAGAAGCTTAAATTTCAATTCAGCCAAATTTTTAAGAAAATGGCCAAATCATCCAAAGCTCTTACTTCTTTCAAAGAGAAAATGTGGAGAGACAAATTCTAGGTGATTCTTAAGGAATCAAACAACCTATTTCTTCTAGTCAATCTTCACAGGACCGGAATTCTGCATTATCTTGAAACTGCACCAAGATTCTTTAGATAAGAATTGTTGAGTGAGTTTCTGCTTCAAGAAAAGATACCTGCAGATGAAAAGGTCATATCCTCAGTGGTTCAAGGGCACAAACATCAAATCACTAAAAGATAGGTTGCAGAAATCTTTCAACTTCTCAGAAAAGAGTCCAAGATTCAAGATCTAAAAGATTCAGTTGAACCATATTGGAAAGAATGGAGAGCTTCAACCTGCAGCAAGCAATTCAGTTTTCCCACAGCTAAAACTGACCTGAAGCCCGAGTTTGGAGTAATACTTGATATCACGAACAAGATGAAGTTCGTCGCCATTGGAAGCTTGAGTCAATTAACTCAAGAAAGATACAAGGTAATGAAACACCTTGTTGAAGGATTGGAAGCAAATTGGGTAGAATTTATATTTTTCCAATTCAAGCATCAAGTCATCAAAGTTGCCGACTCAAAGAAGACTGAAAATTTGAGTCCAAGGTAGGACTTGTTCTAAGAATGAGCAAGCTCCTTGAAGATATGCTGCATCTTTGAAATGATGACGCAATACTAGTTTTATCTCTAACTAGATTCCCAAGAAAGGAAAAGTTCATCTTCAGTCACTCAAGAAGAAGAGGACACCCAAAGCCAGAGCCATCAATGCAACTTCAAGCAGCTTAACTGCCAACGAAGTTCCTTCTCCACAATCCAAGAATGGATCATCAGTTGACTTCAAGCCCTGCTCTGATCCAGATGAGCTTATTCCATTTATTAGAATCCCCCATCTAAACTATGGAGCTGACTACTTCAGGAGAACTTGCCCTCTTCTCTAGCTGACTAAAGACAACATTCACACTTTCTACAGTGGCAAATATGTAGTCAAGAGTGCTTTGAAGGATGTGATAAATCTCCTTCTCACTCACTTCTCCTATGTTACCAAGCAAGATAATCGGTTGTTCAAACAACTACACCAGTACTTCTACTGGTACAACTAGAGACACTCGATGTCAATCCAGTCCCATTTCTTGCTAACTGCCTTTCATGGTATGAGCTTTTGGCAATGGGAAGAGACTTGGAGTATTAAATGGATTGGAGCTTCAAATCCATTTTCTCCAACTATTGTGGCAGTCCAACGCATTATGAAGCATCAAATTGATAATCAAATTCCAGCTAAGGTCATGCTAGCTTACGTTCAAGCCAACTTAAGATCGCAAGGAGCTGCAACTGCAAAACAGCTCACATATGATCAAGCCAATCTACATTGCCACAAACTGAATTTTGATAATGAATCAATTCAGTCAGATGAGGTATCCCTACAAGCTAAAGCTGCCACTGAGAGGATAGATCAGGATCTATCACATACTCAACTTGTGGTAACCCCGAGGAATTAAAAGCTTGGATAAAAGAGAGATAAAGATGTTGAAGATACTGCTACGTCACTAGCTCTCCTATCCCGAAGTTATGTTACTCCTTTTATTAAGTGAAGCTCAAGAGCTGTACAACTGATTCCCAATCAGTCCAGCTCACGTAGCAGAGGAACTCCAGAGCTGACCACCTTGAAGCTGACCAACTCAGCAGTTGCTCTTAAGTAATTTTAGCAGGTTGAGAATGCAGCCAAAACTGATCCTTCAACGGGCATCTCAATCTTAGCTTCAAAAGAAAAAGCTCAAACAGCTCTAGAGAGAACGAGAAAGCTAGTTAAGTGTGATCGCTCAAGAAGAGAAAAGTGACGAACGAGTCAATCAACAGTTGGTCAACAAAATTGATCAAATCAGTTTGAAGGTGACATCATTAGTTCAATAGGAAACTGACGCCTAGAGCTTAATCCCTCAACAGCTGCATGACCACTCATCTTCAATAAGCTTCTCTCGTCTCTGTTCTTCAAGTTTATTTTTGAATAGTTACCGTTACCATTTCAAAATAAGCTCACTATTCATCTGAGTTGCCATTAAAGTCTTTATACCATGCATTAAAGTAGAAAGAGAATAATTTCTGAGTGATATAAATAGCAAATATTCTGGCAAATATTTTGTTATTTATGGTAACTACCCAGATTTTAAAAATCTTCAGCTCTCAGTCGCTTGATCAAAAGTGAAAGTCCAGGTGGATGGCTGAGATGCATGCATTATTTATTCAGTTGATTTTCTATCAAATCACATAGCCAATCAACCAGAGGCACTTGATTGCTATGGTTAAATGCATGTAAAATACTACTTTATAAGTGGAGGAGAAGATGGAATGCATCACTCATTCTCAATACATTCCTTCTCTTTGTCTTATCTCATACTTATCTAGGCTCTTTTCTTAATGACATCGTTCATCATCACAGACATGGCTCATCCTTTCCATATGATGAACACACAGCTTCTTCTAAAGAAGCTAAGAAAGGATAAGTATCTTAACCTAGAGCTTCTCCAAACTCGCATAGGTACTGAGGAGACCAGCATGATCTTCCAGTCACTAAAGACATGTGGGCTACTATCATTTGTAAAAATGAGGCCCAACAAAAGATATCTCTCGCATGTAGCTGAATTCTACTATAATGTAGAGATAAATGGAGACAACATCACGTTTGTTGTCTACAATCAGGTCATCATTATCGACAAAGATATGTTGATAACATTGTTTCAGCTCCCTGGGAAAGGCTTACATGCGCATGAACTCGTGGTCCCCCACAAGATGGCACTTTGGGACTGCTGGAAGCTTCCTAATATTGATCATTGAGACATGTCAAATAATTTGAAAGACAGTCTCTCCCCAGCCATCATCCAAATCTTAGATATTGTGATACATATCCTTCTTGGAGGGATCACCAACGTGCAGTTCACTAACAACAATGTTCACCTATTGGCTGCCTTATACTTTGGATGCAAAACTGACTGGGCATCCTTCATATTGGCGCAGCTTCAACATCATGTGAAGCTTGCTAAGATCGACCCACACATTGGCTCATTCAAAGACAAGATAGGGTTCACTAATTACCTCAACCATATTATCCAGGAGAAAATCAAAATAGTCGTTCATGGTGGAACATTTTTCATTAGAAGAGATCTCCTTCCAACCATTTTTGTCCACAGAAAACATTATGGCAAAACTGGTCGTCCAAAGAATTTGAGACCTCAGCTTATAGAGGACTACAACCTAGCTAAAAGTAAAGAACCGTTATTTGCAACTAATCCTCCAGTTGACGCAGCTCAGTCTACGACTGATAGCGACTTCTTCACTCACATGAGTGATTAGTCAACTAAACCTGCAACCAGTGACCCTCCATCCACGGCTAACCCAGACACTCTAGAAGAAGGCTTTTCTGCAAGCCTTGACCATCAGCTGACAGGTTGTTTTGGATTCATTGGGGATCTTAACCCCTCTCTCTTTGAGCAGCTCAGATGATATCTCCAATATCATCTATGGAGATTCCAGGTGGATACCGCCACCATGCTGCAAATGGCTAGGAAAAAAAGTGACTCATTTTGGATTGCGGAAGAAAACTGGAGCAGGAGTTGGATGAACCATCCACTCAGCACACCTTCATCTGTTTCAGATATCATGGATTCCATGATTAAGAGATTTCAATGCTCGGTGCCTCATGATGCATCCCTTCCAGACAATGAGCCCTCTAACTGCTCCACTACTCTTCTTCATAACAACATACTCTTCACCATTGTGGATGAGCCACTTCTCAACCTTACGTCAGCCTCATCCATCCCTTCACTCTCTCTGATCTTACCCAATTGATGCCAACTGAGGAGACATACTCATGGTTGTCCACTCCTATCTCTGCACCTTAAGATCCCCAAATCATCAAAAATTTACTGGCAACCTCCTTCTTTCTTTTACCATAATTTTCTCTGCCATCTCATGAGATCCTTCAACTTGCTCTTTTGGATGATGCCAAAAAAGGAGAAGAGAATGCTGATGATGGAAAGGATAGAAAGGGTGATTTAACTCTTTAGGATGAGATCCAAAGAAAGGTATAGCTTTAGGGGGAAGCTACCTTTCAGGGGGGAGCTACTTGTGAGGGGGAAGTCCAATTTGAGTAGCAAGCATGGCAAGCTCAAAACTTGTTTTGGACTTGGGAGAATGCCCAGCTGGAGCAACAGCAAGAATGTGGTATCCACATCATATCGAGCATCTCTCCTTGCAGATATGAGAAAGGAGAATCGAGCAAAAGAAGACGGAACTAAATGGTGAACAGTTCCAGTAGAAGAAGGAAGTCCAAAATATTAGATCTTGATTTTTTTTCTCTCTCTATTACTTCCTTACAATTTTTCATCTCTTTGTTCAATCAACTATTAACATGCTCCTTGTTGATAATACAAATATGTTCTGATTTATGTGTTTATCTCTTTGCTCAATCAGTTCTTAACATGCTCCTTGTTGACATTCTAAATATGTTCTGATTATATATTTATACTCTGATCATGCAATTATGCTTTAACATTCATGCTCTGCGTACTCTGATAATGAACTAAAGTTGTATGAAAATCAGGACTAAACAAAATTGAGCTATGTTAGAACTGAAGAAACTAAAGCTTTCTCAAGCTGTGCAAAACGAGTATCATTATCTTCAAAGGCTCTAATATTCATGATACAAACTCTGTTAGCAAAAGCCTTAATATCTAAATGATAAGCTTGTAAAGCTCTAGTACTCATCTGAATTCAAACTCTCATGAATGTCAAACTAATAGCTTTTAAAAGCTCTGATGCCAAAGTTAGCTCTGATACCAAAGATTGGTACAAGCTCTGATATTCATTCATGAAGAATAACCTCATGCAGTTTTCCATCATCAAGCTAATTGGTTTTGACATCATCAAAAAGAGGGAAATTGTTGGGAAATACTATCAAGGTAGCCCAACTAATGGTTTTGATAAAATATCAAAACATATGAAAAAGTTATATGAAAAACTGCAGGTTATTCAGGCTAGAAGTCGGGAAAATGACCAAGTAAGACTTCAAATCTCAGCTCAGCTGAAGCAAAAAGTCAATCGCCTGGAAGCATGGTTAACCAGCTGAAAAGGATATCTTAACCAGACTAGTCCAAGTCTACTATTCAAAGATTAAGAAAAACTATACCGAGAAGAAGATATTGTAGACTAAATAGCTAAAGAAGGAAGAAAATGCTAGAGACTGGAATGCATCCAGAAATGAGTAAGCCATCAGTCTAGCTGAAAGCCAAGAAAGACTGATGAGAAAAGAGCCAACTTGAAAGCTCCAGACAAACCGAACTGATCAAAGACCAGTTAATTGGGAGAAAAAGGCTCAAATGAAAGCCTACTGGAATCCATAACTGAAAGGTAAACTGCCAAAGATCCGGAGCTGAAGATCAAGACAGCTGAACTGGATCATTCCAGGACTGAAGCTTGAGGCAGCTGAGGAACTACCAACTAGACGATCTTAGAGCTGAAAGCCTCCAACTGAGACCTCATTAGCTGAAGTCCAAAACTGATAGCCGAAGTAACTGCTCTCTGACAAACAGTTATTGAAGATCCTAACAGGAAATCATGGGAAGATCTTGACAATCCTGGAGAAGAAGCCATTAAATTCAATGGCTAGTTCATTCAAGCTTCAAATAGCTACAAGCATTAAACTGCCACTGGTGGAATCAATTGAACCACCGATCAGCAAAACCTAACGGTCACTTAGATCGCTCATCTATATAAAGGGAGTGAATCTTATTCTGAAAAAAAGACTATATGCAAGACTTTCGCCAAAACTAACCTTTGCTATATTTTGCAGAGCGAGCTCTTCTTTCTCTGTAACGTCCCAAACTACTCCGTTTGGCCACGTCACTTAACATACAATTTACTTACTTGATTTTATGCACTTATATTAAAATGAGCGGAAGCTTAGGTCAAAAGCATATTATGGTAAGATATCATAAATCCCATATAAATTTTTCACAATTATAACATGCAACCTACCGAAATCTACCCTATCACACAACAAAGTATTTAACAGAAACATAGAGTAAACCCATACACATCATAGCATTTAATGGAAGCATTGCAAAAGCCCATTCATATAAAACATACAATCATCTAACCTATCAGGCTCATAGGTTTGACACAACCTGCCCGTCTAACACCCTAAATTAACATACAGAATATAGGGTTCAACAATAACATACTACACATATAGAAGGGTCCAAGGTCGAATGACCCGCCTTTAAAATGTTTTTACATAATATCAAATTATATACATCATGACTACAAAATAAG
The DNA here is from genome assembly GCA_026008535.1 of Perilla frutescens. NCBI lineage: Eukaryota > Viridiplantae > Streptophyta > Magnoliopsida > Lamiales > Lamiaceae > Perilla > Perilla frutescens. The sequence goes on from BRKX01000008.1 coordinate 40,653,869, forward strand.
GCTAGTCCCATCCCCAATAATCATCGATCATAAACAAAAGAGAGTGATCAATGAAATAATAATATGAGTAATTCAAAAGAAGAGCATGCAAAAATAAACACAAGCTTATGGGGGTTCTCTTGTGTTCACAACGCTCCTACCCGTGTCTCAACTCCTCAACCTGAAATTCATTAAATGATTGGGGTGAGTATTTAACAACATAATAAGTGGGGAACACTGTAAACAGTTATAGCCAATTGCACAAGTGAAAATATAACATATGGATACTTTTTTTCTTTGTGGAGACTAGCCTCAATCCCATAGGGCCTAAACATCATGATGCCCCCATTAATAAAAGTCTTTATCCCTGTAGGGATGCCCGCAGGCTTATTATCCTCCAGGGAGGACATTAATGAGTCTATTATCGATCCTAAAGGACCTCTTTATTGACCCCGAAGGATCTCTTTGTCGACCACGAAGGATCTCTGTTTTGCCCCGAAGGGTCTCTTTCATTTCACTGGTCCGAAGACCCTTCATACTTATACAATCAAAGCACAACAATAACTATAACTTTACACGTGTTCACAGTTTAGAGTTACCCCACCTTATGAGACGCTTTCAATTCTTTTCAACCTTTGAAATACTTCCTCACCGTGCACAAGTCGTCCACCTCGAGCCCCAATATGTCGCTTAGCATCTTTAGATCCCTTTTTCATTTTAGATGTCGAGTTATATAATTATTTCATAATTTTGACCAAACTCAAGCTATACTTTTCTTTAAAGATTTCATACATATCCATATACATAACCATGGATATACCAACCCATAATATGATTTTGGACTCAAAATACACATTAAAACTCATTGAAACATTTAATCGAACACATTACGTGCACTCATTTAAACCACATGATTATGACTCAATTTAAATCCTTTAAACCCAATATTTCAAATACAAACACCTTCATCCTAGGGCTCTAGCATAGATGAAAATTAACTTCATACAACCATCACAACACCTCCAACCAACATCAACAAAATAAGAGGGAAATTAGGGCAAAAATCCAAACCCTAGCAATAATGAACCATAGGAATTGGATATAACTTCACATATAGATTCAAGGAGGTAAATAAACCATATGTTCAAGAGATCTAGGCAAACCCTAATTTTTGGGTATGAACCCTAGATTCAAATCAACAAGAGTAGAGCTTAATCATCAAGAGGGTAATGGTATTAGATTACCTTAGATGACAGATGATGATGGTAGAATCCCCTCCCAAAAGTTGAAGAAATTCTTGAGAGAGAGATGGAGGAAAAATCACCCAAAAGGAAAGAGAAATGAAGAGGAATGAAATAAGAGTGATATTTAAATATAGAAATCTGGAAAGAAAAATGCATCCTAGCCCGCACGACCCCGCGCCTCCCGCGACCGCGCACTACGGCTCTCCGCCCCAGCCGCGCGGCGTGCTCATTTCAACCCCGAACTAAAATCAAATCCCGGATTAATTCAGCGTTAGGGTGTTCAAGGTATGGCAAAACAAAATTAAATATAATTCACACTCATTTATTATCATATAACTCGACAATTTTAAATATTAAAATCTTAACATGTATTATACACTCAGTATAACATCTCTGTGTGCTATGACGTATCGGCTCGAGTGGAACAACCTACATAAAACAACGGCATAATGCAAACATACTCACATGATTAATATCCAAACAATATTAATTCAAAATCATTTACTAAAATTATAATTTATAATTTAGCAAAAAGGGTTGGAGTATCACATTCTCCCTCCTCACGGCTCAAATCTTAAATCTCTTAAGTGTGAAAAGTTCCAACTGAGAAGGCGTGCTTCAAGTTCTAAGCAAGCAGCTAGCTGACGAAGAATTCCAGCCAGAGCAAAGCTTCTCAGTTCAAACCCTTTAAAGATCAACCACTTAGCTCAATCCAATGAGCATTCCAGGTTGATAACAGATTCAAGACTACCTTCTTGAAGATCGAGAGAGATCTAAAATCTTGTAAAGATGGGCAATAGCACCTAAAGTCTCAGTGAGCAATTGGGACCGGTAAGTGTGAGCTGTCGAACAAAAACTGGCTGAGGAAGAGCTACTGACGGGTCCGTTCTTCCGGGATAGCAACAGTTGGAAAGGAGGCCGTGCTCGGTTTGAAGGGTGCCATTTTCAGGTCCAACAGAATTCTTCACTGTATAACTGTAATAAAGAAACTTTACACTTGTATAGTGGATTGCCCTTCTGCGGAAGGAAGAGACGACGTAGAAACAAGAAGCTTCAAACCTCTATAAGTATCGTGTGTGATGTACTTTATGCTCTAAGATTTTGCATGTTCTTAAACTGTACACTATAGCACACAAGCTGCCCTGACAAGCGAAGCCTTCAAGCTATCAGTCTCAACTGATTAGCTCACAAGCTAAGCTATCGTCAAGCTCCCTATCTCAACTGATCAGTGCACGGATAAGTTTTCTAAAGCGAGTTAAGGGCTCTATATATTCCGCACAAAAGCATAAGTTTTTAAGTCAGTTTATTCACACCCCCTTAAACTGACATATACTCACACCGAGTCCAACAATAATTATGTTATGCTTTTGCTTAAGTGGGAGTTCATTATTGTACTAGTTTTTTTTTGCCTAAATATGTTTTTAAGGCAATATCTTTGCTTATGAGTTTTGTGCAGAATGAATAAAGCTTAAGCGGAAGATTGTTGGAAATGATGTTGTTATCAGTACCGTAACATTTCATAATGTTTGAGTTGATGTTATAATCATTTTCATAATATTTAACGCGTGTTTTTGTAAGCTCTATTCTTTCATAGTTGCTTAAAGAAATTGACCGAGTCCTCATGACTCTAATCAATTAAGGTAGAGTTGAGAACAAACCTTTAGTAATTTTGAATATGATTTATTTATACCCTTGATTTTGATATCATTAGATATCTTGTTTGGATGTTGACCAATTTTTATCATGTCCTATTTTGATGTTGATTCATCTTAATATTTCGATATATGCTTGCATATATCTAGTGTATATGTTGCTTCAATATATATTTCTGTACAAGGAAAAATACCCAACTTGTTGTATATTTCTGTCTAGGGGATTATACCCACTATTTTGTATATTATTATACAAGTAATAACTTAAGGAGGAGCAAACCTTAAGGGTGAGATTTTAATCTCCAAAAATTTTGTTTTCCACTGCGGCTCTGACTGTAAATATAGAGTTTTTATGTTTTGTGCAGAAATGAAAAGATTAAGGGGGAGATTGTTATGAATGGTACTACATCAGATGTTATCAACATTATTGAGAACATTGTTCTGAATGTTATACACGATGTGTAACAACATTCCCACAACATTGACCGAAAGACTAAAAATATTAATCTTATCATTTCCTAATTTTTAGGATTAATTCTCTTTTGAATTAATCTGATTTATTTGTCAATTCTTCATTAAATATATCCACGAAATTTGAATTTAAAATAGTGGATATAAGTGGTTAAGATTGTGGATAAACTTGGCTTTGAAAATGTCAAAGTTTGTTCCTATTTTTTAGGAAACATGTTTCTATTTCTTTTATCCACTAACTAACATGTTTTAATAGTGGGATGCTAGAGCAGTTACATGCAAACTATTTTGTAAATTCCTGTGACAATGCTGTCAGTAATGTGAGTAACATTGACTACAACATTGTATATAATTTTGCACGTGGTTTTGTTTTTTACAGATAACGAATTCTAACAATATTGATGTCTATATACGGGACCATATAAAAGTTACTTTTTAACTTTTGCATTATAGAAATAAATTGGCAGAAATTGCTTTTTAATGCGGTGCTGTGCTGATGTGACAGTGAAAAATTTAGATAATTTTCAATTTGCATTGCAACTACCCTTAATTAGTATGGCATTTATGTGGGAATTCAATTATCCGAAAATGGTTACTTTTGAATAGAATGACCCTTTTTTTCTCACGTTGCCAAAAAGAAAGTACGTGTAGGAATATTTCTAGATAGATGCAAAACAACGTAGACAAATAGAAAGCCATCCGAAATCGATGTTTATTTTCTGTACGCCACAAATTTTGTTGTGTTGATAATCCTCTTGAAGCATGGCCACTGATGGGGGCACCGCCTATTTTTTATCTTGCAAGATTTTTTATTATAAATAATAAGAGATCAGTAATACACTCTAATACTATTTGGATGTACATAATGTGGTCTAAAACTGAAAACGAGATGTGTAATCTAATGCATTGATTTTCACATGGCTGAAAAAAATAAATTATTTTCGCCACTACGACAACATATATATAGACCTGAGCTCATAAGGAACGTACGTATTTCGACGTCCTTTTTACATGGAAAATGCAATGAAGCTTTAAAATAGTTCGCAGTAATTAAATTTTAATTTCAATTAATATATATATAGGACGTGGCATATAATATATTGTACATTGCATCGAAAAAATAAAACAAATAATACATCATAAAAGCCTTGCGAAGAAACATACTACATTAATTGATATATTAAACTAAAGCCAATAAAATTAAAAATTTAATTCAACAATAACATCATATCCATCCTTCATTCCCTAAGATGATTAATAAATTTCTCCAGATTCCTATAAGACGACCCCCCATCACTAACACTCTTGGCACAGACTTCCTTCAGCTTCAGTGTGTTGAAATTGAATAAAAGCATTCATATTGATCGGAATAGTTTTGTTTCTGATATTCAATCTATAGTTTCATAGATTCTATTCACAAAATATACAAGAGAATTATTTATATAGAAGAGAAGCGTATATGAAAAGCAACTGCCATCTACGGCTATAACTATGCTATTACAAATCAATGGCTGATAATGCCTTCAGCAGTGGTCCTGGCTCCAGTGTGCATAGCTGCTTGACACGTGGGCATGTGGAGACTCCTCTCAGCTCTATTCAAGCTGCAGCAGTGAAGAGTGGAAAGCTGTGAAGCATACGTGTGTTAACCATGCAACATATGAGGCACGTGTGATAATCATGTAAACCGTGCATGCATGCATGAATGGAAGATGAACAATTTAACACCCCCCCGCAGACTCAACCGTGATGAACATCCCCAAGGTGGAGTTTGGATAGCAAGGCTTGAAACTGAGGCTTCCCAAGTGATTTGGTGAAGAGATCGGCTAACTGATGATGAGAAGGAATAAACTGAGGAATGATAAAACCACTCTTGTAATGAATTCTTGCGAAGTGACAATCTAAATCCAAATGTTTGGTTCTCTCGTGAAAGACCTGATTTTTGGTGATTTGGATTGCAGCACTATTATCACAATGGACAGAAATGGGCATAGGAATAGATATACGGAAGTCATGTAGTAAGTATGAGAGCCATAGTAATTCTTTAACAGTGAAACTCAAGCAACGGTACTCAGCTTCGGCTGTTGAGAGGGAAACAGTTGTCTGCTTCTTGCACTTCCATGAAATAAGGCAGCTACCCAAGAACACACAATATCCAGACAAAGATCTCCTAGTGTCTACGCAGGTACCCCAGTCAGCATCACAGTAGGAGTTGAGGATAAAACTAGGAGATTGTGTGTAGCAAAGACCTAAAGAAGGACATCCTTTGAGATACCGAAGCACATGGAGTGCGGCATCCCAATGATGCTTGTGAGGAGCATTGACAAACTGACTAAGCTGTTGAATTGCGAAGGAGATGTCGGGTCTAGTAAGGTTGAGATAGAGCAGCTTGCCCACTAATTTTCTATAAGAATCTGGTTGGAGAAGAGGCACCCCCCCGTGCTGGGAAAGAGATAAACCAGGAGGAAAGGGAGTTGAAGCGGGCTTGCAGTCAGTCATACCAGCTGTATCAAGCAAGTCCAACACATATTTGCGTTGACAGAGATATAAACCAGTGGAGGACCTTGCTATTTCCATGCCCAGGAAGAACTTGGCGTCGCCAAGATCTTTAATCGAAAATGCAGAATGTAGAGAAGCTTTGACAGTAGAAATCAACTCCAGAGAAGGGCTAAGGAGCAGTATATCATCGACATAGACTAAGAGAGCAATAAGAGAGGAAGCACTACCTCGAAGAAACAGGCAATTATCATGCTCTGACTGCACGAAACCCAGGGAGGAGAGAAGTTTGCAAAATTCTTGATTCCACTCCCTAGAAGCTTGCTTAAGCCCATAGAGACTTTTCTTGAGCTTGCAGACCTTCCCAGCATGCTTGGTAGGAAATCCTGGTGGAAGCTGCATGAAGATCTCATCCGTAAGATACCCATGTAAAAAAGCATTGTTGACATCCACTTGGTGAATATGCCATGCAAACGGAGAAGCAAAAGCAAACAAGAGCCGGACAGTTACTAGCTTAGCCACAGGGGAAAACACCTCAGTATAGTCTATACCAAACTCTTGGTTGTAGCCTTTAGGGACTAATCGGGCTTTGAAACGCTCTACCTGGCCATCAGATGTAAGCTTGATCTTATAGACCCATTTGCAGCCGATAAGATGTTTCCCAGGAGGGAGGGTAACTAAATCCCAGGTCTGATTATCATGCAGTGCTGTCAACTCTCTTTGCATAGCCTCTATCCATTCAGGGCATTGTGAAGCTTCTTTGTAGGTTTGTGGTTCCTTCAAGGTATCAACATGAGTCAAAAAAGCAGTATAAGAGGAGGAAAGAGAACTAGAAATATGGAAAGGAAAAGTAGGGGGAGGAGTAACCAATTTGTGAGAAGTGGAACACACATAGTCCTGAAGATAAGTAGGAGGTTTGCTCACTCGTGTACTCCTTCTAAGAGGTTTAGGATCAATAAGATCAGAGAGAATGGGACTGTTACTGCTGTGTACAGCAGGATCTGAAATGGGAGAATGAGATGAGACAATGTCTGTAGAAGAAGATGTATGGGAATGAGAGGAATCAGAGACAATAAGAACAGGTTCATGATCAAAGGAAGAAGAAGGGAAATCAGAAGTAAAGGAATGGAAAGGAAGAGGGGAAGCAGTATCTTGATGAAGAGGAAAAATGGAAGGAAAGAAAGTAACATCTCTGCCTATAGTGACATGTTTAGCTTGTATGTCATACAACAGAAATCCTTTTTGGTGAGGAGCAATGCCCAAGAACAAGCATTCTGTGCCACGTTTATCAAATTTGGACTTTGTAGGAAATGTGTTGGCTTTAAAAACTTGACAGCCAAAAGGATATAGTTCCTTCATGTCTGGTGCATGTCCAAAAAGCAGCTTTTTGGTGTTACTCTATTCTTCATGCAACATGGTTAATCAACAGATTGCCTTCTGCTATTCTAGGTTGGGAGCATGTTGAAATTGAATAAAAGCATTCATATTGATCGGAATAGTTTTGTTTCTGATATTCAATCTATAGTTTCATAGATTCTATTCACAAAATATACAAGAGAATTATTTATATAGAAGAGAAGCGTATATGAAAAGCAACTGCCATCTACGGCTATAACTATGCTATTACAAATCAATGGCTGATAATGCCTTCAGCAGTGGTCCTGGCTCCAGTGTGCATAGCTGCTTGACACGTGGGCATGTGGAGACTCCTCTCAGCTCTATTCAAGCTGCAGCAGTGAAGAGTGGAAAGCTGTGAAGCATACGTGTGTTAACCATGCAACATATGAGGCACGTGTGATAATCATGTAAACCGTGCATGCATGCATGAATGGAAGATGAACAATTTAACACAGTGCATTTTTCTTATATTTATTATCGAAAAACAACATGTCAATTTTCTTCTTGATTTCATGCCTTGATCTGATTCCTTCTTCATCAACACTAATCTTCAATCCAATCTCCCACTTTTCACAAATATACCTCTCGTTGTGCAATTGGTCAAAGAAATAAGACCAACATAGAAATGGCACCCCTAAACTCAGGCCCTCAATAGTTGAATTCCATCCACAATGCGACACAAAACAATAAATGGAAGTATGAGAAAGAACTTTATCTTGGGGTGCCCATTCAACAATCTTTCCGAGCTCACCGACTCTCTCCAAGAACCCATCCGGGTACACGACCTGAGACCCATTCGCCAGGTCGGGCCGGGTGACCCAGAGAAAAGCCCGTCCTGAGAGCTCGAGCCCGAGAGCCAATTCACCCAACTGTTGCTGAGAGAAAACTGCTAAGCTGCCAAAGGATACATAAATGACAGATCCATCGGGTTTATTATCCAACCAGCTCAAACAAGATGCATCTTCACGATAAAAATTTCCTGGACTCGCGGCAGCGTTGGAGTCGAGTAAATGCAACGGCCCGACCGGCAAGACGTTTGGGAGAAACTCAGCAGCTGCAGGTTCGAGTTCATAACAAGTGTTGGTTAAACTCCATTTCACTTTATTAGCTTCTCTATATTGTTTCGCCATTTCGAAGATGACTCTTTCTGTTTCTGTGTCGACAGAAATGGACCAAGGAAGCTCTTCTCTTCTCCAAGCGGGTATATCATCTGAGAGCTTAATTACATCCCCGTTAGTGAGGGATCCTGCAAGAATGTCGTAGTTGGAGAAGTATATATGGACACTTGATTTTATTTATATTTTTTTAAATAAAAGAAAAAAAAGAAAATGATTTGATTACCCTTTGTATCAAGATTTCCTTCTTCCTCTAACAGGTTTAGAGTGTGAATTATCATGGCCATGCACGCGGCCGAAGGCGAAGAAAAACCGACAGGCTGGGCTCCCATCTTCTCTGCAATGTCGAAAATCCAGGACAATGTGAGATCAGCAATGACGCAGCTAATTTTTTGATAGGGATTGGAACTGTTAATTCGGTGAATCAAATCAGTGAGGGATTGTGGCATCGTGTTTGGCAGAGATCCCATGAGGGTGAAGGGGTTGTTTGGATCATCATCGGCAGTTAGACCATCAGGGACTGTGGCAAACACAATGTTATCGTCCTCTTCTTCTTCAGCAGCAGCGGCAATTTTGTTGTGTATGCTTTCGGCATTAACAAGCGTGACCTTAATCCCGTGTTTGGCAATCTGGCGACACAGATTCATGAGCGGCTTAACATGGCCTTGAGCTGGGAGTGGGACGGCCAATACATGTGGTTTGTTGCCAGTCACTCCGGCCATGTATTTGGATGTGGAGGTAGTTGTGTGGAGCTCAGTATGCAAAATAAAATCAAGATAGTAAGAGACAGTGTGATACAAATCACAAAAGAGAAGGACCTTAGAAAGGCATGGAAGATACAGGCAATCACATGGTGGTGTAAGTAAATATTGGAGTAAAAGAAGTCTCTGTCTTGCTAGCTGACAGACAGTGTGTGCTTCAATTTCTACTACCAACAAATAAAACAAATAAGTTGTAAATAGAACAATTTAAGATTAAATTCAAGTAAACATTCTCGGGTTTCATATTCATTGATTTATCAATACAATTTCAATTCAATTTTTTTTAATGGACAAAGTTGCACAATGCTTCCTCGAAAGTTCTCACAGCTAGGGTGAGCACGGATGAGCACATTCAGCTCTAATATTTGAACTGGTATATGATGGCATGGATTTGTATATTAAAACATTTAGTATATGATGGCTTCTAATAATATCAATATAGAAATGACCCTCAATATTTATAAGCCTTAGTTATACTCTGAGTCCCTTTTTGTAACGCCCCAAACTACTCCGTTTGGCCACGTCACTCAACATACAATTTACTTACATAATTTGTGTGCTTATTTTAATATGAGCGGAAGCTTAGGTCAAAATATGATAATATACATAGCATGATGAGGTAAGGCATCATAGTTTTCAATATAAATTTTGTCCTATTAAGCATGCAATCATGTAACCTATCGGGCTCATAGGTTTACACAACCCGCCCGTCTAGCACCCTAAATTAACAAACATAATATAGGGGTTCATCGACATAATTCGCACATAGAAGGCTCCAAGGTCAAACAACCCGCCTTTAAGTTGTTCTACATAATATCAAGTTATATACATCATGACCTACAAAAGATCAGGCTATTCCCATCCCGAATAATCATCGATCATAAGGCAAAAAGAGTGATCAATGTAATAATAACAATAATAATACGAGTGTTATCAAAAGAAGAGCATGCAAAAGATAAACACAAGCTTGTGGGGTTCTCTTATGTTCACAACGCTCCTACCCCGGGCCTTGACTCCTCAACCTGAAATTTATTGAATGAATGGGGTGAGTATTTAACAATATACTCAGTGGGGAACACTGTAAACAGTTATAGCTAATTGCACAAGTGAAAATATATCATATGGACTTTTCATTACTTTGTGGAGACTAGTCTCAACCCTGTAGGGTCTAAACATCATGATGCCCCCGTTAATGAACATCTTTATCCCTGTAGGGATGCCCACAGACATCCTACCCCCCCAGGGAGGACATTAATAGGTCTATGTTCGATCCCAAAGGATCTCTGCCCCGAAGGGTCTCTTTGTCGACCCCGAAGGATCTCTTTCATTCACTGGTCCGAAGACCCTTCATACATATACAATCAAAGCACAACAGTAACTATAACCTTACACGTGTTCACAGTTTAGAGTTACCCCACCTTAAGAGACGCTTTTGAATCCTTTTAACCTTGAAATACTCCTTTGCCGCCCACAAGTTGTCCACCTCGAGCCCCAACACGTCACCTAGCACCTTTCAATTCTCTTTTCATTTTAGACATCGAGTTATTCAATTAAATCATAATTTAGACCAAACTCATACTATACTTTGCTTTAAAGTCTTCAAACATTTTCACATACACAACCATGGATATACAAGCTCATACTATGATTTTGGACTCAAAATACACATTAAAGCTCTTTGAAGCATTTGATCGAACACATTACGGGCACATATTTAAACCACATGCTCATGACTCATTTTAAATCCTTTAGACCCAACATTTCAAATACCAAACACCTTCACCCTAGGGCTCTAACATACATGAAACTTAACCCCAAACAACCCTCATAACATCCCAAACAATTATCAACAAAACAAGGGGAAATAAAGGCAAAAATCCAAACTCTAGCAACAACGAACCATATGAATTCAATATAACTTCACACATAGCTTCAAGGAGGTAAATAAACCATATGTTTGAGATGTCAAAGCAAGAAGATCAACAAAAATCGAAAATCCTCAAATTTGGATAACAAAACCCTAGTTTTCAAAGCAACAAGAAATGGGTGTTTAATCCTCAAGAAGGAGAGGTGTAGAGGTTACCTTTGTTGATGGAAGAATCTACTTCAAAAGATGAAGGATTTGTAGAGAGAAATGGAGAGGAAAAATCGCCCATATGGAAAGAAAATGAGGAGAAAATGAATAAGTGTTGTATTTATAGATAGAAAATCCCCGGACCAGCGCGACCGCGCAGCCCCCGCGACCGCGGAACCTATCTCTCGGCCAACGCTCCCCACGAGCGCGCAGCCGCCGCGGGCGCGCGTCTCTCGCTAGCCCCGCGGGCGCGCAGTCTCCCGCGACCGCGCACGGCCCCGCGGGTGTGTGACATGCCAAAATCATCCCCCTTATTTTAAACGACTTCCGGACTTAAACCACTCCATTTTCCTTTAAATTTTCAAAGCACTTTTAATACAGACCGAAAAAGCAGGGGGCGCTGCCCCTAGCTCCCGTCGGGGTGCTTCGCCCCCTGAACCCCCGACTCGCTGATCAACTCAGCGTTAGGGTGTTCAAGGTTTTGGCAAACAAAATTCAATGCAATAACATTCATTCATTATCATATAACTCAACACTTTAGTATTAAAATTTAAATTGTGTTATACACTCAGTATAACATCACTGTGCTATGACGTATCAGCTCGAGTGAGACAACCTGCAATAAAATAACGGCATAACATACAAACATACTCACATGATTAATATTCAACAATATTAATTCAAAATCATTTACTAAAATTATAATTTATAATTTAGCAAAAGGGTCGGGGTATCACACTTTTACATTTCATGCTTGATTATATACTAGGAACAACACAAGGTATAATTTTATTTTGAATTATAATTGATGATTTTATTTTTGGCATTATAAATATATATAGTCGTATTAGTGTTCCTGGTTTCAAAGTGAGATTATATGGTATTGATTAACTTTGTTATAACATTTGATTTATTGCAGATGATGGAGATCCATTTATGTGTGAGTTGTGTTGGAGATCATTTTAGAGGAAGAATATTTCACTACAAAAAAAATGCGATTTTACGACGGATTTAACGGCGGAATAAAATCCGTCGCTAGATTAACGACGGATTGCGATTGAGACGTTTAACGACGGATTTTTCCGTCTTTAACGTAACGACGGAAAAAATCCGTCGTTAAACATTGAATTTAATATTTTTAATTTTATTTTTTTAATATAATGATGGACTAATGACGGATTTGTCCGTCGCTACGTTAAAGACGGAAAAATCCGTCGTTAGAAATTAATTTTTTTCATTTTTAATTTTTTTTTAATATTTTTTTAAATTTAACGACGGACTAACGACGGAATAATTCCGTCATTAATTTTTTTTTAATTTTTTCCATTTTTTTAATTTTTATTTTTTTTTAATTTTTAATTTTCCAATTAATACTTAATTTACGAATTTGAAATTAATTTTTTTAAAATTTTTATTTTTTATTTATTTTATTTTTCAGATTTATTTTATTTTTTAATTTTTTTAATATTTTATATTATTTTTTAATTTTTTAATATTTTTTTATTTTTCAATTATGAATCTGAATTTTTTTAATATTTTTAATTATTTTATTTTATTAACTTTATTTTTTTATTATTTTTAATATATTAAATCTTTTGTTATATTTAAATTACTAATTTATGACTTTTTTATAATTTTTTATTTTAATAATTTTTAGGACATTATATTATATAATTATTTAATTTGGAAATAAAAAATCAATGAAAATAGGTTTTGTGTATATGTATATATACTAGTTGTATATTTTAACGTAAATATCTTCTAGCCTACTTGGTTGGAGCCTTAGGACATAAGGCTGTTGGCCCGTGTTCGAATCTCTTGTAGCGCAAATTTTGCCTGAATTAATTCAGCCTCCACAAGCTCGGTTTGAGCCGTGGCTCATGCCCCTTCGGCTCGGCTAGGTTTTTTTTTTTTTTTTACGACGGAAAACTTCCATCGTTAAATTTAATATTTTTTATTTTTCACGACCGAATTCGGCAATAAGTTAGCGATGGATAAATTTCATCGTTAACATTTTTCCGTCATTAATTTTGTCGTTAAAATGATTTTACGATGAGATGTTTAACAACGGATTAGATCCGTCGTTAAATTGATTTAATGATGAATTTTTGATATTTAACGACGGAAAAATCCGTCGCTAAAATGCGAATTTTTTGTAGTGTTTGTCATATTGTGAGCAAACAGTTTATATTTTGGATGGATATTGTTGCAAATGGTTGTAATTGTGGATAGATTGTTGTAATTTTATGTTTTAGTTGAATGAATATGTTAATTGGTATAAATTATTATTATTATTGAAAATGTTACTATTGAATTACTACATATTTTATGCTAAACAGAAACTACAATTTACAAATAAATTATTATTTATTCGTTGCATATTTAATAACAATAATGACTGTTGTAAAATGCATAAAGAAACTGTTGTAATAAAGCATCAAAGACTGTGGTTTTTAACTATAGTCTTGAAGCATAAAACTATAGTTAATTATCTCTTATGACAACGGTTTTACATAATAGACTGCGGTTTTTAACCGTAGTCTTGGTATTAAGACTACGGTTAAAAACCGTAGTGTTAACATCTTAAGACTACGGTTAAAATCCGTAGTCTATGAGCGCACACATAGACTACACCACCTGTCTCTAAGGTTTTTAAATCCTTTAGACTACGATTTTTAACCGTAGTCTATGAGCGTTTTTCTTGTAGTGTTATAATACTTAACTAAATGCTTCAAATATTTTAAGTCCTTACAATTAATCTAAAATCTATCGGTTTTATTGATTAAAGTGTCTTATGTCTTAGTTCATATATTAAAACTTATCTTTCGATTTTTAAATTGATTAACAGATAATCCCATGCTAAATTGGTGATCAAGCAATAAAGTAAAATAAAATCCAAGAAAAGAAAAACAATCTAAGAAAAAACATAATTTTAATCACAAAAATAAATAAAATCCGAAACATCAATCAAGTTCTTGATCCTCAAACTTTGCTGCTTTTACACTTCAATTTCCTTGAATCTTCTCTTTAATTTTGGGGTGAAAAAAAAAAGGTGTAAAAGTGGTACAATATTTCGTGAATAGTTAATGACCCTACATATATATAGTGGGAAATAGAGATGGACTAGGGGGCAGGTGGGGGGCAGCCCCCCATATATATAAATATAATACTTTTATCCTCTCCCAATTATTAATATTTTCGTGTGAATGTATACTTTTCTAGTTAAACAATGTAGAATATTCTTTTCTAACCAAAATAAAATTTTATGACCATTTTGTCCTTGATTGACTTTGAAGTTAATAGGGCACTTGTGAAGGTGTCCTATTTGCTTTTGATTAATTTTGAATCTAATAGGGCACTCGTAAAGGTGTCCTATTTGCCTTTGTTTGTTATTTCTTTAATTTATCCTAAGTTTGCCACTTGTGTATGAAAATGGTATCAGAGCCTAGGTAATTTTATTTGGGAATAAAATTTTATTTTTTTATTAAAAGTAATATCCTAACAGAGGACACACCCAAAAAATATGGATCCGAACAATTGTTCGAGATATTTTTATTTCAGAAGGTACCTTCAAATTTTGAAGGAACTGGAGGAATGTTACAAGGAGAGGCTATCCTACTGGGAAGCCCAATACGAAGAGCGATTCCTATCGGAGTCAAACCTGGAGGAAATAGAGCATTGTATTTCCTAAAGACAAGTTTAAATGAACTTGTTAATGGTGAATAACCTGCTACAATGCGACTTAATGAACCATCAACAAAGGGCATGCCAAAACCACGGTTCATGGAACAAAGAAACTACGAGATAACTCTCAGATTCAAAGAGATCGTGTCAGACATATCTAAAATCTCGGAGGACTTACGAGAGATCCAGAAGACGGTACAAAATTACCGAAATCTCACGTATAGAGTACCACAAGAAGTAAGGTGAATTTCTATAAAACAAGATGAATTATAACCATCTTGTCAGAAATTTAAAAGAAGATCCAGACACTACAATTAAATCAGACATGTTCTAGTAGAAGGAAATCCATCAACTTTGGCAAAGTGAATCTCACACCAAAGGCCAAAGAAGAAACTAAGAAATCGAAGAACGAAAGGATTTGCCAATTATTAAGATAAATCAAATAATGACGTCTCTCGAAAAGATTTGGAAGATCTACAAGAATTGACAGAGTCATTTGCCAATATGAAGATGGTAGATCTGAAGATGAATACAGGAGATAGGGCTTTAATCCCTCGTGGATACCAGCAGGTACCCCCGGAACAACAAGTGCCGCAGGTGCCACCAGCCCAACAGCAATAGGAAGGAGGCCCAGCACAAGATATTCTCATGAGAGCCCGTGAGGACTTTCATGTTGGAGATCAACACAGGAGACATCGGCCCAATATGGACAATCTTACTGGAACTAGGGTGGGAAAACAGATCTCTAAGTTCCAAGATACACCTCTTAGGAGAACGAGCCTTGATCCCATACATCTGTATGAACTCATGCTCAATATTGATGATATTGACTTCAAGGACATCAATATGATTATTGATGATTGGTCATCATCGATGAGAATAGCATCATGGACGTTGGATCTAGAAAAAGAGGGATTCATCAAGCTTTTAGAGATGAGTTTGTTGGGTAGCCAAAACGTTATGGTCAAGAGTTGCACCAACAGTGAAAGAAGAAACCTTGGAGCCAGCCTCATACACGAAGATCGTGGATAAAATGGATTTCTGGTTTAAGCTCACCTTTTTGGGAGCATACGATTTCGGAAGTGCAGATTCTGAAAAGAGAAAGAATTATTCTCAGGCTATTTTAAACCTGAGACTGAACAATATGGAGAAGGAGTCAATTGACCAATTCTTCAAGTTATACAACATCTACCAATGGAATTCAAATGTGGATGAAAAGGTCTGTGTGGAGATTTTCTTCACGAAGTTTCCGAGTCCCTGAAAGGAAATGTTCATTAAAGAATACGTTCTAGGAGATCCTGACAATGTTTGGAGGAGAATGTCTTTTGTCAAACAAAAGCTAGTTGAATGGTGCGGATAGACCATTCTGAAAAAGAATTACAAGAGGTTAAAGAGGAAGAATAAATATTCCCCTCTTGACTGCACAACCAATGATCTGCCGACCATCATTGGAGGAGAATCTCAAAGAATACAGAAAAACAAGAAATACAGAGTTCATCCTTATGCCAAAGAAGGATTCTCAAGATAAAGGACCTAGAAACCTATGAGTAGATGGACTAGGAAAAAGGCCAAATTTTACAAATCTGGACGAAGAAGGGGTCCTTCCAGAGATAAGACACCACAAAGTTCATCAAGTCAAACTCCCGAGAGAAAAACTTTCAGAAGAGCCCATACAAGGGCAAATGAAAGTGTTAAAGATTGCAACTACTGGACTTGCGGTGCAAGAGGACATATCTCGATAGATTGTCCGGAAAAGAGAAGAGTCAAGGGCTTCGAAGGTACACCAGACATCGAGGGAGTGGTTTACTACCAAGACTTGGTAGAAGTCTACCAATTCGAGGATATACCCTCAGATGAGAGTATATACGAAAAAGAAGAAGTTTTTAGCGACGAAAGTCTTGATGGAAGAACAAACTCTAAATCAGACTGGAGCTGAGGTTTTCCATCAAGAGCAAGTGGACGAAACTGGATATTCCAGTCAAACCACTATCTCACAGAGCATGATTAACAAAATCATGAACAAGAGCCTAATATCTAAAGATATCAAGGCTTTTCAGCAGGAAGCACAATATAATCTATAACTTTACTAGAGGAGAGATGTCGCTTCCTATAGAGCTTACGAGGAATCAAGTTGAGCTACAACTGATTCCATACAGTGAAGTTCAAGAAGAGCTGGGAAGGATGAAGTCGGAGGTAAATGATACCATATCCTGGATCCACATTAGGGCTGTCTGGATAGTGCTCAAATCCGCACTATCCGTAGGTGTTGATACGCCCATTGATATTGCAATATGCGATAAGCGTATCAGAAATCACAGAGATTCCTTATTAGGAACTATTTCGGAAAATATATGTGCTAAGCAGATTATAGGGGTAATTTATCCAAAAATATCCTATAATCTGAAAGATAGAGATTTTAGTCGAGCCCTGACGCTGTACCAAGACTTCAAAAGAAAGGATATCAGCTACGAGGAAAATCGACCATTTTCTTTAACATATCAGGTGTCTTATGCGCTTTCCAATTCATACCACATAGATTTATTTCTGAGAAAGAAATTCATTGAGATATCGGACGTATTCTCAAAGGTGGCACATGCAATCTATCCAGACAGATCAGAAATGCCGCTACCAAGAGAGATAAACATTCGAGTGAGAGACAAACCATTGTTGAAATAGAATGAGAGTCTCAAGTTGGAAGGTAAAAGACTGTCATTCCAAGGAGATAGGATTGTGATAGAGCTATGGACTCAGTCCTCAAGAGGAAGCTTCCAAGGAGATCTCAGGCAACTAAGACAAGTTAAAATAAAAATTAAATGCCCAGAAGGTTGGAGAGAGATCGACACAAGATTTGACAGTACAAGATGGGAAAATAATTTCCCTTGCGACGTCCTGTACTACTTACAGAAACTAGAAGTTGGCCACTATAAGGGAACTCTCGATATAGAGGCTGTGACGATGGAGGTATGAGGAAGAGCCGAAAGAGAATCAGGAGTCCTAATCTTAGGATTTGACTTCTTAGAAAGGTTCAAGCCGTGGGATCTGAAGGAAGATGGGATGATGATCACCTTTAATGGAAACAACTGGTGATTGTATGACCAACCCATTCTCCATATACATCTCAGTAGGCATGTTATACGAGAAATATAAGGCTAAATACTTTGCAGCCTATATCGACTGCAAAAAGAAAAATCTTCCTAGAAGAATTGGAAGAAGATTTAAATCCAATTACCTGAAGAGATTTATAGAAAAGAGTTTTGCTCCTATCTAAGGGAGTGAAGCAGTCAGAAATCTTAATTGGAGGAGCAGAAGATACACCATAGTATAAGCTAAAAACTCCACCAATCTATTTTCATGATACAGGGGCGGACATTTTATTAGGAAACAATTTCCTACAAATGTTCAAGAAGTATACGCAGGACAACATCAACCGAAGACTGGTTTTTTACAACAGTTTGTGATCACAAGATCATTGTCCAGCGGCTGAGAGGGGCATTCAATCGATAAATGCCTCTACAATTTCATAGTAAACGTGGTGATGAAAGACATCTTCGAAACCCCAAAATGCAGGATAAAAGAAAATTCGGAGAAGTAGTTCTCAGCTTTCATAGGGAAAAGGATCTTGAACAACGGGAGATCCAAATCCTAAAGGCTTCCTTAATATCACATCAAGATATTAAGGAAGAAGCAAAGATATCCCTCAAAGACGTCAAACGGAAGATAGCTAGAAACTATAATAAAAATCTGTTGGCTTGGTGGGGAAAGAACCAACTCAAAGCAACCTTGAAGGTTAAGACTGGAAAGGAGTTTGAGTTCGTTAGATACAAGTCTATCCTGATGAACATCAAAGATCAAAAGGATATGCGAGCAATCATTAAGGAACACCTTGATCTCAAGCTAAGTGAACCAGGGAATTCCTCATACAGCAGCCCCAGATTCTGAGTAAAGAATCATGGTGAGATTAGAAGAGGTAAACCAAGGCTAGTCATTAATTACAAAGGGATTAATGACATTCTTGAGTTTGACGGATATTTTATCCCAAGTAGAGAACATCTTATTGACTGCATACGGAATGCTAGGATATTCTTTAAGTGTGATTGCAAGTCAGATTTCTACTAGATTTGCATGGACAAGGAAAGCAAAACGTTTACGGCCTTTTCAGCACCACAAGGGCATTCTGTTTGGAATACAATGCTGATGGGGTTAGCCAACGCACCCTAAATACTTTCAAAGGAAGATAGATAATATTTTTAAAGATTATTTCTATTTTATGTTTGTCTATATTGATGATATTCTAATTGCATCAAAGAGTTTAGATGAACATATCAAACATCTGGAGATCTTTGCAGATGTTTTTCATAAAGAGGGCCTTGTGCTGTCAGAAAAGAAGATAGTAATAGCCACCCGGAAGATGGAATTTCTGAGAATCGAGGTGGATGAATCAGGAATTATTCTACAAAATCATATTGTAGAAAATGTACAGAAGTTCCCTGATTCCCTTAAAGAAATGAAGCAACTATAGAGTTTTCTGGGAGTTGTCAATTTTGCAGGAATCTTTATAAGAAATATTGCAAAACACAAGAAGGTGTTCAGTAACCTTCTAAAGAAGGATAACCCGTTTGTGTGGACAAACGCACATCAACAAGGAATCAGGTAGCTAAAGTAGATATACGGAAATCTCTCAAAACTGGCTATACCACAAGATGAGCATGAATTGATCATCTATACAGGTGCAAGTGATCATTGGTGGGCTGATGTGCTTACAAAGATCACACCCAATGGAGACGAGCCCTGTAGATATTGTAGTGGTCTCTTTTCAGATAGCGAGGCCATTCGATGGCATATCAATGAAAAGGAGTTCTTTTGCAGTTCGAAAGACATTTAAAAAATGGCCTCTGTTCCTCTAAGCGAAGAAGTTCAATCTAAAAGTTGATAACACACAAGTTAAAGATTTCTTGAAAAATAAAATTGAATCAAAACTTGAGAAAGCTAGACTAATAAGATGGCAAGATGAATGTCAATATTATTTATTTGACATTATTGTAATAAAATCTCATGAAAATATTCTTACAGATTTTCTAACGAGTGATGGAAGCGATTGAGGTCGATGCCATCATGACTGTGCAGAGGCACTTCAGTGAAAATATGGAATTGCTTCAGCGTGAGTGGAACGAGCTTATTCTTCATGCTGAACAAGCAGGGAGAATATAATAAACTGACCAAAATAAGGTCGACGAGAGATTATGAGCGTGTATAAAGACCAAAGGATAACTCTAGTCAGCTATGCACGTGCCACTCCTCCAGGCCATCAATTCACCATTGATGAAAGGAGATATTGCAGTACCGACCTGTAAAACGGAAGCAGGGAATTTAAATATCCCTAGGAAGAGCTCTAAGTCAGTGCTTTCTACGGAAACACAGACCCAAGAGAAAATTGAGGGTCAGAAATTACACTCTGAACCATCAACTCAACCCAAAACCTCTGGGGTAAAAGAGGGGGAGATTACCTTTAGGCCAATGACTGGTACCTCTAAGGTTAATATTAACAAGTTAGAAGTTTCTTCTTGGCAGGTTTATCAGGCTAATTAGGAGAAGCTTAATACCATACAGGGAATCAATCCATCCAGAACCAAGATTGATGTCTCTGGAAAGTATCCAAGAGTGTGGATGTTACCAGGAACCAATCCACACGAGGTCAAGCAATGGTATGATTTTAGGGACTTAGCCTCAATTCAAACCATGTCACCCGTGTTCCCAGAAATCAAGTGTCTACCCAAGTGGAAACAGGAAATCGTACAGAAATCCTGGGCTAACAATGATAGGCTTAGCCAAGGAGACGTTCTGGAGCTATATTTTATCAGTGCAGCACCAGAACCAGCAGAAAAAGGGAATCATGAGGCCTTCCACTACATCAGACTTCAAAGGCCAGATTCCAGAGCATGGGGCATTATTAAAGCCTCACCAGAGGACATCCCATTGATCGCGTCGATAACTGAGGATCAAATCACCACTAGACGAGCATGGGGATTTTGGGTCTGTCTTCCAGAGATAGACAAAGTCAAGTTCTCGTTTAAGTTTTTCCATAATTCAGCGAACGGGTCATTCCTGTTGAACACCATGACAGGAAAAACTACGTGATTTGCAGTGGATCTGTTCGAGAAGAAGAGGTCCTTGATATGGGAGAGTAATCTTTCTATGAGCAAAGAGACTCATCATAAGTATTGCAACATGGCTCATTTCGGGCAGTGGGAGAATCGAATATGCTCAGACTGCCAGAACCAAAAGGAGCCAGAGTTTGACAAGGGGTTCCTTCCCAAGATGGAATGAAAAAGAGCTGGGGAAAATGAGCATTAGATTCCAAAAGCAAGGATGCTAAGAGCCCCACCAAAAAAGTAGATTCCTGACAAGGAAAAAGAAAGACATGTGATTGCAAGAGTAATCATGTGACTCGAGGGAAGAGGCTGTCCACTAGAGCTAAAAAACAAAAGCTAAGTGGTTCAATAGAGAAGGCATATGGTGCCACTTATTGTGGGATCCTCCACCCACAAGCACCTTCACGTGAAGATAAAAGAATCGGGACCGTCCACCTTTAATAAAGAGTGTCGGCAAAGAGGTCAATCCATGTGAAATTAGGTGAAGAGTAATGGAGTGGATAATCAGAGAGGGACTCCCCTCTATAAAATGAGACAAGAAGGAAGCAAAGATCATCGATCATTTTCTTAGCTTTCTCCTCATAAATTGTAATGGTGAAAATAGTTTTAATTCTGTATGAGAGTTGCGATCCCAGCTACTATGAGTAGCTGAACGAGTTTGTCTCCTCCCAAAAGGAGATTTAGTTATTATAATAAATATTTTATTATTCCTAAATAAAATCAAGGCTTTTTTCCCATCTCTTGTGTTTAGCATATATATTTTTCTATAAACTAAAGGAGTACTCTGTACCCCGTGTAGGAAACGAACGAGGGTTGTGCTGTGTGTTGCTGAAGGAGTTCATGTCTGGAAATCATAGGTTGCGATCGTGTGTTTTGGCGAAGACTGTAAAAATCCGGTGGATTACCCGACAACATTCCGGTCCAAAATGTATGAATTTGGTTTTAGTTTAATGTATTTGGTTTACGGAAGCATGATGAGCCTGATATGATCATTATGGATTATTTACATTTAATTACAACAGTGGCATATTAAGATAAATAGTAAAGAGAATCATTTAAGGGCATACTAGTCATTTAGCCTTATGTTTGGTTAGAAAAGAAGATTTTAGAATTCCTGATTAGAAAAGAAGTTGGTATTCTAAAATTGGCTACTTTTGATTTTCTCCCAATATTTTTGGTTATTGTATCTAAGAATCATCTATATGGAATTTAAATTGATGTAGTAAGATACCCAAAATAGAATAATGATAAATAAATAATTTTATTTAAAAATTCAAAAGTATTATTTCATTTATATTGTCATTTTACAACTTGCCTAAACTCATTTTACTATTAGCTCCCCCTCTTTATTCTTATTAATATTTAAAGTTTATTTTATTATATATTTGAGGTATATTTTTATATTTATGGAATTGAGAATGAGTGCTTCAATGCTATAATGTTATGATTTTATTTATGTTTATGATTTTACAATGTACCTATAATATTATAGTGTGTCATTATGCTCAAATTGTGCATTTAAGTTTATTTTTTTATTAATTTTTGATGGAGTTTGGAAATAAGTTTAAGTTAGGGTTTGACATTCCCTGATGTACATTGTGAAAGAAACTGTCGAGAGTTTTGATGACGATTCAATTATAGATGAATTTAAAATTATTAAGAAACGTCGAATACAACTTATGATGCCGAAATTTTAAATAAATATAGATTTATTTTAACTTAGATAAGTAGTTGCATTATATATATATATATGTCTGTGTGTGTGTGTGTGTGTACACGCGCGCATGCACAGGCGCCATTATAACTGTTCCCCCTTCCCCAATTAAAATTCATGTGTCCATCCCGGTGGTAATTAATCTAGCTAAGTTGAAAAAGGAAAGAAAAAGTAGAAAGATCAAATTAAAATAGGTTAAAAGGACCATGGACATAATTAACCAAGAGCGGCTTAGTCGCGTCTCCCGGAAAGGCACCTCGCCTTAGCAACATGAAAAAGCAGCGATTGGGTGCACTCGCGTTGCAGAGCTCTTTTTCATCATTACAAATGCAGGCTATCTGGTTCATGCTTTTTGTTGTTATTTGGGCCTGTTTTCTTCTTTCATGGCACTTAGCTTGGGTGGCTTGCGTGTAGGGGTCGCGCTTTGTGATACCCCGTCCCTTTTTCTAAATTATGAATTATAATTTTGGAAAATGATATCGAATTAATATTGTTTGAATATTAATTATGATGGTTTGTATGTATTATGCCGTTGTTTTATTTCAGGTTGTTCCACTCGAGACGATACATCATAGCACAGTGATGTTATACCGAGTGTATAATGCAGTTTAAATTTTAAATACTAAAGTGTCGAGTTATATAAAAATGAATGAATGTGATTGTATTTAATATTGTGTTTGCCATAACTTGAAGACCCCAACGCTGAGTTGATCAGGGGTCTCGCTGGGGTTTCAGGGGGTGAAGCGCCCCGATGGGAACTAGGGGGCAATGCCCCCTGCTTTTTCAGAAAGTATTAAAAGTGTTTTGAAAATCTAAGTCGTGTTAAATGGAGTTGGGAATGTCCGGGAGTCGAGATTGATAAGGGGGTCATTTTGTGCACGCCGCGCGCCCGCGAAGTGGTGCGCGCCCGCGGGAGGCTGCGCGCCGGCGCGGGGAGCTTGGGCTGAGAGCCCCCTCGTGCGGTCGCGCGGGCTGGGCTGATTTTCCTATCTATAAATACCATACTTATTCATTTCATCTTCATTTCTTTTCTCTTCTTGGGCGATTTTGCTCTCACTCTCTCTCAAGAAATCCTTCAACTTTTGGAAGGGGATCCTATCATCATCATCCATCATCTAAGGTAATCTAACACCACTTCCCTCTTGATGATTAAGCTCCATTTTTGTTGATTTGAAACTAGGATTCATACCCAAAAAATTTAGGGTTTTCACTTTTATTGATCTTCTTGCTTTCATATCTTGAACATATGGTTTATTTACCTCCTTGAAGCTATATGTGAAGTTATATCGAATTCCTATGGTTCATTGTTGCTAAAGATTAGATTTTTGCCCTAATTTCCCTTGATATGATGATTGTTTGTTGGAGATGTTATGAGGGTTGTTTGGGGTTGATTTTAATGTATGTTAGAGCTCTAGGATGAAGGTGTTTATATTTGAAATATTGGGTTTAAAGGATTTAAATTGAGTCTTGAGTATGTGGTTTAAATGGGTGCATGTAACATGTTCGATTAAATGTTTCAAAGAGTTTTAATGGATATCTTGAGTACAAAAATCGTATTATGAGTTGGTATATCCATGATTATGTACATGAAGATGTATGAAATCCTTAAAGAAATGTATAACATGAGTTTGGTCTAAATTATGATTTAATTGTATAACTCAACATCTAAAATGAAAAGAGGATTAAACAGGTGCTAGGTGACGTGTTGTGGCTCGAGGTGGACAACTTGTGGGTATTTCAAAGGTTGAGAAAGATTCAAAGCGTCTTATAAGGTGGGGTAACTCTACACTGTGAACACGTGTAAGGTTATAGTTATTGTTGTGCTTTGATTGTATAAGTATGAAAGGTCTTCGGACCAGAGATAAAAGAGATCATTCGTGGTCGACAAAGAGATCCTTCGGGGTCGACAAAGAGACCCTTCGGGGCAGAGATCCTTTGGGATCGAACATGTTCATTACGGGGGCGTCATGATGTTTAGACCCTACGGGGTTGAGACTAGTCTCCACAAAGTAAAGAAAAGTCCATGTATTATATTTTCACTTGTGCAATTAGCTATAACTGTTTACAGTGTTCCCCACTAAGTATGTTGTTAAATACTCTCCCCATTCATTCAATGAATTTCAGGTTAAGGAGTCAAAGCTGGGGTAGGAGCGTTGTGAACACAAGAGAACCCCACAAGCTTGTGTTTATCTTTTGCATGCTCTTCTTTTGAAAATACTCATGATATAATTATTGTTACATTGATCATTCCTTTTGCTTTATGATCAATGATTATTGGGGATGGGAATAGCCCGATCTTTTGTAGGTTATGATGTATATAACTTGATATTATGCAAAATAATTTAAAGGCGGGTCGTTCGACTTTGGAGCCTATTATGTATGAAGTATGTCGTTGAACCCTGTATTATGTATGTTGAAATCGTGGATGGTAGACGAATGGGTTGAGTAAGACCTTTGAGCCCGATAGGTTAGATGCTTTTACTTAAATCCATGTTGTGTGACAAAATAGATATGATAGATTGCATGCTTAATTGTGAAAAATTTATATTAAAAATTATGATGCCTTGCCTCATCATGCTGTTATCATGTTTTGACCATAACTTCCGCTCATATTAAAATACGCACACCAAAAATATGTAAGTAAATTACATATTAAGTGACGTGGCCAAACAGAGTAGTTTGGGGCGTTACAAATTGGTATCAGAGCAGGTCTACGCTCCTGTACACTTGTTTTGTATATGTTTGATTTATGTGTGAGAAATGTGGGTGGTTGTTCACAACGGCTACTCGGCTTGACTCCGATCGTAAGGTATGTACTTTTAAAGATTTTCAAGTATGATTAATGTGAATGAGGGTGTATGAATAGAGTGTGTCGGGAAAGAAGTTAAATAAGTTAAAGAGTTGAATGAATCATGATAGCATGATAAAGAAAAGAATGAATGGTCCAAAGTTGGACAAAAGAAAAGAAATGAATGGTCCGAAGTTGGACAAAAGAAAAGAAATGAATGGTCCGAAGTTGGACAATATAGATGTATGAAATGTGTCTGTTGTCACGATCAACTATGATGTTTTAAAATTCCCGATACACGCTTTAAAGAAATGAAATCTTAAAAGTTGTGTGCTTTCTTGATTATGAAATGATGAAAAGTGCTTTAGTAGTCCTCGAATTAGCCTTAAGAATGACATTAACCAAGCAAGCTAGTGTGCCAAAAAGCTATTCCGAGCTTGGCATTTCATGCAAAGATAGTGGTGAATTGTTAGAGATCAGTATTCCTTAAGGAAGAAAAGTTTCTTCTAGCAAGATGGCAAATGGCCTAAAGCTAGAAATCAATGATAGAGTGCTGGGAGCAGATCTCCATGTCTTGGAGATGCGTGATTTTGACGTAATCCTATGTATGGATTGGTTGAGTAGGAATCATGCCACGATTCGATGTCGTGATCGTGGGGTCGAATTTAATTTTCTGAGCGAGCCTAAGTTAATTTTCTATGGTGCAAGCATGAGATCAACTAAGAGAATCATTACAGCGATGAAGGCAATGAAGTTGTTGAAGAAAAGAGGATGTCAGGAATTTTTCGTTAGCATAGTGGAGTCAAGGTCCACTAAGGTCCAAGGGTTAGACGTGCCATTGATGAATGAATTTCCCAATGTGTTTCCAAATGAGTTGTTAGGAATTCCTCCTGACCGCCAGATCGAGTTCACCATCGACCTAGTGCCAGGTGCGACGCCAATGTCTAAAGCTCTGTATAGAATGGCGCCAAAGGAGTTGTAAGAGCTCAAACTTCAACTTCAGGAGTTGCTCGACAACAAATTGATCCAACCAAGTGTTTCACCATGGGGAGCACCTATGCTATTCGTGAAGAAGAAGGATGGATCGATGAGAATGTGCATCGATTATAGAGAATTGAACAGGTTAATGATCAAGAACAAGAATCCGCTGCCAAGAATCGAAGATTTGTTCGATTAACTAAAGGGAGTCGGTGTGTTTTTGAAGATCGATTTGAAATCCGGCTATCATCAATTGAAGATCAAGGAGAGTGACATCCCAAAGACGGCATTTAGAACGCGATATGGTCACTATGAGTTCATGATGGTACTTTTTGGATTGACCAATGCACCTGGAGTCTTCATGGACATAATGAATCAAGTGTTCCATCCGTGCCTCGACCAATTCGTGATAGTCTTCACCGATGATATCTTGATTTATTCAAGAAGCAAGGAGCAACACGCTGAGTATCTCAGAATCGTATTGGAGACGCTAAGGAAAGAAGAGTGGTATGCAAAATTTTCAAAATGCGAGTTCTGGTTGGAGCGAGTGGCATTTCTTGGCCATGTGGTAGCATCAAATGGAATCAAGGTAGACTCGTCAAAGGTGAAAGTTGTTAGCAATTGGAAGACGCCATCGAATGTTAATAAAGTCCGAAGTTTCCTAGGACTGGCAGGCTACTATAAAAGATTTATTGAGGGGTTTTCCAAGATATCGAGTCCTTTGACGAGATTAATAAGGAAGGATGAGAAGTTCAAATAGAGTGAGAAGTGTGAGCAAAGTTTTCAGGAATTAAAGCGATGTTTCGTGTCAGCCCTAGTGTTGACTATTCCTGATGGGACTGAAGGCTTTGTCATCTACAGTGACCCCTCGAAGCAAGGACTTGGTTGTGTTTTGATGCAACATGAGAAGGTAGTAGCGTTTGCATCGAGGCAGTTAAAGATGCACGAGCATAATTATCCGGCGCATGATCTCGAATTAGCAGTCGTGGTTTATGCATTGAAGATTTGGAGGCATTACCTCTATGGAAGCAAGTGCGAGATTTACACCAACCACAAAAGCTTGAAGTACTTCTTCACCCAAAAGGAGTTGATTTTGCGTCAAGGAATATGGTGAAGGATTGCGACTGTACGATCTTATATCATCATGGAAAGGCGAATGTTCTAGCTGATGCCTTAAGCCGACAGAGCTATCTTCCAACCAAGTGAAGCCATTTGAAGTCCAACCGAATTGTGCTATTCCATAGCAACCTCACCAAGAAGAAGGTACGTGATGCTCAAGAAAGAGAAGACCCAAAGAAAAAGATCGTTAAGAAGATAGACCTAGTATTCGGTATATTGAGAGTTTCCGTATGATAGAAGTTTTGTTGAGTCTATTTATTCATTCTCGTGTCAATAGAATCAATTTGTTCATTCTCTTTTGGAATCGATTTATCCTCTTGTTAATTGAATGAATTTCCCTTCAATAGCTTCGTATCAATTGAAATTCTCCATTTGTACCATTTGAAATTCTTTGATTATATCCGCTGGGATAATTTACAATCTTTTGAATGATACTTTTTTGATCATCAAGAATCAGTAATAGCATTTCCTTGATAGGCTATGCTGTCGCCGTTATGAAAATATTTTAGCACGGTTTTCAGTTGATAACCGTTGATTTCTTCCATATCTTTGTTATATGCAAGAACCCTTCAAGTTTATAAGTCCTCTAAAAAGGCAATGTTTTTGACATATATAACCTAGTGTTATATCTCTTTCAGTTTTTGAGCTTGTTAAAGAATTGTTGATCAAGATAAAGCCCTCACTTTGAGGCATTCGTTTATTCTGTTCCCGCTCATAGAACTCAAGTGTGGGTCTTGGAATAGAGCAGAGAGTTTATGGCAGTATTCTTTTAGTCAAGATTGGATGAATAAGAGATATTATTTCCTAGTAGGAAGTACAATCGAAGTAAGCGCTAGATGGTATTCTCTAAACTTTAGGATGTGCGTTTCCAAGAAAATTTCTCAGCTCGTTGTGTTTAGAGTGGATCTAAGGAATGTCGGTATGTAAGTTCCGAGCGTGCAGTTAAAAGTCCAGACATGCGATCGTTACGTCTGCAAGCGATGGTGTCCACCAGCAGGAGCCACGAAGTCAGACGACTACTTTACAGAAAAGAGACGACTGCGATGAAGAAGTCGAACCTCAGGAAGTAAGGATAAATATAAAGCGAGTTTTCAACGTGATAGAGCGTGCAAGGAACCATCGAAGTAGGTGCATGTTTATTCGAGCTTGTCATCTAGTTAGAGTTCGTTGAAGTTTCTTAAAGCTGCGAGAAGTAAAGTAAGAAGTAAAAGTAAAGCCAAGCAAGATAAAAGAAGGATGGACTCGTTAAGACCGCACGTCCAGTGCTCGAGGAGCAAGTTTAGCAAAAAAAAATTTCTTTTATTATGTTGCTCGAATAGTTTATGTTGCAAGATTATAAGAAGATCGTGTTAAGAGATGTTTGGAGAGAGATTTCACAAGGATGAAAAGATAGAAGATGCTCAATATTTGAAGAAGATAAGAAGAAGAGTCAAGATAGCCAGAAACCTTATACCAACATAAAGAGAAAAGACGTGAGCATTGAGATTGGTGACAAGGTATTCTTGAAGATTGCACCAATGAGAGGAGTGGTTAGATTTGGGAAGAAGGGTAAGTTGCAGCCACGTTATGTGGGATCATTCGAGATTCTAGAAAAAAATAGGTGAAGTTGCCTATTGCCTAGCATTACCTCCAGTTTTGGCGGGTGTGCACGATGTTTTCCAGGTGTCGTTGCTTCGACGATACGTGTCTGATCCCAATCATGTCATTTCATATGACACAGTACAAGTCTCCTAAGATAAGATGTATGAAGAAGTCCCAGTTGCCGTGATAGATTGAAGAGTTCACACTCTTCGAACCCGTGGGGTTCCCTTAATGAAAGCGCAGCGGAGTCAAAGTGGACCCATAGAGGCCACTTCAAAGAAAGAAGTTGATATTATAGCCCGATATCAAAAAAAATTTATCAGAGATGTTAGTCTAATTTCGAGGACGAAATTTTTAAAAGTTGGGGAGATTGTGATACCCCGTCCCTTTTTCTAAATTATGAATTATAATTTTGGAAAATGATTTCGAATTAATATTGTTTGAATATTAATTGTGATGGTTTGTATGTATTATGCCGTTATTTTATTTCAGGTTGTTCCACTTGAGCCGATACGTCATAGCACAGTGATGTTATACCGAGTATATAACACAGTTTGAATTTTAAATACTAAAGTGTCGAGTTATATAAAAATGAATGAATGTGATTGTATTTAATATTGTGTTTGCCATAACTTGAAGACCCCAATACTGAGTTGATCGGGGGTCTCGCTGGGGGGTTCAGGGGGTGAAGCGCCCCGATGGGGGCAATGCCCCCTGCTATTTCGGAAAGTATTAAAAGTTTTTTGAAAATCTAAGTCGTGTTAAATGGAGTTGGGAATGTCCGGGAGTCGAGATCGATAAGGGGGTCGTTTGTGCACGCCGCGCGCCCGCAGGGCCGTGCACGCCTATGGGGCTGGCAAAGCGCGCACGCCGGTGCGGGGCTGAGAGCCCCCTCGCTCGGTCGTGGGAGGCGCGCGGTCGCGCGGGCTGGGCCGATTTTCCTACCTATAAATACCACACTTATTCATTTCATCTTCATTTCTTTTCTCTTCTTCGGTGATTTTCCTCTCCCTCTCTCTCAAGAAATCCTTCAACTTTTGGAAGAGGATCCTATCATCATCATCCATCATCTAAGGTAATCTAACACCACTTCCCTATTGATGATTAAGCTCCATTCTTGTTCATTTGAAACTAGGGTTCATACCAAAAAAAATTAGGGTTTTCACTTTTATTAATCTTCTTGCTTTGATATCTGAAATATATGGTTTATTTACCTCCTTGAAGCTATATATGAAGTTATATCGAATTCCTATGGTTCATTGTTGCTAAAGATTGTATTTTTGACCTAATTTCCCTTGATATGATGATTGTTGGTTGGAGATGTTATGAGGGTTGTTTGGGGTTGATTTCCATGTATGTTAGAGCCCTAGGATGAAGGTGTTTGTATTTGAAATATTGGGTTTAAAGGATTTCAATTGAGTCTTGAGTATGTGGTTTAAATGGGTGCACGTAACGTGTTCAATTAAATGTTTCAAAGAGTTTTAATGGATATCTTGAGTACAAAAATCGTATTATGAGTTGGTATATCCATGATTATGTACATGAAGATGTATGAAATCCTTAAAGAAATGTATAGCATGAGTTTGGTCTAAATTATGATTTAATTGTATAACTCGACATCTAAAATGAAAAGAGGATTAAAAAGGTGCTAGGTGACGTGTTTTGGCTTGAGGTGGACAACTTGTGGGCGGCAAAGGAGTATTTCAAAGGTTGAGAAAGATTCAAAGCGTCTCATGAGGTGGGGTAACTCTAAACTGTGAACACGTGTAGGCTTATAGTTGTTGTTGTGCTTTGATTGTATAAGTATGAAGGGTCTTTAGACCAGAGATAAAAGAGATCCTTCGGGGTCGACAAAGAGATCGTTCGGGGTCGACAAAGAGACCCTTCGGGGCAGAGATCCTTTGGGATCGAATATAGACCCGTTAATGTCCTCCCTGGGGGATAGTATGTCTGCGGGCATCCCTATAGGGCCAAAGATGTTCATTAAGGGGACATCATGATGTTTAGACCCTACGGGGTTGAGACTAGTCTCCACAAAGTAAAGAAAAGTCTATATATTATATTTTCACTTGTCCAATTACTTATAACTGTTTACAGTCTTCCCCACTGAGTATGTTGTTAAATACTCACCCCATTCATTCAATGAATTTCAAGTTAAGGAGTCAAGGCCGGGGTAGGAGCGTTGTGAACACAAGAGAACCCCACAAGCTTGTCTTTATCTTTTGCATGCTCTTCTTTTGAAAATACTCATGATATAATTATTGTTACATTGATCACTCTTTTTGCTTTATGATCAATGATTATTGGGGATGGGAATAGCCCGATCTTTTGTAGGTTATGATGTATATAACTTGATATTATGTAAAACAATTTAAAGGCGGGTCGTTCGACCTTGGAGCCTATTATGTATGAAGTATGTTGTTGAACCCTGTATTATATATGTTGAAATCGTGGATGGTAGACGGGCGGGTTGAGTAGGACCTATGAGCCCGATAGGTTAGATGATTATACTTAAATCCATGTTGTGTGACAAAATAGATATGATAGATTGCATGCTTAATTGTGAAAAATTTATATTGAAAAGTATGATGCCTTGCCTCATCATGCTGTTATCATGTTTTAACCTTAGCTTCTAATCATATTAAAATAAGCACTCCAAAAATATGTAAGTAAATTGCATGTTAAGTGACGTGGCCAAATGGAGTAGTTTGGGGCGTTACACGCTTCTAGCGTCTTCTACTGTTCTGCTCTGTTCTCGCTAATTCTTATCGATTGATCCAATTCTTTAATTTTTGTAAAAATACTACGTACTTACTCAATTCCTTATATCTTTTTAGGCTCTTTCCATGCTCAATTGAATCTCAAATATATCTACTTGATAGTGAAACTTCATACATAAAGAGCAAACACGTGACATACGTTACGCAAAATTAGGGATACCTATGTTCATATATTTATTAATGCCTCCATTGCTTATCAAATATCATCTAAATGAACACCCAAATTCATACAAAAATCATGTTCATCAATTAGGCTCATAAATTAGTTATAATTATAATACTAATATAATAATATATTATATGATCACATTATTTATAGTACTTTGATAGTTTAGTTATAATTCTAACATTAATATAATAATATATTTTATTATTTATGCATTATATATTGCCCTTAAATAAAGTATAAAATAAAGATTTTTTTTTACAATAGATAACCTTAAAATTACAAGTTAACACATTTTCATATTATTAAGGGTTAATTGCAGTTGTTAACACAATGTTTATCCAATTTTAGAATTTTCACACAACATTCAGACATTTACAATTGATAACACATCTTTTTGTTTTACCTTGATTGCAATTTTAACATCCTGAATTTTTTTTCCAGTAGGACCCATCAAACCTGTCTGATTTTTTGATCCACGTATATAGTTTTTTGGACAACTTAAATAATATTGTTTAGACTTTATGGCTAAATGACACCATTTAACTAGGTTAATTAAAGATCTCATTAATCACCCAAACTTCACCATTTATCTCCTCCCTAATTTTCTTCCTCCTGTATCAATTTCCCAATCAAAACTTCCAAGAAATCTGAGGTGTACATAGAAAAACAAGAAGAACATTCTCATCTGAACAATGGAAGCCTAAAAAACATTTACCTTCGTGGTAAAGATGAGTTGTACACTATTAATGCAACCATCAGAAACCTTAATTTCTTGGAGATAAGGTTACCATTTTCTAACTTTATCAAAATCATCACATCAACATAGTGCTAGCTAGCGGATCTGTTGAAGAGGCCAAAGATGTCCAACGACTTCAATACTAGCTTTATCACATGAATGATATTAGCAAGATTTTACCTTTATTTTTTTAGTGATGTGTGTTTGGCATTTTGTTGGTGATTTTAATTTTTGTAATTATATCACCAATTATTTAGATTAATTTTGGAGACATTTATTTTAGAGTTCCGTGCCCCAGTTTTGAAAACCCGTATTCAGAGTTCTTAAGATTGGTTTTTGAGACATTTCGGACAAAATTTGAAATAAAATGAAATATATCAATTTTAATGACGATGAATTATTCATCTGGTTCTCCTAATCTCCGCAAATCTGTGCATGTGTTCAATTTTTTTTTCTTTTACCCCAATTTTTCGTTTGATTTGATTTTTTTTATTCTTTTAACCCATGTTCTCTATTTAATTTGATTTATGGATCCGTTTGGGCAGTCATGGATTATGAGAAGTGTGGATATTCTGGTACCGATGTACCATTGGAGGAGAGAGACAGAATCAGGAGGTAGAGAGAGAAGAAAGATGCGGAAAAAAAGGACCCGTCACATTGTAGCCTATAAATAAGGAAAACAATTGTACACGTGGAAAGAGGGTGTTAATCCTGGTGCGAGTCGATGTCAGTTTAGAGGGGGGAGGGTGAATAAACTGACACAAAAACTTAAACTTTTATGCAGAATATATAGGGCCCTTGACTCGCTTTGAAAACTTATCAGTGTACTTCACAGTTGAGATAGAAGGCTTAGCTTATGAGTGCAGCTTGTGTGAGATTGTGTACAGTTGTGTATATGCAAAAGCTTAAACAGAAAGTACAGCACACACAAGATTTATAGAGGTTCGAAGCTCAGCTTCTACATCCTCTCTTCCTTCATCAGAAGGGCAATCACCTATGCAAGTGTAAAGTTTCTTTATTACAGTTACACAGTGAAGAACACTGTTGAACCTAAAAACGGCACCCTTCACTCGAGCGCGGCTCCCTTTTCAACTGGTGTTGTCCCAAAAGAACGGATCCATTAGTACGGCCTTCCTCAGTCGGTGATGGTCGATAGCTCACACTTATCGATCCTAACTGCTCACTGAGACTTTATGTGCTATTGCCCCTCTTTACAAGATTTTAGATCTCTCTCAATCTTCAACAATACAGACTTGAATCTGTTATCAACTTTGAATGCTCCTTGAATTGAGCTGAGTAGTTGATCTTTGAATAGGTTGAACTGACAAGCTTGGCTCTAGCTGGATTCTTAAATAGCTAGTTACTTGCTTGGTACTTTGAATTTCTTCTTCTTAGATGGGATTTTTCACAATTGTGATGTTTAAGCTTTGAGCTAGAGAGGGAGAAAGAAAGCTCAATATCTATAAAATATAGCAAGAGTTAGATTGGCAAAAGTCTTGATCAGAATGAGATCCACACTTCTTATATAGATGAGTGATCTCTATGACTGTTAGGTTCTACCGATTATTGGTTCGGTTGATCCATCAACGATAGTTGAATTCTTGTAGCCGTTGAAGCTTAATTGAACTGGCCATTGCTTGACTTAATGACTTCTGCTGCAAGATCTCTTGTCAGGATCTTTAATAACTGCTTGGCAGGTATTAATTGCTCTGGCTATCAGTTCTGGACTTCAGCTGGCAGAACCTCAGCTATCTTGGCTTTCGGCTCTAAGATCGTCTAGTTGACATTTCCCCAACTGCCTCAAGCTTCAGTTGTGGAATGGTCCTATTTAACATTTTCTCAGTTCTAGACTCCAGTTGGCTTCTTGGAAGCTTAGCTTCAATTGAAGCTTCAGATGGCTTCTTCCTCTGAGCTTTTTCTCCCAATTGACTTATCAGTTGATCAGTTCAGTTTTTATATAAGCTTGAGCTTTCAAGCTAGCTATGTTTTATCAGCTTTTCTTAGCTTTTAGCTAAGCTATTAATTGTTCATCTGTTGGATGCTTTCCAGTCTTCAGCTTTGACCAGTTAGTTTTTATCTACTTGACGCATCCTCTTGAGCTGGTTGACCATGCACTAAAGTGATTGACATTTGCTTCAGCTGAGCTGAATTTTTTGGAGTCTTATATAGTCATCAAACCAATTTCCAGTCTGTATTACCTGCATTTTTTCGTAGAAATTTTCCACATCTTTTGACATTTCATCAAAACCACTAATTGGGTTACCTTGATAGTTTTTCCCAATAATTTCTCCCTTTTTGATGATGTCAAAACCCGTTATTGATGATGAAAAACTGCATAATTTCAACATTCATGGATGTTTGATTTCAGATGAGTATCACAGCTTTATTGTTAAACAAGTATCCGAGCTTATCACTAAATAAGTATCAGAGCTTGTCTAGGTAGGTATTAGAGCTTAAGTATCAGAGCTTTGTTTAAACGGGTGTCAATCCTTTGTATCATAGCTTTATATTTTCACAAGTGTTGGAGCTTTGTGGTTATCAAAGTTTTTAGTCAAATCAAAGCAAGTAACAAAGCTTTAGCTCTTAGAAGACATAAGAGTTCAATTTTAGGCATATATAAAACATATCTTGGTGTGACTGAACCTTAAGAACATTTTTACTTACTGATCTTGTAGCATGGATATCAAAACCTATTAGTGGTGATGCCACTCATTGCTTTTTGAAAAGCTTTAGATATTTCAGTTCTAAGGATGCTTATATTGTTCAATTCATGTCAATCATGCAGTTAATTTGAACATGTTGGAGATCAGAGCATATTTGCATAAAAATGACCATGTTAAGAACTGATGTATTATACAAGCATGAAGAGCTTGAAGAATCATAAGGAGATTAAGAAATAATAGAGAGAGAGAGAGAATATCAAGAGCTGATATTTGAACTTCCTTCTTCAGTTAGACCCAATCATCATTCAGTTCCTTCTTCTTTTGCTTGTTTCTCCTTTTTCCTTTGTGCAAGGAGAGATGTCTGGTATGCTAAGATTGCCCCAACTTTTCTGATCAAGTTGGGCACTCTCCCAATTCCAAATCTAGTGATCTTCAGCTTGCCATGCTTGCTACTTAAGTTGGACTTTTCTCTCAAAGGTAGCTTCCCCCTAAAGTTGTACCCCTCTTTGGATCTGATCCCAAAAAGTTATATTTCCATCACCTTTTGCATCATCAGTGTTCTCTTTTCTCTTTTTGGCATCATCCAAAAGGGTGAGCTGATAAAGTTCGTAAGATGGTAGAAATAATTATGGTAGGAGAGTGAATGATATTGCCAATAAATTGTCCGTGACACGGGGAGCTGGGAATTTAGGCATGGGTATGGACAACCATGTATACACTTCTTCAATTGGCATCAGTTGGGCTAGATCAGAGAGAGAGAAGGGATCTTGCCTGTCAGTTTGGACTGATGCAATGTTGAGAAACGACTCGTCATTAGTGGAAATGAACATATCCTCGTAGAGTGGGGTTGTGGATGAGTTTGATGGCTCATTATCTAGAAGAGATGCATCATGAGGCACAGAGCATTGGAGTCTTTTAATCATGGAGTCCATGATTTCTGAGATGGTTGGCGGTGTGTTGAGTGAATGATTCATCCAACTTCTGGTACACTGTCCTTTTGCTATCCAGAAGGAGTCACCTCGTTTCTGAGCCAGATGCAGCATGGTGGAGTTATCCACCTAGAATCTTGACGCGCGGTCATTTTGCGTTCAAAATATATTTGTAAACTCATGTGCCCACAGCGAGCGTAGCTAGCCAATGAATACGGGTCGACCCCACAGAGAGCTGTCGCGATTCCACCTTCAAGTAACCAATCACAAAGGAGGTTTGGTGTTGTCACTAAACTGAATTTAAATCTACAAAAGAAACTAAAGAAAATATCAAATAACAAAACGTTCTGGCATTTGAACTAGAACTTGGTTTAGACATAAAACAACTGGATCATGGGCACACCAATTTTTATACATGCTAGATTATCTAGTTATGGTGACCAGATTTCTCTCTGCGTCTCCTCATCCATCCTTTCATTTTAGGTTTAAAAGTGATTCATCTTCGATTAAACCCCTATCCAGTTACCCACCTCCTGATTCCTCTAAGAGATGTAAGCAAACAAGCAGCAGTGTGCCCTAGACGGACCCAGATTTGTTGTGTTCAACTGATTTCTCTTGTGCCCACAACAGCCCATTGATTCCCTTATTAATATATGAACCGACACACAGTCACGATTCGCCAATTCAATTAATAGTGGCGTGCCCTCTTTACCTAACGAGTGATCAGCCACATTGGGCACTTCAGACACACAATCACATGGAACAAGGCTCAAGAATCAATGAAAACTTATCATGCATTATTATGCCCATTTTGGCCTCACGAGTCCAGATTTATACTTAAACCAACTTCATTGTTCAAACGCCAGAATCAAAAGTCTAGCCGAGAAGGCTAGACATAATTGAAATTGCAGAAATTAAAGACATAAAATAAACAAAAACTTACTGAATTAATTAAGTGAAAACTCAACTTCAACGTTGAGAAACTTAAACATAATCTAAGTCCCGAAGGTTTAAGACCTTTCGGATTGTTTTTGGCTGCCTAAGAAGCGTACGAGAAATAAAATGCAGAGGTATGAAATGTAGAATTGTTTCAGATTGACTAAAGATTGTTTTTCCAGAGATTAAAATTGCTTAAATAGTTACATTTCTGAGTGGAGTTTCCCCGACAGGTGGGGGTCTTCTGCTGAAATTTTGGATCGGCGTGCCCTCTCTGATCTGTTTGGATAAGCTTCAGCTTTATCAAATCCCTATTATTTAGGGATTGTGCTTATGTCTTTGTTGATGCGCCTTCAAGGAGTCCAGCTTAGTTCCAACTCTCTTTCGGATATGTAGCTATTTTCCACCATCTCTCCTCCAATTGATTTTCGGGTTTCACGGGAATGCCCATTCTGACCTGTGGTCAAGTCTATGCGAGTACTATGGGCACGACATCATTTGTCAGCTCCATCCGTATCTGATATACCCACTTCACTGACCGAATGTGGGATGGATACTAAAGAAGTCCCCTGTACCTCTGAGGAACATATGTGTGAGATAATCGTGAATAACTTGGTATAAAATGGCCCTTCTGCCAGACTCGACTCTTAGAATGCCCTCTAAT
Source organism: Perilla frutescens (assembly GCA_026008535.1). Taxonomy (NCBI): domain Eukaryota; kingdom Viridiplantae; phylum Streptophyta; class Magnoliopsida; order Lamiales; family Lamiaceae; genus Perilla; species Perilla frutescens. The sequence goes on from BRKX01000008.1 coordinate 40,691,946, forward strand.
CGCAACCTGATTCTTTTCAACTCAAAACACACTAAAAAGGACATTTATAGAGGATAAAATGCCCATAAAAACACAAAATAAATGGAGTTATCAAATCTCCATAAGTGGTACTGGAGTTATCATTTCAGCTACTTGTATAGTGAGGAGTTGAAGTCCTCAATGAGACCAAAGCGGCTCTGCAGCTGATGGCCAAGACTTTGATTAAAGTCTTCTTTCACAAAATCAGATTGAGCTAGGGAGGGAGGTTCGCTGGTGGCAGGTGCGGTGGACTGATCACTCATGTAAGTGAATGAGTCGCTTTCATTCATAGACTGACGGTCTTCAGTGGAAGGGTCAGCCCTGGTTATTGGCTCATTCCCTTTAGCCAGGCTATGGTCAACCACAAGCGGTATTCTCGACTTCCGTGGATTGACAATTTTGCCACTATTTTTCATATAGACATAAACTGTTGGAAGGAGATCTCATCTGGAGAGAAGTAATCCTCTAAGAATTTTTATCTCTATCTGCTTTTGAATAATTTAGCTGTGGCGACTGGTAAACCCGATTTTGGCTTTGAATATGCCAGTAGTTCGTTCGATCTCAGCGAGCTCATTGTGATGGTGAAGTTGAACCAGTACAAAGAATGCCCAATCAGCTTTGTATCTAAAGTATATGACCACCATGATGTGAGTGTTGGTGTCTTTGAACTGCATGTTGTGAGTGCTTCCAAGAAAGATGTGCACAACAATGTGCATGAGTTGGACAATCGCTAGCAAGAGGCTTTTCCTTCAAATTATGTGAAAAGTCATGATGGTGAACGTGAGAAAGCGTCCATCCATTTCACAGCTCTAACTTGCTGGGAAGGGCCAGTTCGTGCACTTTCAATCCTTCTTTTAGAAGTTGGAATAATGTTACCAAAGTATCCTTGGTGATGGTAATGACATGGTTGTAGACGATGGAGATAAAGTTGTCTCCTTTGATATTCGCATTATAGTAGAACTTTTCTACATGCATAAGAAGTCATTTGCAGGGCATCGTCTTGACGAATGATAGAAGCCCACAAGTCTGCAATGATTGTAGAAGCATTTATCAATAGCACTCCATGGTCTCTAACTGATGAGCTATTTAATTTACTGTGTAAATGAGTAAATGATGAATGTATCTTGGCTGTCCACTTATATTTTGACTTTAAGATCAAACAACTAAGAGCTAAGGGATTTCAAAACTTGGTAGTTGCCATAAATAGCCAAATATTTTTCTATAAATTTGCTATTTATATCGCTCAGACATTCGTCTCTTACTAGTTCCTTTAGTAGATGGTGATTTAATGCTTAACATGAAGGCTTTAATGGCAACTCAGATGAACAGTGAGCTAATTTTGAAATTAGAACGTTGGATGTAAGATTTAGCAATTGAAATCACAATGGTAATTATTCAAAAATAAGCTTGAGGAATAGTGAGGAGAGAAGCTTATCGTGAGTCAGCTGAGATACGACCAACTAATTGATTGAAGAGGCCTGGTGAGATAGCTGTTGAGAGATCGAGCTCTGGGCATCAGTTTCAGGTCTGAACTGATTGAGGCGCCTTCAAACTAATTTGATCACAGTTTTGTTGATTAGCTATCGAGTAACTTCTATGTCAATTTTCTCTTCTTGAGTGGTCGAACTTGACGAGCTTCTATGCTTCCTTTAGAGCTATTAGACTTTTTCCTCTTTGAAGTTGAGCATGTGACATCCTTTGAATGATCAGTTCTGGCAACTTTCTCAGCTTGTTTAAGTTTCTTAAGAGCAACTGCTGAGCTATTCAGCTTCAAGGTGGTCAGCTTTGGTGTTCCTCTATTGTGGGAGCTGGACTAATCAATGATCAATTGTGCTGCTTTTGAGCTTGACTTGATAAGAGGAGTAACATGGCTTCGGGATAAGAGATCTAGTGACATGGCAGTATTTTCAACGTCTTTGTCTCCTTTGTGTCCAAGCTTTCGACTCCCTAGAGTTGCCACAACTTGAGTATGTGATAAATCGTGATTTATCATTTTAGATGCAACTTCAGCTTGTAGTGATGCCTCATCTAACTGATTTGATATATTATCAAAATTCAGTTTGCAGCAGTGTAGATCAGCTTGATGGTTAGCTGACTGATTTGCGACTGCAGCTCCTTGTGATCTCAAGCTGGCTTGAACATCTGCTAGCATGACCTTAGCTAGAATCTGGTTATCAAGTCGATACTTCACGATGCACTGAACTTGCACAATAGTTGGAGGAAATGGATTTGAAGCTCCAATCCATTTAATACTCCAAGTTTCTTTACATTGCCAAAAACTCATACCATGAAAGGCAGTCAACAAGAAATATGATTGGATTGACATAGAGTGTCTCTAGTTGTACCAGCAGAAATACTGGTGTAGTTGTTTGAACAACTGATGATCTTGCTTTCCAACATAGGTAAAGTGAGTAAGAAGGAGATTTGTTACATCCTTCTGTGAACTCTTGACTGCATATTCGCCACTGTAATAAGTGCGAATGTTTTCTTTAGTTAGCTGGAGAGGGGGGTAATTTTTCTTGAAATAATCTACTCCATAGTTTGGAGGAGAGATTCCAGTGAATGGAATAAGCTCCTCTAGATCAGAGCAGGCTTTGAAGTTGGCTGATGATCTGTTCTTAGATTGTGGAGATGGAGCGATGTCGGCAGTTGAGCTACTTGATGTGGTATTGCTTACTTTAACTTTCGATCTCCTCTTTTTCTTGAGTGACTGAAGGTGAGCTTTCCTTTTCTTAGGAATCCAGCCAGAGATAAGGACTGATAGAGCATCATCATTTGGAAGATTCAACGTCCTACTTTGGACTCAAATTTCCCAGTCTTTTTTGAGTCGGCTGCTTTGATGACTTGATGCTTGAATTGGGAGAATACAAACTCTGCCCAATTTTCATACAGTCCTTCAACAAGGTGTATCATTACCTTGTATCTATCTTGAGTAAGTTGACTCAAGCTTCCAATGGCACCGAACATCATCTTGCTCTTGATATCGAGTAGAACTCTATAACGACCCGTTTTTTAAAAAATTCATTTTCATAGTCTTTTAATCTTGTCGTTACGATTGATTTAATATTTGATATATTATATTTATTTTATTAGTCTTACCTGCAGAGAAAATTTAAGGATAATATCAAGAATTTATAATATGAATAAAAGTATTAAAATACCATAATTTGTAATTCCAGTTTCCTTAATTAATCGAAAATCCACATAATAATAATAATAATAATAATAATAATAATAATAGTAGTAGTAGTAGTAGTAGTTAATTGTTCCATAATCTTCCCTCAACTCACGGTTATGCCAATTGCAGAACCGCTCAACATTTAATTGGCTTCTCTCGAATTTATGTTCACAATTAAGTTACAACTCAGTTTATTCAAAGAAACCATCTCAACTATTCAGATAATTACTCCATCAAGAAATCAAAGATTTTCTAATAAATCTGCTCTCCGCTTTAAATCATGAAGAGTTGATGGCTAACTTGATAAAGGTAAAACAATTCAATTCCAAATCTAATTCATCTCTTCAGTCTGTAATATTGACGACAGACTGACAATAAGAATTTTCGTGACATGTTTTTATTTACAGTCATGCTCTGCCGACGTCGAGTATAATTTTACGTTTTTCATAATTCAATGGCAGAAACCTCCATCAAAATCCTCTGCTAATCTTCTGTTAACAATCCAAGTAAGTCTGTCACCTCACTTAACATTAAATGGTGGAACATTTTTTGTCATGAAAAGAAAATGGAAAGAAAGGAATATAAGAAAATGTTTATCTCTTTTTGACGAAATTGATTAACTTGAGAAAATAACTGGTTTACTTCCATTAAATTTCTCAAGCCCTCTCACTCACTCTCGTGTCCTCTCTCACTTACAAAGTTTGTTAATTGTATGTTTGAATAAGTTAAGAAGATGTGGCAGACAATAAGTGAATTTTGGAACTATTGAAATTAAGATTAATATATATAAATTATTATTGAATTTATAATTTATAATGAATGGTGTTCGAATATTAATTTTGTAAACTTTGTTCGCCCATTGTTGTGAACTTTAAATCATATCCACAATGTCACCAATTTGATATATAGATGAATTAAGAAATAATTTTCGACAGCAAAGCTTAGGAGGTAATATTTTTTTTTAATTAATAATCATAATGCCAATCAATATAATGTTACTACAAATTTACGTGTCTGTATTATAAATATAATAATGAATCCACACTAATTAACATAAAATATTAATAAAACTTGTCAACTATTAGTCTGACTAAGAATATTAAAATTAGAGAAAACTATGCAGTAAATTAATATTGATTTCTATTGAATTAGAATTCAGTTTAGAAATTATAATTCTTATAATATTTTAATTAGTTATTAAAATACTTTAATGTCATCTGTGCTAGGTGAAGACGAGTTAATTCCTTCAAGCCTTTAACATTTTGCATTGAAAAGTCGAGTCAAAGGTCTTCAAAGTAAAGGTGGGGAATTTTATACGCACGTGGTTATTTATTATCCATTATATATTGATCTTGTGATTTATTGTTCGACTGAGTGTTTATGTGAAAGTTAAAGTTAAAGTATGCTAGGGACCGTTCATAGGTCCGGGACCGTAAAAGTTGTCCTTGGGTCGCCCACCATGCATGTGTATATGCATATACTTGTTCAGAGACCGTTAATAGGTCTGAGACCGTGATAACTTGCCTTTGGGCTGACTCCCCACTGTTCAAATAATTATTATTATGTGACATGGCATGAATGTCTGAATATGAGTTACTCGTTTAATATGTTTTGGATAATGCGTATTCTCCACTGAGTGTATTTATTATACTCATCCCTATATTATAACATTTCAGATTGAGGAGTTCGGTGATGGCAGTGAGGAGATGGATGATAGTTAAGTTTTTATTTAAATATTTAAGTTACTAAACTCATTTGACTAATAAATTTTAGTTGACATTTATGTTAAATTGTCTGTTTCTAACTTTAAATATACTTAGGAGTTTAAACTATTTAAAATCGCTTCCGCTCTATGTTATTTGAATTATTATGATATTATTGTATTTTCCTAAATAGAAGTTTATTTATGCATTTTTTTATGTTTTTCTAGTATTAGTTTTATTACATTTTTGAGAAAATATTTTAAATTCTCTTTCATTCGTTATTTTACATATTATGTTTTTTATAAAATAAATAGTATTCTAGGTTTATAAAACTAGGGTGTTACATAATGGTATCAGAGCAGGTCTACGTTTCTGTAGACTTGTAAAATTATAAATTTTTATTTACGGATCTGTAGACTTGTAAAATATAAATTTTTATTTACGTTTTTGTTGATTTCTAAAATTATAAATTTTTATTTACATTTCTACAGACTTGTAAAATTATAATTTTTTATCTACGTTTCTGTAGACTTGTAAAATTATAAATTTTTATTTGCATTCTTGTTAACCTGTAAAATTATCAATTTCTATTTATTTACTTATCTGGCAATGAAAAGTTTTTAAAGTAAAGTATTTGAGTTAAGTGTACGAAATTTATATTAATTGAAAAAAAAAATTCAAGTGAAATATCCTCTCCGTTACGCCTCGCCGACTCCAAGGTAAAAAGTATTTGATTTTTTCTTATTGAAAGTTCAAAGTTTAATTATTCGAATATTTTACGTAATGTTTTGACTGCATCTATATGAAGTTTACTGAAAGTTATAAAGTGAAGTTGAAGTTAATGCAAAGTTTATGTTGATGCAGTTACTCATTATAAATTGTATTATATTAAAGTTCGAAAGTTATTGTACTTACAGTATATGTAATTATGCTATTGTTCAAGAAATGTCATTTTTTTTATAAAAAAAAAATAAACAGTCCTCGAAATTAGAGTGCTTATTTAGAATCTCTTTACTAAGTAGAAGAAATAGTTTGTTACCTTAGGATAAGTTGATATCTTGATGTTGATGTCGAGGAAGACCTGTAAGGAATGCCAATTAAAGTCAATCCAATGCTACAGTTGATGATAGTATAAGTCAGAATGTGTTAACTAATGACAATGACAAACATAATACCAGTGCAAACGTGACTCAAGAACAATCTTATGAGGCTCTCGAAATTAGTATTTACTCAGGCAAAACAGTTAGATTTGATTGTATGACTAAGAATGTAAAAGTTGAACATTAGCAGAAACATCATAGATGCTGATTTGTATCTTTAGAGATGAAAGACTTAGATGTAATTATGGAAATGGATTGGCTTAGTAGGAATTATGCTATGATTAAGTGCTGAGAAAGAGAACAAATGTTTAAAGAAGAACATTTTTCATTTCATGGAACAATGATAAGGTCAATGCCTCGAGTAGTATCTACTATGAATATATTGATTATAATGTTGAAAGAAAGGAGATTGTCGAGGTTACTTAGTCAACTTGTTAAACATCTAATTATTTGAGACTATAATTGTTGATGTATCAATTGTACAAGAATATCCTAATATATTTCTGGAAGATTTGTCGAGGATAGCGTCGAATCGACAAGTTGAATTGGGAATTGATTTGGTAATTAGAGTAGCTCGAGTATCCGAGGAACTATATAGAATGATACCGAGAGAACTGTCAAAATTGAAGGTGCAATATTTACAAGAGCTTTTGGATAAAGGTTTTATTCAACCCAATGTCTCACCTTGGAAGCATCAGTTCTTTTTGTGAAAAAGAAAGATGGAACTATAAGAGTGTGTATAGATTATTAGGAGTTGAACTGATTGTTGATTCACAATCAAGAACAAGTATACAATTAGGAGAATAGAAGTCTTGTTTGATCAGCTAAAAGGTTCAAGTGTGTTCTCAAAGATCAATTTAAGATCGGATATATTATCACAATTAGATGTTAAGGAAGGTGATAGATCGAAGCCAAGATTTAGAACTCGTTATGGAAATTGAGAGTTCGTACTGCTGTCTTTTGGGTTATCAAATGTACGAGTGATTTTATGGACTTGATGAATCTTATGTTTCATCTATACTTAGATAAATTTATAACCATTGTTATTAATTATATATTGATTTTCTCAAATAAGAAGCAACATGAAGGACATTTGAGAGTTGTCTTAAAGATACTTAGATAGGAGAAACTTTATACAAAATTGAAGGAATGTAAGTTTTGGATAAATCAAGTTGTCTTCTTGGGACACGTAGTTATTGCACAATGGATATAACTGGATCCTGCTAAATTTGAAATAACAAATTGTAGTAGGTCAATGAATGTGAATGAAATGATAAGTTCTAATTACTTTGGGATTAGCCAGTAACTATTGAAGGCTTTTCAAAAATTTTCTGGACCAATGACACCGTTAATTAGAAAAGGAGTGAAGTTTGAATGGTCTGATAAGTGTGAAAATAGCTTTCAAGAGTGAAGCATCGATTAATTTCAGTACCAGTTTTAGCTGTTTTTGATGGTTCGGAAGACTTCGTAGTCTACAGTGATGCATCAAAAACTTGGACTTGATGATGTTTTGATACAAGGTGGTAAGGTGATTGCTTACGTCGTAGAGAAATTAAAGATATATAAGTTGAACTACACTACACACGACTTGGAGTATGCTTTTGTAGTTCATGTTCTAAAGATACAGAGACACAATATTTATGATGGTAAATGTGATATATATACAGACCATAAAAGTTTAAAGTATTTCTTCACCCAAAAGGAGTTGAATATGAGGCATAGAAGAATGTTTAAACTGATAAAGGATTGTGATAGTACCATCCACTACCATCATGGAAAGACAAATTCAGTTATTGACGCTTTGAGTCTAAAGAATAATTGTCAATTAGTAGCCTTACGAACAAACAAATAATAAATACTCAAAGATTTCACTAAATTAAGGATTGAGACAATGTTTCCACCAAGTAGCTTGACAACAGTGTTGGTAACATTAGTGATTAAGCCTTTTTTGAGAGAAAGGATAAAGGAAACTCAAATGAGTGATAAGTTCTTGGAGAACATGAGAAGTAGAATTTTTGTTGGAGATATTAAAGAGTTTGCATTAACTGATGATGATATCTTAGTGTTAGAAGGAATGTTATGTATGCCGAAAGAGGAAAATCTTAGAAGAGAAATTCTTGATTAAGCTTACACTGTTCACCTAAGAAATACAAAGATGTACCAAGATTTACAAAAGATAGATTAGTGGAGAAATATGATAAGACATTATAGTTTTCATTGAAAGATGGAGTTAGATTTGGAAAGAAAAAAAATGAGACTAAAATATATTGGACCATTTGAGATACATGAGAAGATTGATATTGTAGCCTACAGTTTCGCCTTGTCGGCAGAATTAGCAGAGGTACACAATGTATTCCATTTTTTTTTTATGAGGAAGGACACTCATGATCAAAGATACGTAGTCAGCTATAAGACTCTGGACGTTAACCAAAATCTTTACTACAAGAAAATTCATGTAGTTACATTCGAAAGAAAGGTCTATACACTAAGAATTCAGGTAGTTTCATTATCACAGTTTAGTAGTTTAGATATTGAAGAGTCGTGGCAACATAGGAACAAAATAGATAAAGCGCTTGCAAAATATACTGATTTTTTTTCTAGTCTAATAAGTTAATTTCGAGGACGAAATTTATTTAAGTGGTGGAGTTTTGTAACGACTCGTTTTTCAAAAATTTCATTTTTATAGTCTTTTAATCTTGTCGTTGCGATTGATTTAATATTTGATATATTATATTTATTTTATTAGTCTTGCCTGCAGAGAAAATTTAAGGATAATGTCAAGAATTTATAATATGAATAAAAGTATTAAAATACCATAATTTGTAATCCCAGTTTCCTTAATTAATCCAAAATCCAGATAATAATAATAATAATAATAATAATAATAATAATAATAATAATAATAATAATAGCAGTTAATTGTTCCATAATCTTCCATAAACTTCCCTCAACCCTCAACTCACGGTTATGCCAATTGCAGAACCGCTCAACATTTAATTGGCTTCTCTCGAATTTATGTTCACAATTAAGTTACAACTCAGTTTATTCAAAGAAACCATCTCAACTATTCAGATAATTACTCCATCAAGAAATCAAAGATTTTCTAATAAATCTGCTCTCCGCTTTAAATCATGAAGAGTTGATGGCTAACTTGATAAAGGTAAAACAATTCAATTCCAAATCTAATTCATCTCTTCAGTCTGTAATATTGACGACAGACTGACAATAAGAATTTTCGTGACATGTTTTTATTTACAGTCATGCTCTGCCGACGTCGAGTATAATTTTACGTTTTTCATAATTCAATGGCAGAAACCTCCATCAAAATCCTCTGCTAATCTTCTGTTAACAATCCAAGTAAGTCTGTCACCTCACTTAACATTAAATGGTGGAACATTTTTTGTCATGAAAAGAAAATGGAAAGAAAGGAATATAAGAAAATGTTTATCTCTTTTTGACGAAATTGATTAACTTGAGAAAATAACTAGTTTACTTCCATTAAATTTCTCAAGCCCTCTCACTCACTCTCGTGTCCTCTCTCACTTACAAAGTTTGTTAATTGTATGTTTGAATAAGTTAAGAAGATGTGGCAGACAATAAGTGAATTTTGGAACTATTGAAATTAAGATTAATATATATAAATTATTATTGAATTTATAATTTATAATGAATGGTGTTCGAATATTAATTTTGTAAACTTTGTTCGCCCATTGTTGTGAACTTTAAATCATATCCACAATGTCACCAATTTGATATATAGATGAATTAAGAAATAATTTTCGACAGCAAAGCTTAGGAGGTAATATTTTTTTTTAATTAATAATCATAATGCCAATCAATATAATGTTACTACAAATTTACGTGTCTGTATTATAAAGATAATAATGAATCCACACTAATTAACATAAAATATTAATAAAACTTGTCAACTATTAGTCTGACTAAGAATATTAAAATTAGAGAAAACTATGCAGTAAATTAATATTGATTTCTATTGAATTAGAATTCAGTTTAGAAATTATAATTCTTATAATATTTTAATTAGTTATTAAAATACTTTAATGTCATCTGTGCTAGGTGAAGACGAGTTAATTCCTTCAAGCCTTTAACATTTTGCATTGAAAAGTCGAGTCAAAGGTCTTCAAAGTAAAGGTGGGGAATTTTATACGCACGTGGTTATTTATTATCCATTATATATTGATATTGTGATTTATTGTTCGACTGAGTGTTTATGTGAAAGTTAAAGTTAAAGTATGCTAGGGACCGTTCATAGGTCCGGGACCGTAAAAGTTGTCCTTGTGTCGCCCACCGTGCATGTGTATATGCATATACTTGTTCAGAGACTGTTAATAGGTCTGAGGCCGTGATAAGTTGCCTTTGGGCTGACTCCCCACTGTTCAAACAATTATTATTATGTGACATGGCATGAATGTCTGAATATGAGTTACTCATTTAATATGTTTTGGATAATGCGTATTCTCCACTGAGTGTATTTATTATACTCATCCCTATATTATAACATTTCAGATTGAGGAGTTCGGTGATGGCAGTGAGGAGATGGATGATAGTTAAGTTTTTATTTAAATATTTAAGTTACTAAACTCATTTGACTACTAAACTTTTAGTTGGCATTTATGTTAAATTGTCTGTTTCTAACTTTAAATATACTTAGGAGTTTAAACTATTTAAAATCGCTTCCGCTCTATGTTATTTGAATTATTATGAGATTATGGTATTTTCCTAAATAGAAGTTTATTTATGCATTTTTTATGTTTTTCTAGTATTAGTTTTATTACATTTTTGAGAAAATATTTTAAATTCTCTTTCATGTGTTATTTTACATATTAGATTTTTTATAAAATAAATAGTATTCTAGGTTTATAAAACTAGGGTGTTACAAACTCCATACTCGGGTTTCAGGTTAATTTTTGTTGTGGTAAAACTGAATTGCTTGCTGCATGTTGAAGTTTTCCATTCTTTCTAGTATGATTCTGTGGAATCCTTTGGATCTTGAACTTTGGACCCTTTTCTTGGAAGTTGAAAGATTTCTCCAATCTTTCTTTTAGTGATATGAATTTGATGCCCTTGAATTACTGAGGAGATGAGCTTCCCATTTGCAGTCACCTTTTCTTGAAGTAGGAACTCGCTCACCAAGTCTTGTTTGAAGAATATTGGTGGAGTTTCCAGATAATGTACAATTCCGATCTTGTGAAGATTGACCAGAAAAAATGGGTTGTTTGATTCTTTAAGAATCAGTTGGAATTTCTTTTTTTTCTAGGAATTTATCTCTCATCATCTGCTCTTTGAAAGAAATAAGAGCTTTGGACGATTCGGCCATTTTTGAAATTTGGTTGAATTGGAGTTTATGCTTTTGAGAGAGAGAGAGAGAGAGAAATACTCTTGGAGGAGATGAGTGTGTGAGTATTTTTGAAAATGTATGAGAAAGGGGGTTTTTATGAGTAAAGAGAGAGAGTCATAAATTTGTTGGTTGAAAGAAGTAATGGCCCCCTTGTCGTTTTCATTTGGTCGTTGGTTTTGGAATGACCATGAGCGTGTCATTGTTTTGCCAACAGACAAAAATTTAAAATAAATGCTGACAAGACATTTGTTTAAGCATAAGATTTTCATTAATAAAATAGATAAGCAACTGATTTTACAAGAAGTTATTCCTAGGGCTTCTAATCAGTTTGATTGGCCTCTAGTTCTTCTTGTGGTCGGTTCTTCTTTTCATTGATTTTCTGGAGCATTCTGGAATTTCCTCACTATTTGAGGAGTCTTCTTGAGAATCATCAGTTCCAGAGTATGCTTCCAGTTTTAGGATTAATTTAGAGAGCAGCTTTACCTATTCCTTAAAGCTTATGATCAGTTTCTTGAACTGCATTTATGCTCTGCTCAGCTACGGGTCTTCAGTTTGATGACCCCTGAAACAGGTATCTGCAGCTGGCTGTTGTTCTCCAGTCTTTAGTCCCAAAAGTAGACCTCATCTTCAGCTGCAGCGCCCTCTTCACTGTCTTCTATAGCTTCCTTGAATTTAAACGTTTCTCCAGCCTTTTCTTTGGCTGGCTTTCTCTTCTTCTTGATTTGAACTGGTGATGTGGTAATTTCTCCTGTTGAGATCTTTGCTGAAGACTCCGCTTCATTTGTCTTTGTTTGCCTTTTCTTCTCATCAATTTTTAATTGAATTGTTGCAGTGGCTCTCAGCTTATCTTGACTCTGTTTAGATTCACTCTTACTCCCATACCCTTCTTCGTGTGGAATAGATCCTTGATCCATTGGAATGTCGTCATCTGAATTAGAGTATGATACTTGTTCAGGCTCTGTCATCTTTGCCTTTCCTTTCTATCGATTTAGTGGTGGTGTTGGAATCAGCTTCTTTCTCAGTCATGGCTGTGACTCTCTGATTGTTATAGGAGGTAATGCTGCTTTATCCATTTTTGGGATGAAATCATCCAGATCAACTCGTTGAAGATTGGTTTCTTCTGTTATCAAGTCAGGGATCAGCTTTTCAAGAAGGAAGCTTACCCTGTTGAGATAGTACATCTTTTGTGGGAAGCGCTTGGGACTTTTAGTTTTGACTTCGACAATGTCTACAAACTTCTTTAACTGACTAAAGAAGTACATAGACCAATCTATCTCTTTTTCCTCCCAGATGGCATTGCAGATTTTGTACTTTATCTCTGATATTTCGGAGTGGCTTCCACACAGTCCTACTAGCATTTTAGTGGCAACTGTAGCTAGCACTTGAAATTCCTTTTGGAATTTCGATATCAGGTGGTTAATGTGGAAGCTGTCATCTAAGATGATACTTGTGCATCTATCGAAGTAATTTTCGGCATCCACTTCTGCTTCTTCAACATCATTCCCTCCTTCTGGTAGATTAAATACCCTTTGATAAACTGATAGAGTGATCACAGTCTCTCGATCTCTAACTTCAATTTTGAACTCTAGAGATTTCTCTTTACTAGTTGAGTGAAGGAAAAATTCTGCCACGGCTTCTCGATAAACCCGTGTGGGAGTACCCTCAGTGAAGATCTTCAGCTTGACTTTTTCAATGGTTGTGATGACCAATTCACATAACTAGGAATCATTGGAGAATTTTATGAAGCTAGCTCTGCTGAGCATCTTGTCATGATATAGATTTTTATAGAAAGCCTTTGAGTCTTCACTAGTCAATTTAAAGTTGTATTTTCTTCAGTAAGGATTGGTAGAGAATTGATCCATGGAAGAAGTTGGAGAGTTTTTTTTTTTGTGGAGCTGTAGAGAATATGAAATTCTTAAGAGAAAAAGAGTGCTTGAGTGCTTGATCAGTTGTAAGAGTGAATCTGAATGAATCCAGCCAATCTATTTAGAGCTTCAAGTAGGAGGTGTATCCAATGGTAGGAAAAATTTAAATGAATTAATGTGAATTGTTCCGATTAAACCGTCGATTTGTTTTTAATTTTATCCATTGGAGATAAATGAGGAGAGAGAGGAGATGGGTCCAATAGTAACAATGGATTGACACATCATTTTAATATTCCAGTAATAAATTAAATTTGAACTTATCTGTTCGTATCTCTACTTCCTGAGCCTCCGCGTGGCTTTGAGCTACTGATATCATCAGTTGGCCTCATCGAATGATTACTTTTGCTTTGAACTAATGATCTCTTAGGCTTGGACTGATTAGTTCTAGCTGGAGTGCCATCAATTTTGTCTCCCAGCTTTTCAGCAGCTTGAGCTTCATTCTCTCAGCTTTGCTCTTTATTTGCTTTTCAGCTGCTTCTTTCAGCTGAAACTTTGTCTCTTCAGTCAGCTTTTTATTTGATTCAACTGCTCTCATCAGTTGATCACAATTAGTTGAGAATTGATGCCTTCAATGATCAGTTAACTCTTCTCCTTTCTTCAGCTTCATTTTAGGCTTCATCATTTCTTCAGAATTGATTTGGCTTGTTAGTTTAAGCTTCAAAGCCTAGTGAACTGATGCTATTTTGATTTAGTTCTTATCTTCAGCTGGAGTGTTCTTCTTCACTCCATCACTCAGTTGATCATCATCCTCCTTAGAATCTAGTTCAAGGAATCCCAATTGGATGCACAACTCCATAAATCTAGCTTCTGGCAGTGGCTTGGTGAACATATCAGATATCTTCTTCTTTGTGTTAACATATTTGATACATATGTCTTTTTTCTCAATATGATCTCTGATAAAGTGATGCCTAATATCAATATGCTTCATTCTTGAGTGCAATATCAGATTCTGGGATATTGCAATAGCACTATTATTATCACAATAGATATGCACTTCTTCAGTCTCAACTTTGTAATCCTTCAGTTGTTGCTTCATCCGGAGAATTCGAGAACAACAGTTTCCAGTAGCTATATACTCGGCTTCAGTTGTAGATGTGGCAACTAAGTGCTACTTTTTACTAAACCAAGATATCATTTTGTTCCCATGAAACTGACATGTTCCACTAGTGTTTTTTCTGTCTATCTTGCATCCTCCGAAGTCTGAGTCCGAATAGCCAGTTAGACTCAAGGTATCATCTCTAGGATACCATTGTCTAAGATTTATGGTTCCTTTGAGGTACTTCATGACCCTCTTAGATGCTTCGAGATGGCTTTTCTTAAGATTGGCTTGGAACCTGGCGCATAGCCTGACTGAATAGGAGATCTCTGCTCAGCTGGTTGTTAGGTATAGAAGGAATCCAATGATTCCTCTGTAGAATGTCTGGCTGATTGATTCTCCTTCTTCATCAAGAGTCAGCTGAACCGATGTGTTCATTGGAATCTTGAGAGTTTTTCCCTTATCGATTCCAAATTTCTTGACAAGCTCTTTGGTTGACTTAGCTTGACTGATGAAGATTTCATCTTTCAGCTGCTTTACTTGGAGTTTTAAGAAGAAAGTCATTTTTCCCATCATGCATATCTCAAATTCGCATTGTATCAGTTGAGCGAATCGATAATAGAGATCTTTGCTCTTTGATCCAAAAATTATGCCATCCACATAAATTTAAACCATTAAGATCTCAGTTGATCATTCTATTCTGAATAGAGTACGATCAATTACTTATTATTGAAACCCATTCTTCAGCAAGAATGTTGTGAGGGTTTCATACCAAGCTCTCGGTGCTTGCTATAGAGCTTTCTTCAACTTGTAGACTTGATCTCCAATTTCACAGCCGGGAGGTTGTTCGATGTAAACATCCTCCTTGAGCATTCCTTACAAGAATGCACGCTTGACATCTATTTTATAGACTGTGAAATTATTGTGAGCTGCATAGGCGAGGAACAGTCTGATAGCTTCCAATTTTGCAACTGGTGAAAATGTTTCATCAAAGTCAATTCCTTTGCTTTGAGAGTATCCTTTGGCAACCAGTCTTACTTTGTTCCTGGAGATCATGCCTTGTTCATCCAGCTTATTGTGAAAAACCCATTTTTTCCCGATGACTTTTTAGATTTTCAACCTGTCGATAAGAAACCATATGTCATTTCTTGTGAATTGGTTCAGCTCCTTTTGCATCGCAATGATCTAGTCTGAGTCTTCAAGGGCTTTCTTGATGTTGGCCGATTCAGTTTGTGAGATAAAGCATGTGAACAGAGCATGCTTAGTTGATCATCTGGTTTGAACTTGGCTTCTTGGATCACCGACAATTTTGTCAGCTGGATAACTTCGGAGCCATTTAGGCAGGTTGGCTTCAGCTGTGTCTTCAACTAGTTCTTCAGTTGGTCCTTCAGCTGGCCCCTCAGCTGGTTCATCAATTGTTGTCGTGTTTCCTATTTGCTCATTAACTTCATCATTCCTTCCCCCTGCTTCAGTTGTGGGGTTTGTGGTCTCAGCACAATTTGTGTCCTCATTGACCATGTTGTCTTCAACTGGTCTGGAGTCAGTTCTATTGCTCTCTTTTAGTGAAGCTTGAAACTGTTCTGGAACAATGTGATCAACATAGCCCTGCGAGTTTTCAGTTTCACTAGGCAGTACTTGAACTGATATGTCATTTATCTCTTTGTTCATATACTCATTAGTAAGCTCATCAAATACCATATGACATGATACTTCCACAACAAGTGTTCATTTGTTGAACACTCTATAAGCTTGTGAGTGAGGGACCTTATAGCCAAGAAAGATCCCCTCATCAACTTTGGCACTGAAGGCTTTCAGTTGAGTCTTGCCATAATTGTGGATGTAACATTTGCAGCCAAATATTTAAAGTAAGAGATAGAAGGCTTACGACCCTTGTACAACTCGTAGGGTGTTTTGTCATGTGTAGTGACAATGGCACTTTGATTTTAAGTGTAGCATGTTGTGTTGACTGCTTTGGCCCAATAGCTTTCAGCTGTGTTGGCATCAGCTACCATTGCTCGAGCTGCCTCATTGAGTGTGCGATTTTTCCATTCAGCTACACCATTTTATTAAGGAGTTCTTGTAGCTGAGTGTTCATGAGTGATTCCCAATTCACTCAGAAAATTGATCAGTTTCTAGTTGACGAATTCAGTTCCATTGTCGGATCTTATCCTTTAAAATGATTTTCCCTTCTCAGTTTGCAACCTTCTGATCAGTGTTAATATCTTGGCAAAAGTCTCATCTTTGCTCCTCAGTAACTCTACCCAAGTGTATCTTGAGTAGTCTCAAACTACTACAAGAGTAAACTTTTTACCTCTAGGGGTTAGTGGCTTCATTGGTCCAAACAGGTCCATGTGTAGAAGCTATAGAATATCAGTTGTTCCTGGAGGGTGAGTCTTGTTTCTGAATGATGACTTTACTTGCTTCCCTTTTTGGTAGGGTCTGCAGACGTCAGCTTTCTTATAGATCTTCTTGGAAAGCCCCTCAATCAGCTCTTTCTTGGCCAGACAATTGATAGCTTTGAAGTTGAGGTGATTCAGCCGTCTATGCTATAGCCAGCTTGCTTCAGTTGATCCTTTTGAGAGGAAGCAAGCCTCTGAGTAGCCGGTTGACCAGTCAACAATGTACATGTTGCCTTTTCGTACTCCAGTTAGAAGTATAACTCCAGTTGACTTGTCTCTGATGTCACACGAGCTGTTGCTAAATTCTACTAAATACCCATCGTCACACAGCAAGCTGATGCTTAGCAGCTTGTCCTTCAGTCCTTCTACATGTGAAACTCCATTCACGACAACCTTTCCTTTGAGTACGAACCCTTCTCCAATGGTTCGACTCTTTGAGTTGTCTCCAAATGTGGCTAGAGGGCCTTTAATTTCTTCATAACTATCGAGATCACTTTTGTCTCCGATCATATGCTTGGAGCACCCGCTATCCAGATACCATGTGTCTTTGGTCTTTTTCTCGAATAGCATGCTCTTTTCTTGTAAAAAAAAATCAGTTTTTAGGTACCCACATAATATCAGGTCCTAGTTGGTTAATCATGTTTTTAAGGATCCATATTTGCCAAACTTTTAGCTTTTCATGATTGAGGGATCTTTCAGAGTTTGATCTTTTGATCAACTTTGTACTTCTGGTAACTCTTCTGCTATGAGTTTAGTTCGTTGATTAGTACCTGCGATGATTGTTAGCATAAAATACTTCAACTAATATCCTCTCATCTTGTGACCTTGATGCTCTTTGTTTTGGCAAGTTTCTCTTGGCCGTCAGATTTTGAGCCCTTTGGCCTTCATGATACGACCAGTTTACAAACCAATCATAATTGAGGTTGATCCTTGGTTCATCCCTTGAGTTTAGATACTCATTATACTAGGCTGCAAGGTTGCTTCGAGAGAACTCCTTCAAGGGAAATGGATTATGCTGACGTGCATAATACAGTCTGGAATGCACATTTCTTCTGGGATCAGCAGATTTAACAGGTTGAGGTGAAGTTGGCCTTTGATGATAGGCTTAGTATGAGGAGGTTGTAGGTCTCAGCTGAGCTGATGGCCTGCTTTGAATTGATGGCCTTTTCTAAAAATTTGGCCTTGGATGTCCTGAAAGTTTAGACCGAAATGATGGTCTAGTCTGATAAGTTGGTTTATGTTGAACTGATGGTTTTGGCTAAGCTGGAGGCCTTTGGTATACTGGCTATCTGTGAGTTGGTGGCCTTGGCTGAGATGGATGGCTGAGACATTTAGGTTGAGCTAGAGGTGTCGTCAAAATTCCTTTCTCTTTGGATATCTCAGCTGGCGGTGATTGAGCTGACCTTGTGAATCCTTTCAGGATTCCTTTGTCACAGCTTTGAGCAACTGCCTTTCTTGTTTCCAACGTATTAAACTTGTTGTACCCAAGCCCTTGGCTGCCAGCTTCAGCTCTCTGATAACTTAGAATTTCATCAAGAGTCTGAGAACTTTTCTTGAATTTGAGAAATACTTTATCTCTCTCAAGAATTCCTAGCTTGAGCTTTTCATTCTCAGCTTCCAGTTCAGTATTTCTCAGCTTAAACTTTTCAAGTTCAGTTGACTGAGCTTCAAGAAGTTTCATTCTATCATAATCAATACTCAATTATTTAACCTTACTTCTAAGCTCATCATTTTCATGTTTTAGTTCAACATGCATACATGATATAGAATCTAATTGTTCTTCTAGAATTTTTAACTACTCGTTCAGTTCATTTCTAGAAATAGATGCTTCATGTGTGTGATAAAATGAGGTTATAGAATCAGTTGTACTAACCTCTTCTTCATTATCGGCCATGAAATAGAATAGAGCTTCATCATCTGATCTGTAACCGTCAGAATCGATTCCAGATGGGTAGTCTGAATCGTCCAGCATAGCATTTTCAGAGTTTGTGATCATAGATTTTATTTTTGTTTTCAGGGAGCTCTAGACACTCGTATCTATATTGTCCTTGCTTATGGCAGTGGAAGCATTCTTCTATGCTTCGGTTGGCCACTTTGAGCTGTTCAGCTGATCGTTCAGCTGGCTGCTGGCTTCTTTCTCCTTTTGCAGCTTCATCGGCTTGAGACAAAGCTGATTATTGATCTCTGACTTTCTTCAACTTTTCCAACAATCTTATAATTGACTAGATTTGCTCGTTCATATCTTTAGTCATCATCTCTCTTTTTTTGGTGGTTTCTCTCCTTCGATCAGTTGGTGATCCTCCTTGATACTCCCTAGCTGGTAACCCTCTTGGCCGAAAGTTAGTCCTTCCTCGAGCTTCTCTAAATCAATTCCTTTCTACATAAAAGGTTGCTTCTTGAGTTGATGTTGACGTAGATGCTTTCCTTTTTTGATTTAGGCTATACTCGTGAACCTTGAGATATCTGAACATTTCTCTGGGTGTAATGCTATTCAAGTCTCTTGACTCTTTGATAGCAATTATCTTCATATCTGTAACAGCCCGGTCCTGAGGATGGGGACGGGGTTGCTGTGCGTAAAATAGCACGAAAAATAAGAAATCCAGGGAGGTGTTTTTAGAATTTAAACTATTAGCGCCTCAAAAACTTAGGCAACTTAAATTTATGACTTGGAAGAACTATCAATTTCGATGAATCAACGGGGTCAAAGGGTTCAAACAAGTCGAAGGGATCAAAGGATTCAATCAAATCAAAAGTACGCCATATCATAGGCCAATTGAAATTTAAACAGAATCCAATGACAAACTGAAAACAAGTAGAATCATGCTTGGAAAGAAAAGCCCTTCATAGGTGATCAATAACAACAAGCATGCAAAACAAATTCACAAGTCAACTAAAAATGAACAGATACCAATATGTTCAACAATAGGACTTCTCAAGTAACCTGGAATCAATAAAGGAGCAACTAGTATGTCAAAAGAACACGCTTCAAAAACTTTATTGATAACTAGGATTCATAGCATTTAAGACATGCTATTATCAAGAAACAAGTTACACATATCAAGACTACATACTAACATCAGAGTACTTAGCAGAAACTTAGCGGAAGAAAATCATGTAACCATATATAGCAACAAACTTGAAACCTCAGACAACCCAGACAACCCCAGCAGCAGCACATCACCGGCCTCAGCATCTCAACCGGAAAATATTTGAAAAAGAGGGTGTGCACACTAATCTACTCAGTGGGGTTTTATGAGAAAACTCTTGATAAACTTTAGAAATATCTAATTAATAACTGGCGGTATATGGATAGCAAAACACAAAAGCCCTCTCCATATCCGCAAAACCTTTTTACTTCCTTTCTGGCGCCTTCCTGGCTCAAACCTGTTGTCTACTGCACCCTTAGATATGCCTTAAGATAAGAGATGGGTTACCTCAAGTATCATCTGAGTATGCGAGGGGATTACCCAACAGTGACTCCCTTTACTTTCAAATGTTCAACTCGGTGACTCGAAGGTCACGGCATGATAATGCAAATAAACTATTCTTCGAGCTCGATAACCTGTTTATAACAGAAGCTATATCCTTCCTTAACCTCCTTCTTTACTTAACCTTAACCTTCCTTACTTAACCTCCTTCCTTACTTACTTGACTTAGCTAGCATTACCAAGACTAGAGCAATCGTCTAAGGCTAATTCCTTAAATGAGCATGATCTCGGCCTATAAGGGATTTATAACTCACCATAAAAGGAAATACTTAGCTAATTAATCTTTTTCAAAATCTAACATTCCAAAATGAGGAAAAGAACACGGATAAATATCGATTGCAAATAAAGCAATTCTAAACATCTCATGCTAGCATAAATTGTATATAAACAATTCTAGCATATCCTTACCTAATTAAGCTTAGCAAAGCCCAATAACCAAGTACTATGAAATGAATGGGCATAAATATAGATTGCAACTAAAAGCAATTTTAAGATCTCATGCTAGCATCAATTGTAGTTAAACAATTCTAGCATATCTAAACATGGTTGAGAGCTGACTTAACTTATAATAACTTTCTTTATTTATCAAACTCAAATAAAAATTCAACAATATCATGCATATAACTTCCTTTCCTTTCCTTCCTTTGTACAGAGACTAAACAGATAGAGTATAAAATATTTCTATTAGATATTTCCCTTGCCTTAACATGCTTCTAGAGCTTACTAGTTCAAACCATATATTTAGTTTAGAATCACCCACCTCTATGATGAGCACCTCGATAACGAGCACGTGGATAAAGCAACGAGCTGAAAATCCTTCATAGGGCCTCCTCGGGGTTCATCTCTTCGTTACAAAAGTCGATCAATGAATTGAAACCTTATTTGAGATCTTAACAAGGAATCAAAATGATATCTAAACCCTTGACCTTATCAATAACTTAAAATATGAGAATTTATACAATTAAGACATCCGAAATTACCGCGAAAGGGGACGGAAAACCCGACTTGAACAATCGAGATTCCGGATGATCAGACATTTCTATATCTTAGATCTGCAAAAGAGATTCGATTTGAGTACTCATGGGGCTTGTGGTTCCAACCGAGGAGAAAGTTATGACCTCCGCAAGAAAACGTGTCGGAGCTGCCGCAGCACCATGCGCCGCGGTGGCAAGCTGCGCGCCGGCGCCACCATGCGCCGCGGCGGGGGGGTGTGCGCCGGCGGCTTCCCCTGCGCCGCGGTGGCCCCTAGCTCCGGGGTAGTGCCTTGCACCGCATGGGCCCCCTGCGCTGCCGCGCTCCCGACTCCGCTCCTCTCTCAACTCAACTGGGGGTGCTCTCACGAAGAGGCTCCCCTCTCTCTCTCTCTCTACTATACAAAAATGGAGATTGAAGAAATGAGAAATGAGCGAGGAATAAAGACCGAGTCGTCTTGAAGAAAAATGAGAAAATATTCTCTTTTCAAAAATAAAGTTACTATTCCACACAAGGGATAAATAAAATTCTCGAGCGTTCAATTGACCTCAGAATGAAAATCCGGGAACGCCAATGGATTCCTTGAGAAATTTGCTATAGGATAGACTTGGAAAAACAAAGCTCGGGTCATCACACAAGATTTTGCAAATTTCTAACGATCGCGCTCCTACGGAAAAACATTATTCATAACTTCTTTAAACGCGGTTTAAATCACCGGGAACTTAAATGACTTCAGATTCAAAATCTGAAAGCATCGACATGTTCCTTGGGTCAACGCCTTTCAAAAATGACTAAAATCGGCTATAACTGAGCTTGGATCGAAATTCTTGAAAAGATGATTTCAGGAAAAATGATCATAAAATCGCGGTTTAGAACCGAAACATCCTTATCTAGGGTCTAATTAATTTCTTTTATTTTCTAAATAAACTCTGAAAATCTGGGATGTTACAATATCCCATTCATTTGTGAGATTGTTAATAATTTTTTCGTTCATCTCACAGTTGGGATAGCTTCTTCCCAGATTATTAATCTCACTTATTATGTCTGGAAACCTTGTTTCAAGGCTTGAAATGGTTTCTTCCGGCTGCATTTTGAAGGACTAATATCTGTCTACCGCTAGCTACAGCTTGTTGCCCTTGATAGCTTCGGATTCCTTGCATACATCAGCTAGTAAGTCCAATATTTCTTTGGCGGTTTGGCGGTTCTTTGTATCCTTCATTCGATCCTCGTCTAGAATTCAGAACAATGCAACTTGGGCTACAAACTCTAGATTCTTCAACTTTTTCTCCTCACTTGTGAGAAGATCCATTGGCTTCGGGATCCTAACCGGTTGGTTGATGTCAATAATACGTGCTTCATTGTCCATCATTATAATGATTGGACCTTCTTCAATAACTTCCCACATATTCTCGTGGATTGAGCAGAGGTGTGCTTTCATTCTTCTGCTCCAGTTCTCATAATTCTCAACTGAAAGAATGGGTAGCTTATGGTTTCCCATAGCAGACAGGTTAGCACAGATAATAGGATCTAATTCAGTTAATCCACAGAAACGGCTTATCTTTAGAATCAACCGCTATGATACCACTTGTTGGTCCCAATGCGAGTTGATGTCAGTTTAGAGGAGGGGATGAATAAACTGACACAAAAACTTAAACTTTTATGCGGAATATATAGGGCCCTTGACTCGCTTTGAAAAATTATCGGTACATTTCATAGTTGAGATAGAAGGCTTAGCTTATGAGTGCAGCTTGTGTGAGATTGTGTATATGTAAAAGCTTAAACAGAAAGTACAGCACACATAAGATTTATAGAGGTTCGAAGCTTAGCTTCTACGTCCTCTCTTTCTTCCTCAGAAGAAAAATCTACTATACAAGTGTAACGTTTCTTTATTACAGTTACACAGTGAAGAAAACTATTAAACCTAAAAATGGTAACTCGAGCACGGCTCCCTTTTCAACTAGTGCTATCCCAAAAAAACGGATCCGTTAGTAAGCCCTTCCTCAGCCGATGATGGTCGACAACTCACACTTATCGATCCCAACTGCTTGCTGAGACTTTAGGTGATATTGCTCCTCTTTACAAGATTTTAGATCTCTTTGGATCTTCAAGAATACAGTCTTGAATCTATTATCAACTTTGAATGCTCCTTGAACTAAGCTGAGTAGTTGATCTTTGAATAGCTTGAACTGAGAAGCTTGGCTCTGGCTGGATTCTTCAACAACTAGCTGCTTGCTTGGTACTTTGAAGTACTTCTTCTCAGTTGGGACTTTTTACACTTGTGATGTGTAAGCATTGAGCTGGTGAGGGAGAATGAAAGCTTAATATCTGCAAAATATAGCAAGAGTTAGATTGGCGAAAGTCTTGATCAAAATAAGATTCACTCTTTTTATATAAATGAGTGATCTATGTGACTGTTAGGTTCTACCAATCGTTGGTTCGGTTGATCCATCGACGGTAGTTGAATTCTTGTAGCCGTTGAAGCTTAATTGAAGTTGCCGTTGCTTGAATTAATGACTTCTGGTCCAAGATCTCTTGTTAGGATCTTTAATAACTGCTTGGCAGGTATCAATTACTTCAGCTATCAGTTATGGACTTCAGCTGACAGAACCTTAGCCGTCTCAGCTTTCAGCTCTGAGATCATCCAGTTGGCAGTTCCTCAGTTGCCTTAAGCTTCAGTTCTGGAATGGTCCAGTTTAGCATTTCTTCAGCTCTAGACTCCAGTTGGCTTCTTAGAAGCTTAAGTTCGATTAAAGCTTCAGATGGCTTCTTCCTCTGAGCTTCTTCTCCCAGCTGACTGATCAGTCGATCAGTTCAGTTTTTATATAAGCTTGAGCTTCCAAGCTTGCTCTGTCTTATCAGCTTTTCTTAGCTTTTAGCTAAGCTGATAATTGCTCATCTGTTGGATGTTTCTGTCTACTTAACGCATCCTCTTCAGCTGGTTGACCATGCTCCAAAGCGATTCACATTTGCTTCAGCTGAGCTAAATTTTTTGGAGTCTTACATAGTCATCAAACCAAATTCTAGCTTATATTACTTGCAGTTTCTCATAGAAATTTTCCACATGTTTTGACATTTCATCAAAATCACTAGTTGGGTTACCTTGATAGTTTTTCCCAATAGAGGGTTACTGCAAAACTCAAATAGTGATAAAATTACATAAGGCGTAAAGTTTGTGTTATCAATGATAAATGTTTGAACGTTATGAAAAAATTGTAAAATAAACAATGTTATTTTGTCAATACCAATAATTAATCCAATTCTTAATGAGTATAGATAAGTGTATACTAAGCTATCTCTAAAATAATAATGATGGCATAAATAATTTTCCTACGCACTATAATATTAGATATTTAAAGGATCGTAATAAATGATTTTTAAAATAACTATCTACACCCAGTGGCTTGAATAGTTTGATCTACTTACCGTATATAGACATAAGTAATATTAAAAATTATAAAATCAAAGTGTAATGTACATGTAATCTTGTCACTATTCTTCCCTGGCATGGAAGGCATGCATCCCCTACTCAGTTTTTTGGATGCTATATCCAGTATGCAGTGCATACAGTCGATGGATGTATGCCATCTGTCCACCACGTAGGGAAAAAAATTGGTCAATCCGCGGACAATACCCTATGTGACCTTACCATAGTTGGTCCATGTGGAGTTATCAATATTGTTGAATGTTTAAATCATCATGAATGGGACCAGAAACAGTCCTTTTAGTCAATATTTTATCTTTCAATATTTTTTGAGGAATAGTTAATAGTATATTTTCATCTACACGTAATTGAATGTTTGAAATCTATTTTTTACAATAAAGTTTAGTTTTGGAAAAATCTGCTTTATGAGTTTTTTAGTAATTTTGATGTTCGAGATTTCAATTATAGTTGAAATAGTAATTAAAGAAAATTATTACAAATTATTATATTAATTTGAAATTAGAATATAAGAAATAACTTTCCATAAAATAAAAACATAACTAATTACATTGTATAAACTCATTCCACTTGAAAGAATAAAAAAGTAAAATATCTTTATTCATATTTCACTTACAGTAAATTACAGTAAAATATCTTTATTCAATTGAAGTAAAACTATCATAAATTACATTATAAAACTTCCTTTTTTTTTGAAGTACATGAATTAACATTATACTAGATAATTTTATTTCAAAAAATAACTTGATTATCAATTTTATGGATTATAAATACCTTAGCTGATGAGGGGATTTGAAAATATGAATGTGGAAAACGTATATGGTTTGTCACCAATGTCACTAAATTTATCGATTATGCAATATATATATATATAAAGAAGTATAAGTAGGCAATAGGACCCACCGACACAAGTGTATTAGTACGTTTAATTTGAAAAATCAAGGATTGATATTATAGAAATTTACTTCATCTTGAAGATAAATAAATTACACCATCCGAGTGACTTTCATTTGAAGTTACAAGGAATCAAACTACATAATCATTTTAAACTATTACAAATGACATTAGAGAAATTAATTTAATTTGAAATCACAATGAATTATAATATAATTTCCTTTCATGTGAAATTATAAGAATTTACATTATATAGAATGAGTATAGTTCAAAGTACATGAAATACGATTATATGAAATAGGAAGAAGTGAAGTTACATATTTTTTTCTTTTGAAATTAGAAAGAATTATAGTATATAACTTTATTTGTTTTTAAACTATGAGGAATTACATTCATTTAATTTCGAATTAGAAGAAATCACATTTTATATATTTATTTTAGGTGAAATTATAAGAATTTACCTTATACAAGTTCATCACATTTGAAATTGCATGAATTTACATTATATGAAATAAAAATGAGATATCATAGTATATAAGTTAATTTCATTTAAAATTTGAAGAAATTAGGCTATCTAACTTTATTACATTTTAAACTATAAGAAATCACGTTACATGAGTTAATTCCATTCGAATTTAGAAAAAAGTATAATATGTAAACTTATTTATGCTAAAATTATAAGAATTTACACTATATACTAGTTCATTACATTTGCAATTGCATTGATCTTCATTGTATAGAATGAATTTTAGATATTAGAGTATATAAGTTATTTTCTTTTCAAATTAGAAGAAATTAGACTATATAACTTTATTTCATTTTAAAGTATGAGAAATAACGCTACATGAGTTCCTTTATGTTTGTCCTAGGCGAGTCGATATCATTTTAGAGGTGGGGTGAATAAACTAATTACAAAAACTTCAAAACTTTAATTGCGGAAAATGATTAGGGCCCTTGACTCGCGTAAAATACTTATCCATACACTTTGACAGTTGAGATGATTTCGGTTAATTTGTAAATACAGCTTGTATGATCTTTGTGTGAAGTTAAAGATATGCAAGTTTGAGATGATAAATACAATACACAATCAGTTTATAGAGGTTCGAAACTGAAACTTCTACGTCCTATCTTCGTTACTGACAAGGGCAATTCACTTAGTAATTGTAAAGTTTCTTTATTACAATTACAAAGTGAAGATAAATTGAACCTGGAAATGACAACTCTTGCAGAGTCATGGTCGCTTTTTCAACTATTGTTGTCCTAGAAACAGCAGTTCTCGCAGAGCCACGGTCTCCTCGGCTAATTTAGACGACTCACACTTGCAGTCTCCAACTGCTCACTGGAGATGTAGGTGCTATTGCTGTCTTTATAAGGTTTTAGATCTCTTTCAAGAGGTTATTCTTGAAAAAGGGTTATCAAATAATGTGCTCCTTGAGTTGAGCTGAGTAGTTGATCATTGAATATCTTGAACTAAGAAGATTGCTCTTGGCTGGACTTTCAACAGCTAGCTGATGCTAGATCATTCAATTCTTCTTCTTAGTTAAGTCTTTTGCAACTGGAACAAAGCTGTAAACTTGAGTTGTGTGAGAGAGAAAGAAGGCTCATATGTGAGTATGTGCGAAAGAATAAGATAGAGAGAGTCGAGAGGTTAGAAGTCGAAAGTCCTCTAAGATCGATTCACTTCGTCTTTATATAGAAAAGTGTTCTTGTGACCATTGAGTTCCATTGATCAATGACTCAGTTGATTCTTCAATGGTATTTGATCTTCATATCCGTTGAGTTCTATTGATCGATGGCTCTGTTGGTTCTTCAATGGTATTTGATCTTCAAAGCCATTATGTTTTTAAAGTAGCCGTTGTTCTGCCATTTGATCTCTGCTATGCATTAATTCCAAGATCTTTATTAAGCAGTGACTGCATTAATTCTAAGATCTCTTATGAGCATTAACTGTGTTATTCTCCAGTTGGCAGCTCTGAGCTTTCAGTTGGCATTTAGTTGTTTGGCTAGATCTTCTGTTGGCTTTCTCTCTAAGTTTTCTTTACCAGTTCAACTGATTTCAAACTGTTGACTAAGTTTTGTTAGTTTGACTGATCACAAACTGTTGATCAGGTTGTCAGTTTGACTGGTCTTGATCTGAGCTTTGATTGGCTTGTCTTGAGCTTATGAGCTAGCTGTCTTTAGTTCTGGCCATTAGTAGTTGGTTTGACTCAATGCTTCAGTTTGACTGATGTCAACACTGGCCATCAGTTGGATGCTTCCAACTTCTAGTTAAACTGACTTGCTATCAGTTTCTTCAGTCAGCTTGATCTCCCTTCTAGTTCAACTGACCTAAACATGATTTTGATTGTAGCCGGTTCGGCTTTTTGAGCTTAACCTTTAGTCGGGTTATTTTCTCACTGTTGACTTTTAGCTGAGTTGAACATACTTTAGCTCGATTGACTCTGTCTTCAACTGAGTCCATTCAGAACTTCTGTTTGGTCAGCTTTAGATTTCTAGCTTGGATCTCATTTAGTTATTCAGAAAATATTTTGACATATTTTTTGGCATTTCATCAAAACCTCATCTAGGGATTTATGATAGTTTTCCTAACAATTTTCCTCTTTTTGATGATGTCAAAACTTGGCAATGATGATGAAAAAACTGATTGAGAGAGATTACATCACTGAATATGAAAATTTTTGATCATACTAAGAGTTTAAAAGTTATTATTAGAGTAAAACAAAAACTTTTTAAACTTTCAGCATGGTATTAGAGTGTGTTTTCAAAGTTGGTAGCAAAATATGATAATATTATACGACAATTGAAGATTCAAAACAAGTTATCAAATTGAGTATCAAAGTGAATGAGCTTGAATAAACTTGTCAAATGTTGTGCAAATTATGGCATTATATCAGAGCAAAATAAATCATGCCATTATATCAAAGAAATCTAAAATAAATTATGCCATTATATCAGAGCAAATCAAGACTTTATATCAGAGCAAAAAAAAATGTAAGGTGTTAGTGCCATCTGCACTTAAGTGTTCGGGATTGTCATAATCTGCATGGCAATATGGCAATTTCAAAAGAACACAAAAAGGTTTTGATTATTCATGTTCGAATACCATGTTCTGGACATTACTGTGAACATTCCGCTACCAATCTGATTGAAGATCAAGACATGTACTTAATCATGTTCAGAGACATGATCATGTACATGGTTGTCCAGAGAGTTTGCAAGAGATATATCATGCTGGAATCAAAGAGCTGGTGCTGCAGATTCAAGATGGATGTTTCAGAATAGAAGCTGCCTTGTTGATGATGAAGATCAAAGAAGGAAGGTGGAGTTCTATTCAGAGAAGGCATCTAAACTAGGAAAGTCCGATTTATTTAAGGAAAAGTTTCCTTGTTGAATCCTTGTCAAAATAGATCTTCTGATTATCTTGTTTAGGCTATATTTGTTGTTTATAAATAGCCTGGGAATCAGACTAGTATAGGTGACATGAATTTTACAAATACACAAAAGGGCCGAGAGTCAAAAGACTTCATATTTGAAGCATATAGTATTCGGGTAGACTAGGTTTGATTGGTGAGATCATTGTGTTTCTAGTCTATGTTTGAAACTCACTTTCATACACACTTAGAGGAGTCTCGAGAGAGATTTTCTATGGGAACTAGAGGGATTCTAGGTTGTGAGGGGAGCTCACAATTCAGTTTAGTGAAAGAGGTTGAATAGGGTAGGAAAGGGGTCGAGTGATAGGAGTCTTCATGTAATAGCCTTTGAAACCATTCAACAGAGTAGTAAACTATTTATCATGGACTTGTGAATTCCCCTGACGTAGATCAATTGATCGAACAGGGTTACCAACCTCATGTTCTTTTCTTGCTTTAAGATTTTACATTCTTACCTTGCATGTTCACTACAATATTCAAATACATGATGATAAACATGATCGCACAGTTTATGTAAATTCAATTGGTACCAGAGTGGGTCGCCTTTGGTTTTTAGTGCGAAAAGAGTCTTGAAAGCTACATATATGCGTGAAGGTTTTGGTTGCAGTCCAAGCCATGAGTGCAATCAAAGAAGAAGGATCTACGGTCAGACCACCATTGCTAGAAGGCAACAATTATCCTTACTGGAAAGTAAGGATGAGGGTGTTTCTGAGATCGATTAATGAACTCGCATGGAATAGTGTCATAGAAGGATGGGCAAAGCCAATCATTGCCAAGTAAGGAAAGCATGTGGAGATTGAAGAAGAAAAGTGGACTATGCCGCAAAAGAACTGGTACAATGTCAACTCCAAAACTCTCAATGCAATATTCTCTGTAGTAGATCTTGAGACATTCAGCCTAATCTCAACTTGTGAGACTACAAAAGCTGCATGGGATACTCTGGAAACTGCCTTTGAAGGAACCAGTTCTGTGAGGCTATCAAGACTACAGAATCTGACTTCAAATTTTGAAAGTCTCAGAATGGATGACTCTGAATCCATTGGTGAGTTTAATGCCAGACTAAGAAGCATATCAAATGAGAGTTTTGCTATTGGAGAGCCTATCAGCAATGAGAAGCTTGTGAGGAAGGTTCTCAAATCTCTTCTAAGAAAGTTTGCCTACAAAGTTGCGGCAATTGAAGAAGCCAAGGACATCAAGAGTATGATGTTTGACGAACTGATGGGGTCATCGAGGACGTTCAAGATGAATTTGGAGGATGAACAATATGGTCCTCATCATAAAGAACTTTATTCGAATGTTAAAGAGAGTAAATAAGTAGTCTTCCAGAAGGTCCAACAACATAAGACAATCTTTTGGTAATCTCCAGCAACATAGAAACTCTAACAATGAGCAGAAAGAGTTTCAACCTTCAAATACAAAGAGAGGAATTCAATGCAGAGAGTGTGATGGTTTTGGTCACATTCAAGCCGAATTTGCCAACACTCTAAAGAAGAATAAAAAGAATTACAATGCCTCTCTTAGTGATAATGATTCTGATGAAAGTAGCAGTGAATCAAAAGAAGAGACCTATGTCTTTACAGCAAAAGTCTCAGAGTTCCAGGATCCTTTCAAACTTGCAGAAGATGAAGACTCAGACAATGAAGACTTCAGCCATGAAGACTTTGTTCAAACCTACAAGGAAATGTATGAAAAATGGATTAAAGTAGCTGAGATTAACAAAACTCTATAATCTCACAACAATGATCTTCTCAAAGAAAATGAGGAGTTGGTCAGATCTAATGAAGAATAGAAGGCCATAATTCAACAGCAAAAGAAGGAGATTGAAGAGCTATCTACAGAACTGAAGTCCATCAAAAGGAATGTTAATAAGCTAAATAATGGATTTGAGAATCTTGATAAGATTCTCACTACTCCAGGACACTCAGGGATGAGTCATCCAGGTCTTAGATATAATGGCGGACAATCCAAGATAGTGTTTGTCAAAGCAAGTACAGGCCAACCAGTGCTTGTACAAAATAATGTTTAGAACATCCAGAGGAACATTAACAAAAAGATGACTGCTAATAATGGCAACAAAAAAAGAATTATCTGCCATTATTGTGAAGAAAAAGGCCACATCCGACCACACTGTGAAAAGTATCTCCTTGATCTAAAAAGAATAAGAAGAAGATTTGTGGCTTAGTATTCCAGCAACACCCAGAAGAAATCTGCTGCTCATAAAGGAAAGAAGCCTGCACAGAAAAAGCAATGGGTTGTCAAGCAGACCAGTCTAATTGCTCATACTTCACTAAGAGTTGAAGATAAAAGAAGCTAGTATTTTGACAATGGTTGCTCAAGACATATGACAGAAGATTCCTCTGTGGTGCAGAATCTCAAAGCCTGCTCATCCGATT
Source organism: Perilla frutescens (assembly GCA_026008535.1). Lineage (NCBI taxonomy): Eukaryota > Viridiplantae > Streptophyta > Magnoliopsida > Lamiales > Lamiaceae > Perilla > Perilla frutescens. The sequence goes on from BRKX01000008.1 coordinate 40,723,281, forward strand.
TTGTCAACTTTGGAGATAGAAAAATGGGGAAAGTAATGGGAAAAGGTGAGCTGATCATTGAAGGGATGCCAAAACTAAAGATGGCTATGCTAGTTGATGGGCTCAAAGCAAATCTGATAAGCATCAATCAACTATATGATGATGATATGATGGTTGTCTTCACCAAAGAAAGCTGCAGGGTCATGAATAAGGACAATGACTTATTCATGAAAAGAAAGAGATCAGCTGACAACTGTTATCAGCTATATGTTCCTACATAATGTTCTTTAACATGTCAAAGAACATCCATCGAAGAAACAGAGATTTGGCATCAAAAACTTGGATACATCAACTTCAGAAATCTCCAGAAGATCATCAGGAAAGATATTGTCAAAGGTGTACCTCAAATTATTATTGACAAAGATAAAGTTTATGGTCCTTGTCAGATTGGAAAACAGTCCAAATCTCAATATAAAGAAGTGCAAGGTAGAACTTCTAAAATAATTTCAGATCTTATTCATATGGATCTAATGGGGCCTATGGTTATGGAAAGCTATGGAGAAAAGAAGTACGTTCTTGTCTGCATTGATGATTACTCAAGGTTTACTTGGGTTGACTCTCTCAGAGACAAGAGTAAAGCCTTCACAGTACTCAAGAGATTAACATGAAAGATCATAGTTGAAAATAATGAACAGATTATCAGAATGGAATCGGTCATGAGTACTCTGCCTCCAAGACTCCGCAGCAAAATGGAGTTGTTGAAAGAAAGAATAGAACTCTTCAAGAGATGGCAAGAACCATGATTGCTGCTATAAGAGTTGCTGCTATGTTCTGGGCAAAAGCTATCAACACTGCATGTCACATCAGCAACAGAGTTCATCTCATATGAGAAACAAAGGTGTATAAGAGAATATCTCAGCAAGATGAAAAATAGAGGTGTAGAAGAGATGATTGTTGGATACTCTAGAAATATTAAATCATACAGGATTTACAACAAGGAGATAAAGGCTGTCATTGAAATAGTTAATGTCAGATTTGATGATCTGGATAATGCTATCAATACCTCAAAAAATGATGTTCACACTGATGTCTTCGTGCAGATAGAGAAGTTGAAGAACAGACAGTGAATCACAGAAAGCCTTCAAAGCAGATCATCAAAAATCATCCTACTTCAGAAGTCATAGGAGACATTCATGAAGGAAGGATGACCAAAAGTAGACTAAGAAAGAGGATGCATGATGAGATTTCTTATGTCTGCTTTACCTCCAAGATCGAACCCCAAAACATCTAAGAAGCTCTCAAAGATGATTACTGGATTGAGGCTATGCAGGAAGAACTTCTGCAGTTCAAAAATAATTATGTTTGGGATTTGATGCAGAAACGTGAAGGAGTCAACATTGTTGGAACTAAGTGGATATTCAAGAACAAGACTGATGAAGCTGGAAACATTACAAGAAATAAAGCCAGACTGGTTGCTCAAGGTTATTCACAGATTGAAGGCATTGATTTTGATGAAACCTTTGCTCCAGTTACAAGGATTGAATCACTCAGACTTCTTCTAGCTATGGCTTGCATTATGAAGTTTAAACTGTACTAGATGGATGTTAAGAGTGCTTCTCTAAATGGATTTCTGAAAAATGATGTGTTTGTTGCACAGCCTAAAGGATTTGAAAATCCACATCATCGAAAGTTTGTTTTCAAATTAAAGAAGGCTCTGTATGGCTTAAAGTAGGCTCCTCAGGCATGGTACGAAAGACTGGCTACATACCTTGTTAGCAAAGGATACAACTGTGGAGGAGAAGATAGAACACTATTCATCAAAAAGGACAAAATCACAAGTAATTGTGGTGCAAGTATATATGTGGATGATATTGTGTTTGACTCAGTGTCTGATAAGATGGTCAAGGACTTCATCAAAGACATGGAAACTAAGTTTGAGATGAGCTTAGTTGGAGAACTGAAATACTTCTTAGGGCTTCAGATAAAGCAGTCAGAAAAAGGGATATTTATCTCTTAATCCAAGTATGCCAGAAACTTGTTTAAGAAGTATGAGCTTGAGAATTCTAAGCACAAACGAACTCCTATCAGTACCACAGTCAAGATTGAAAAAGATGATGCAGGAGCTGAAGTTGATCAAACTCTATACAGAAGCATGATTAGAAGTCTCCTGTACCTCACTGCAAGCAGGCCAGATATAGCATACAGTGTGGGAGTGTGTGCTAGATCTCAGTCTTGTCCTAAGGAGAGTCATATGAAGGCTGTTAAGAACATAATCAAGTATATCAATGGAACTGCTGACTACGGATTGTGGTATACTTCTGATACAAATGCAAGTATTACATCATACTGTGATGCTGATTGGGCAAGATCTCCATATGACAGAAAGAGCACTTCAAGTGCTTCTTTCTTTTTAGAAAATAATGTTGTTTCCTGGTTCAGTAAGAAGCAGAACTGCATTTCACTATCCACAGCAGAAGCTGAATACATTGCAGTAGGGAGCAGTTCTACTCAGATCATCTAGATAATGCAGATGATGAAGGACTATGAAGTCAGTCATGACACTCCTATTCTGTACTGTGACAATATAAGTGCTATCAACATCTCCAAGAATCTAGTGCAGCATTCGAGGATAAAGCACATAGACATCAAACATCACTTCATCAGAGAGCTAGTTGAAGAAGAAGTGCTGAAGATTGAACACATAAAGACAGAAGATCAACTAGCTGATTTATTCACCAAGGGATTAGATGCAGCTCGATTTGAAAAACTCAGAGCATCCCTTGGGGTGTACTTGGTTCAGTAAAACTAAGAAGAAGGGTATGAGTGTGTATATTTCACACTCAGTAGGAAAGAACCATTCCTGCACGAAGGGTCTGAACATTCCCATATAATGTTCTTCACGATGTATATGAACATTATTCAAAATCCAGTATACATCTTTGTCAACGGCTAGTTCTGACGTGCAATTGTCATCTCAGATTTTCAGGATTTCACTCTGATTTCTTAATCTAATGGAAACCTGAGCCTATTCTATGAATGGAATACTCTATTATATATATGTTTAGCTGTTAAGAAAGAAGGATCATGTTTCAAAATTCTGAAATCAAAAGTCTCTTCCTCTTCTCTAAATCTTCTAAGAATTTCCCTTGTTTGCCATTGATTTTCTTACTGATCATCGCTTTCAAAACACACATATATTTTTAATGGCTCCTAAATGTAAACTCGTCCGTCCTAAGAAGTTTGTGAAATCCAGAATGAGGTATGGAAAGGTTACATATTCCTAGCCTCAAGATCAATTCAATGAAGAGGATGAGTTCGATATTCAGGTTCGAGGATAATCTACTTACAAGAAGCCTATTCAGAGGACACTCCGTGATGAATCATCTAGCAAAGACACTGAAGAGTTTATTGAAACTTTTCATAGTGATGAAGAAGAAGAAGACCTGGAAACAGGAGAACAAGAAGTTGTCTCTTCTGCCAAGAAATCAACGACTCAAATTCTTACAATCAAAGATCTCTTAAAAGAAGTTGCTCGATCATATGACGTAAAGAAGAAAGTTACTCCAAAGAAGGCAAGAATAAAGGGAACTGCAGTCAAGAAATTAAAGAAGACTACAACTCTTTCATCAAAGAAGATCGTCATAGTACCTGTTGTCCAAGCCTATCAGAAAGAGAAGGGACCTACTGTTGATAATCCAGTTATGCTTGAAGATGTTCCTGAACATGTCGAGGAACATGTTGCAGTGAAGAGTACTACAGAGATATCTACTCTAGCCAGTGTCATGCAGAAGTCGCCTACTCAACCTTCTACTTCTGAAGGTGATGCTGAAGAAAGGGAAGACGATATTCCCTTGAGTCTGAAAATGAAAGCCATTGCTGCTGCTATAGCAAAAGGAAAGAACAAGGTCATTAAAAGACCTTTAGTTTTTTATCTGACAGAAAAGGAAGTCATTTAGAGTTCATCCTCTAAATCTGCTGAGAAGACTCATTTCCACAACAGGATAAGTTGCTCGCAGCTGCTCAATATGATTCGTTTGCAAGATCACCGATCAAGAAGAAAACTCCCAGAAAGAAAGCATCAACAGTTGTGATGCAGTTAGTGCCAAGAACTCCTGTGACTCGAAGTCGAGCATCTACCACTCCACCATCCACTACTGCATCAACAAAGAAGAGGAAAGCCGTTGAACGAACTGGTCCTTCCAAGAAGGCCAAGAAACTTGCTCAGCCAAAAGATGTTCCTGAAGATGAGTCTAAAGTCAACAAACAGATTGTACCAGGTACTTCTAAGCAAGCTATCTTTCGATCATCAAAGTATGCTGAATTATGGGAGAGAGTGAAGCAGAGGTCCATGATCTCTAAGAAGAAGGTGGACAAGGATATACTACTAGTTACTGAAGTGCATACCTTGTTAGAGGAAGCTGGGTTGCTAGGAACCGTGTAGAAGGTGCAAGAATTTGTGCCTAAAGTTGTTTCTAAGTTCTACTGCAATTTGACAAAAGACATTGATTATCCAGTTCTGAAGATTTTCAGAAAGTTTTTGTTAGAGGTGAGATACTGCAGTTTTCCCCTGAACTCATTAATGGGTTTCTGGGTTGTTCATCAGAGGGGGAGTACAAGGAAATAGATGACTCAGGGGATGGTTGCTGAGGAACTCACCCAGGGTATCTACGACAAATGGCCATCTCATCCATAGACAATTCCTACCTCCAAGCTAACTCATAAATATGGAGCTCTATTCAGAATTCTGATCCACAATTGGCTACCCATGAAGCACAAACCTGTGGTGACTCAGGCTCAAGGCAAGTTTTTATATCATCTTTGAACTGGGAAGCAGTTCAATTATGGTGAGTTCGTGTTCAGCAAGATCATCAGTAGTGCAGAATCAACAGTGGTTAAGGGACCACTAGGTTATCCTTCATTAATCTATAACATCATCAAATAACAAAAGAAGAATGTCTCTTCAAAGAAAGACAAGTTTATTCCTCTCAACAAGCCTCTAGTGATCAAGGTTGCTCCTGAAATAAGAGACCCTCACCTTCGCCTCCAATTCAAGCAGTTCATGTCATCTAAAAAAGGAGTGGATGGCACTGTTGAAGAATCCTCACTAAAGGGTGTTGTGCTGAAGTTCCTAGAGAAAAGCCTAGAGTTTAATGCTCTTCTGATTTTTAAGCATACTTCTGAGAACTAATTTTTTAGTAAAAAACTTAAAAATCGAAAGAATTTTAATTCTCGCCTGGAATGAATTTTCAAATTTTTTTTTTAAATAATTTTATCGGGCGATAGAATGGTCCGTCTCCATTTCCATCGCCCGATCTTGTAATAATCGAGCACAGACCCTTATTCCCTATTTTTCCTCCAATTCGCCCAAGACCTAACCCCTGACGCCACCGAGCCCCGCCCCCCATCCTAACCCCCTGACACTACCAAGCCCCTTCCCCCATCTCTCTCTCTCTCCACCCTACCGCCGCCGCCGCCGCACGCCCTTCCCTGTTGCCACCGGTAAGCTCTCCATTTCTTTTTTTTTAATTTATGCTTTAATTGAAGATGAGATATATACTATTGTTATTACACATTGTTTCTTTAGTGTGAAACTTATGCGCACTGTTTCTTTAGTATGAAAATCAAATTGGTTAATCAACAGTAATGCTGTTGGAGATTACTTTTAAGTCTTATATTAATATTATCTATATTATATTTAAAAGTAAGATAGTCACTATAAATAGTAATAATAAGTTTCTCCACGTAAATGCACTTTCTATAAATAAAAGTATAATATTTATTTATTAATTAATATTTATATTATATAGTCATTCAATATTAGAATTTCAATATTATAAATTATTTTTTTTTTATTTTTCAAAAATACTATTTTTTATCAAAAATTATTGTGTTCATAAGATCAAAAAATTATTTGACCATTAAATTGTTGATTTATATGTAAATTTTCTAAACACCTATTTTTTCTTTACGAAAGACCATAAGTTTATATTAATTATCATTTTTTTAAGTGTTATGAGTGAATGTTCTAATCTATTAATTTAAAATATTTTAAACTTTTGAATTGATTAAATATATTAAAATAATTCCAGATCCACATCAAAATTTCAACTAAATATATTTAAATTTTTAAATTAAATGTATTAATCAAGATACACATCAAGAATTTTAAATTAAATCTACTTAAATTTTTGAATTAAATGTATTAATAGAACTTGACAACTAATTTTTAAATATATTTATGTCATGAATTATATATATATAAATAGTTAAAGCTTATAGTTTTAGTTTTTCAAGCAAAAATCATCACATATCAAAAAACTTATAAATATTGTTATGCATGAACAAATTATAAATTGTGAGTCCCAACAATGATATTTCCACATTTATTGATCTCTAAGTTGAGATCAAGTGTAATATTTATATATTTGATACTATCTTTTAATATTAAATATTAAATATATTTTAAATTTATAGGTTTCAATGGAATTATATATATTAAATAGTTCAAATAAAATATTTCAAAAATATTAATTTAAATTTTCTACTCTTTAATTGATTAAGGGTGTTTCAATATATACCACCATTTTTTTCTTTATACACCACATTTATTTCATTTGCCACACATCTATTTCATATTTTCATATTTTTTCTTTACACACCACAATAAAAGTCATTTCTATCCTTTCACTATGAAACTAAATTAAAAAAAAACATTAAAAAAATTATTCTCCACCCTCACTTTCTCCCCTCCATACTACATACCCACAGCCCTCCGTCGTCGTCATATTTCTTTCTGACCTGCCGCCTTCGTTTTTCTTCCCCCACAATTACTTTTTTCCAAAATAAAATAGAGAAGGACGTAGTTCCCGTAAACACTGTGTTCCAACTCTGACAAAACTCTTTCTCAAATTTATAAGATATTCCGACAAATCCTTCAATGTCACGAGATTTTAAAGTAATATCATCACCACCATGTTCTAAATTTCAACCCCCTTAATCAGATATATGTATTTCTCCGAACATTTATGCGACAAATCCTATGATTGGAGAAGTTAACAAAATCAATTTTTTAGCCCTAAAAATATACGACATCAATACACACATTTAATTTCATAGGCAAATCTTATAAAAAATAAAATAAAATGGAGGAAGAGGAGAGAAATGAAGATTAGCATATATGGAGAAAAATTAGAGATCAATTGTGGGGGCAATGTGGCAGGTGCAGTCACTGGGGTGGGAAGGAGGGAATTTTTTTTTTTTTTTATTTCTTTTTTAAATAATTTTTAAAATTAAAAATGATATTTATGTAAATTTATGATTATTTATTTTTTAATTAAATTTAATAATGGTGTATAAAGAAAATTTAGTGGCGTATTTAGAAATGCCTATTCATTAAATATATTTTAAAAATCAAGATTTGCATACAAAATTTTAAATTAAATATATTTAAATTTTAAATGATCAAAACTCGAAATGCATTAATTGATCTTATCATCTTAATGTTAGATAATTTTAAGATTTTTCAAGTTATCATATTTAAGTTTTCAACTTTAAATGTGTTTTAAATAGTTAAAACTTATATATTTTAATTTTAAACTAAAATTTATCCCACATTAAAGAACAAAGAAATAATATTGCATATGAACAAGCTATGAATGGTGAGGCACAATAATGATCTCTGCAAATTGAGATTAAGTATAATATTTGATATTTGATTTTATTAATTTAATACGATACATTTTAAATTTTTAGAAATTAAATATTTTTGAATTAAAATTGAATTAAATATAATAAACAAATATAATAAAATATTTTAACTATATTAATTCAAAATATTTTTAATTTTTAAGTTAATTAAATATATTAAAAAATTCAACATCCACATCCAAAATCTTTTAATGAGTTAAAATCTTTAAAGATAATGTATTTGATATTTTCAATAAAAAATTTATTTTTTCTATCATTCATCATTCGTGTGTGTGCGCATGTGTAAATTTGGGAAATTCTAAAGTTACATATCAATCATTGGGACTATGATATTTTGTTTCTCCACAAGTGGATTCATAAAGTTGCATATAATAACATATAAAATCCATTTAGATTGTCTTCGCCTAAGCATTTTTATTTTTTTATAATATATTATTACATATTGCTATTTGCATATTAAATTTCACTTACCCTATATCTCACATCAGTTGTAGATTGAAATATTGGTATGTAGGTTCTATAAAAAAGTGGGTAATCTTAAATTGAAACCTCAAATTAGTTCCGTAACTTTTTCTAATTTTCTTACATCCCACATTGATTGTAGATTGAAACAATGGGATGTAGGTTGTTATATAAAAGTGTGGAAAACCTCAAAATTTTTATTTAATCATATTTGTAACAACAATATTTAAAAAAATTGAAAAAAAATTATTCGTACCTAATTGGCTGATTAATCGATGTCGAGACCAACTGGGCAGGCAGGACTCAGTCTTCTCGATTTTACAACCAAGCTGTCAATGTTGATTTCTCCAATAATGAAAAATACATAAGTAATTTATAATTAAAATTATATAATTTATATATTTATATACGAAATTCATAATTAAACTTAATTTTATTATTGTACATAACTTTTTTTAATAATTGCCCATGTGCATTGCACACGTGGTATACTAATTATATATACAAATTATGGAAGCATAACTCTAATAAACTCACACTTACGTACAGTCGACTTGACCTAATCTGATGAACTTTCCTAACTTCAAATTTCTCTCCCTTACAATTTGCCTCCAAAGTAATGATATATAATTGATTATTGTCAACTAACTTACTTACTTCATTATTAACCGTACTTTGCACTGCTAACTACATTAAATATACAGTTTGCAAAAGTGGGGCACTTGCACCAACTTTATACTTACGAGGGACTTGAAAATGAATATGCAATTAAATTGAACATGTATATTACTATTTAATTTCCCAACTAGATACCAAATAGATACCGATTAAAATATTTTTTTTTTTACTCACACACCCGACCAGTGGTTTTAAGGAGATTTGAACCCGTGACAATTGATCTCCAAGCAACCACTACAAAAAATTCGCATTTTAACGATGGATTTTTCCGTCATTAAAAATTAAATATCCGTCGGTAAATCGTTTTAATGACGGATTAACGATGGATTTCATCCGTCGTTAATAATCTCATCGTTAATTTTTTTTAACGACAAATTAACGACGGAAAAATGTTAACGACGGACTTAGCGACGGAATTTTTCCGTCGTTAGGAAAAAAAATAAAAAAAAAATTATTAATTTAACGACGGAAATTTTCCGTGGTTAAAAAAAAAAAAAAAACTCAAACTCAATTGAGCCGAGCCGCGCCGACACACCTAGCCGAAAGCCAACCAATAATTAATATTAAAAACACTTCCAAGCATGCGCCCAAAGTGAGCTTGAACCCAAGACCTCTAGGAAAGAGAGTGATGCACTAACCAAATGGGCTAATGAGTATTTCATATTATGATATGAAAATAATATATATATATATATACACCACACGAAATTTATTTATATATTATTCGTTTATATTATTTTTAAATTAAATAATTATATATTTTATTCATTTATTTAAATATCTATTATAATTTTTAATATTATATTATTACTTGAAAAATTAAAAATAATATAAAATATTAAAAAATAGTTTAAAATATTAAAAAATAAAAAAATACAATGGAAATTTTGAAATGTAAAATAAAAAAATTAAAAATTAATTTTAGAAAAATTTGAAATATTCAAAATATTAATTTAAATTTCTAAAATAATTATTACTTGAAAAATTAAAAATAATATAAAATATTAAAAATTAGTATATAATATTTAAAAATAAATAAAATAGAAATTTGAAAATGTAAAATAAAAAAATTAGAAATATTCCAAATATTAATTTAAATTAGAAAAATAATTAGTACTTGAAAAATTAAAAATAATAAACAATATTTAAAAATGATATAAAATATGAAAAAATAATATAAAATATTAAAATTTTTTAAAAAATCACATAAATCAAATAAATCTGAAAAATCCGTCGCTAGTCCGTCGTTAAACATCGTAATCTTCACATGTCGTTAATTCCGTCATTAATTTAACGACGGAATATAATCCGTCGTTAATTCCGTCGTTAAATCACGTTTTTCTTGTAGTGAACCTCACTCCACCACTAGGCCATTCCTACCGGGACAAAAAAGTTTGTTTAATTTAAGCTATTTAATTTCCCTACTAGATACCAAACTAATTTCATCTAAAATATCTCGTTGAAATTCTTACATGGTTCCAATTAAAATTGAAAGGATAAATTAATTATATGAATAATAAATAATTATAATAAGTAATGTATTAAGATTAACTAATTATATAGTTTTGTTTTTCTAGTTGAATTTATTGTTGAATTTATTGAAGCATGTTAGTTCAATTTATTGAAACATGTTAGTTGAATTTATTAAATCATGTTAGTTAAATGAGATGAGGGTCCCTGGACCCCTCTATATTAACTGTACGTAGTTAAATGGGACGAGGGCCCCTCTCTATATATATTAATTGTACGTAGTTAGATTGGGACGAGTGCCCTTGGATCCCTCTGGTGTTTGGTATCTGGTAGTTAATGAACATAGTTAAGTTACGTCGATGACTTTGTCAAAATATAAGTTTCACGTCGTTATACTATCAAATTTTTTTCCTAATGAATTTTATAATTTTGGTAAGGATAAATCGAGTTCCTAGTCGAGATTGGATGTATCAGCAAAATCACGATGGACCTACTTTATTAGAATTTGCAAATAAGATTGAAACTTTTATTGCGTTTGCCACTAGCCATCCAGCATTTTTAGATGGGGAAAATATGAAGTGTCCATGTGCAAAGTGTAAAAATAGACCTTATAGAAATCCATTTGAGGTTCAAATGCACATTTGTCAGCATGGTTTTGTGCTGAATTATTACTTATAGACGTTTCATGGAGAGATGAGTCCCACTGAAGACTTAGTCGACACATATGAATCGAATACGTATCACACAATGGTGATGAATGTTGCTGGCCTAGAGTTTGTTTATGATGTGATAAATGGCGTTGAAGAAGCTCCCAATCCTGAAGCTTAACACTTTTATGATATGTTGGCTGCTGCAGACAATGATTTGTGGCCGAGTAGTGAGAATCACCCACAATTATCTCTTGTGGCCCGTTTGATGGCCTTGAAGTCTGAGCACCACTACTCAGAGAGGTGTTTTAACCAATTTACAAGTCTACTAAAAGAGGTTGTGCTAAAAAATAATATGATCACTAATAACTTCTACAGTACAAAGAAACTTCTGCATGGTATGGGTTTACCGATGGAGAAGATCGATTGTTGCACAGACAATTGTATGATTTATTGAAAGGATGACATTGACTTGATTAGATGCAAACCTTGCAATAAGGATCATTATCACACTGTAAGACGATCTAACCAGAATAGGTATGTGAAGAAAGTAACTCGTAAAAAGATGTACTACTTTCCTTTTATTCCAAGATTGAAGAGGTTGTACGCATGAAAGCTACCGCGGAACAGATGCATTGGTATGCAACATCAATTAATGATGGAGTTACGCATCATCCAGCCGACTCACCTGCGTGGAAGCACCTAAACATGACATTTCCTTGCTTTGCAGCTGAAAGCCGAAATGTTAGAGTGGGTCTTTCCACTAACGATTTCCAGCCATTTGGACAAATAGGCAAGTAATATTCATCTTAGCCTGTGATAGTTATACCCTATAATATGCCCCCTTTGTTGTGTATGAAAGAACAACACATGTTTCTTAAGATTCTTGTGCCCGGGGGGCCAAGAAATCCAAACGAGAAGATTGATGTGTTCTTACAACCAATGATAGATAAACTTATACAACTATGGGACGAAGGGTGTTAACGTATGATATCTCATTGAAGCAGAACTTTCAGATGCGCGTAGCTTTGCTTTGGACTATTAGTGATTTTTTTGCGTATTCGATGTTATCTGGATGGAGTAGAGCATGACGGTTGTCTTATCCACACTGCATGGATGAGACAGATGCTTTCACACTAGCTTGTTCTGGTAAGCAATCATGGTTTGACAACCATCAAAAGTTCTTGTTTGGTGATCACCAATTTCGTAGAAATAAAACTGCAATCATGAAGAACAAGATGTGTTGGAAAGACTCTCCACAAGGGCAATTTAGAGTTGAAATTCTGAGGGAAATAGAGGGATTGGGGTTGAAGAAGGTGACCGAGTTGAATGATAATGCTGCAATATGTAAATCTACAGGGTGTGGCTAGAAAAAAAACATATTTTTAGATTTACCATATTGGAGTGCATTGTTGATTCATCACAATTTAGATGTCATGCACATAGAAGAGAATGTATTTGACAATATCTTCAACACCGTGTTGAATGTCAAAGGTAAAACAAAAGATACTTTAAAGTCCAGATAAGAATTGAACTTGTACTGTAACAGATCTGTTCTGAAGCTTGATCAGTGCATAGGAAAGTACTCGAAAGTGATTTACACTCTAGACAAGAAGGAGATAAATGTTCTTTTTAAATGGGTGAAAGAACTAAAATTCCCGAATGGCTATGTATCGAACGTGATCAAATGTGTTGATATGAGTAAGCTGAAGATTTCTGGGATGAAGAGTCATGATTGTCATGTGTTCATGCAATGAATTTTGCCAATTACTTTTTAAGAAGTACTCCCGCCTAATGTTTGGAAAGCAATCATAGAACTAGGTCTATTTTTCAAAGGTTTGTGCTCCAGAAATATTAAGATGGATGATATGTGTCGCTTGCACAAGAACATTCTCATCATATTTTGTAAGCTTGAACACATATTCCATTCAAGTTTTTTCGACTCGATAGAGTATTTGTCAGTCCATTTGGCTGACGAAGCTTGAATTACTGGACTAGTGCAATATCTATGTATATATCCATTTGAAAGATACCTGAGAAAGTTAAAGAACAATTTGAGGAATAAAGTAAGAGTTGAAGGATCAATTTCCAATGTTTACTTAGTTGAAGAAGCATCATCCTTCTGCTCCTATTATTTTGAGGATCATATTATGACGAGGCAAATGAGTGTGCCTCGAAATTATGATAGTGGATATGATAATATCAATCATCCTGAAGATAATCTATCAATTTTCACACTTTCAGGATGAGCTTTTGGCAAAGTGTCAAGAAGGTCGTCGATAGATGGTGAATATAAAGTTATACGAATCTACATTAAAGGTTGTTTGTTGAAGGATTGACGGCTTGTAATCCGAATATCTCAACAACTGATATTAATAAAGAAATAGATCACGCATTTCTAGATTGGTTTTCCAATTTTGTAAGTTTGTCTATTTTATATAATCACAAATAATTGAAATAAATATTAATTTGTCCTACTTTGTGTGTTTTCATAGGCTCAGGATCCTTCAAACAATGTTAATAAGATTTTGGTAGATCTCTGAGCTGGTCCATCACATAAGATTAATACTTGTTACAGTTATTTCGTGAATGGATATAATTCCATACAGTGTTACATGGGTCATGAAGAGCCACAATTAACAGTGGAGTGTGTGTTAAAGGCACTAATTACATGAATGATGAAAGTGATTACTACGGGAGATTGTTGCAGGTTATGGAGGTCGAATATCTTGGTCTTTCAATTCAGAAGACAACTTTGTTCAAGTTTGAATGATTTGATATGTCAACACGGGGGGGGGGGACAATGGTCCATTCTAATTATAAAATGATACCGGTTCACCAAGGACATAGATATGCAGGAGAGGATGCATTTGTGTTGGCTATACAGGCAACTCAAGTGTTCTATTGCTCATACCCGAGTTTGAATCGGTCTAAGAGTGATTGGCTGGCGGTGTGTAAGATAAATGCCAGATCAAATGTAGATGTTCTCTCCAACGCACCACCACCAAGTATATCTCCACCATTTTAAGATGATGAACATTTCGAGTTACGAGCTCCCATTATAGACATTGATGACGATCCATTACCTATTCATCCACCGGGTGGTTTGGTAGTGTAACGCCCCAGTCCCAGTAGGATCAAAACGTCACTAAAAGATATACGTACATTCTTATATGATAAATACTTTTGAAAAAATAAGATTTAACTTTATAAATAAATTGTAAACAGGCAGCGCCTCAACTTAAAAACGTTCAAACCATGCGCTCAAGCATTCTCAAAGTCAACTTTCAACAAGACTTATTAAAATTTGTGACACACATAATCAAACTATGACCTGTCAACAAGCGTTATATATATCCAAATAGGCGACACATTCAAAAAATTCACGGCCAACCCTTATACACTCAAAATATTTGTATATATAATCAAAAATTGACCACTGGGGTCAACAACTTTCAAACTTAAAAGTTTTGCAGAGTATCAATGGAAGCATATAATATTTAACATATAAACATAAGTTTAAAGATGGCTTTGAGCAAACACTGTACAAGGGTCAACCATCAAAACTCAATCCAACAGCTCGTCATCAACCAGCCTGACCTCCAGAACTTGAAAACATTTGAAAATATTTTGGTTGAGTACCAGAAAACACTCAGTGGGCATTAATATTCGTCCAAGTCATACTTTCATACTTTAAAATCAATCATAAACATAGTTTACTCTTCTTTATTAGATGAGGGACCCAATTTGATCACATGATACTTTACGGTTACTTATGTAGACATTCAGTCACAAAGTAAACCGTCTATGCTTGTAAGTCAGAATTCCTCTGTGCATGAAGTCTCATAACTTCCAATCATTGTGTAAACAATGCTATTAAAACATTTAACATGCTTTTCATGGACGAATTTAAAACATAGTTATGAGTTATAAAAAAACCCACCTAGATGATCTCAAAGTGCAGTGAAATTTTTATGTGATGCTATTATGCTTCTCGTTCATCTCGACCTATAAAATTAAAATTGTAACTTAGAATCCTTAAATAGACCAATAAAATAATAATCTAGGTCATAAATAGCTTAAATAATAATTTCCTATGCATTGGGATCATTTGGTATAGAAAAAGAGTAAAACGGGCAAATAATGCGCATTTGACGGAATAGATCAACTGAGTAACCCTAATTGAAAATTTTATCAGACTTTCTAGACCAAAATGAGGAGATATGGATGGTGAGTTGAATTCAATGACTAAGGAGTTTGATTTAACATTTAAAAGTGCATTATAATATTTAGAATTTCCTTTGAGGCAAAATATAACATTTGAAAATTAGATTCATTTAATATTTTACGGCTAGATTCGAGATTAAATAGATCAAATAACATTGGATTAAAATTAAAGAAACATCAAAAAGTAAAAAATCACCTTTCTTTTCTTTCATTTTTCTTCCTATTTTTCTTCTTCAATTTCTTTTTCTTCGTTTATTTATTAATTTTTTTCTTATTTTTGCTTCTGATTATAAATTCCCGATTTACATATATATATATATAGTCAATCCCTCTTATACTATATATATGTTGATATGTTCCCCTTAATACATGTGTACACCACTATTACACTAATCCATTTCTATTATTTGCCAAATGAATAAATATGATTTGTTGTAATTTTAATTTGATTTTTTTTTCGATTACATCCTCTAAGAAATCACAACTTACATGTATATAAATTTAACTACAATCACACATGTGTACATATATAAGAAATGTCCAAGTGGAAAGGCATAGCGACTAATCATCCATAATTGATAATGTTTAGTTAAATATTTCATTGATATAATCCAACTAACTATGTGCACTTACGTGTATCTATAAGATATATACATTTTATTTGTATGGCTAGAGATAGGCTTCAATTGGTCTCAATAATAAATAGATTAATTAATATTGAACAAAATGTTTGGGTTCAAACTTTTAAATGGAATAATCTTGGTACCAAAACGATCTTATTAATGTATTTTTTTTTACAGTATGAATTCTATTATTAATTTAAAACCTCAACTAAGGTTGGGACTTTTCTTAATCTTATTGCGTCTCTAAGCCCATAATTAACTAGCCAAATGTAAATACTATATTTTTCGGGGTGTTACATCCTCTCTCCTTAAAAAAATTTCGTCGCTGAAATGGAATATACCTGCTATGACGAGAGTTGGATACTTTGCTCGGATCTGATCTTCAAGTTCCTATGTAGCTTCCTATTATTCGTGTCTGCTCCATTGAACTTTCACAAGCATTAGCTCTTTATTTCATAGCTTTTGGACTTTTCTATCGAGAATAGTTATTAGAAACTCGTCATATGTCAAATCCAGATTTACTTCTATTTCTTCCTGATTTAAGACGTGACTTGGGTCGAAAATATATTTTCGAAGTAGTGAAACATGGAACACGTCATAAATTTCTCCTAACTTTGGAGGTAATGCCAACTTATAGGCAACTTCATTACGTTCGAGAATTTTGTACAGTCTAATATATCTAGGCCTCAACTTTCCTTTTTTCCCAAATCGCACAATGCCTTTTGTAGGAGATATTTTTAAGAATACTTTATCTCCCACCTGAAATTGTAAATCCTTCCTTCTTTTATCTGCATACATTTTCTGTCGATTTTAGGACTCTTTCATTCTTTTTCTTACTTTTTCAATAACCTCAACAGTTTTCTGTATAATTTTTGGACACAAAATTTTTCTTTCACCAACTTCATCCCAGTAAAGTGGTGATCTGCATTTTCGACCATATAGAGCCTCATAAGGTGCCATTCCAATGGTCGCTTGGAAACTGTTTTTGTAAGCAAATTCAACTAAAGGTAAATATTCCTCCCAGCTTCCTCCTTTACCCATGACCACAACCCTGAGCATATCCTCTAGGGTCTGTATTGTTCTTTTAGACTGTCCATCAGTCTGTGGGTGAAAAGCTGTGCTGAAATTCAATTTTGTGCCCATTTCATTTTGTAAGCTCTGCCAAAATTTAGATGTGAATCGCGTATCACGATCTGATGTAACTGACATATGTGCACCATGAAGTCTTACAACTTCTCTTACATAAATTTGTGCCAGTTTATCCAATCCTAAAGTCATCTTGACTGGTAAGAAGTGTGCTGATTTTGTCAAATGGTCAACGATAACCCATATGGCATGATTTCCACGTAATGACTTTGGTAGACCAACCATGAAATTCATTGTAACATGTTCTCACTTCCATTCAGGAATTTCTAGTGGTTTCAGCAATCCAGATGGCCTTTGATGTTCTGTCTTGACTTGTTGACAAGTCATGCATCTTTCAACATAAGCTGCGATATCTCTTTTCATATTTTGTCACCAGAACGTTATTCTCAAATCTCTATACATTTTAGTATTCCGTGGATGAACAGTGTAAGGCATGCAATGAGCTTCATCTAAAATTTTTCTTATCAATTCTCTATTTCGTGGCACACATTCTATTCCCATACATTAATGCATTATTGTTTGCAACCACTAATTATCCAGGGGCTCCTTGACCTATTCTTCTTTTTATTTTCTCAAGATAGACATCCTTTTGTTGAGCTTCAACGATTCGGCCTCGCAAGTTAGGCTTCATTATCATCGTTGTTATATGCGCACTTATGATAGCTAGTAGAGTTATAATTTCAATGCTAAGTTTGGTAAAGTCTCTAGTGATTTGTTCTTGTTGAGTGATCAGATAACTCAATTCTACTCGATTCTTCCTGCTTACAGTGTCAGCAATAACGTTTGCCTTTCCTAGATGGTATTGGATAGAATAGTCATAATCTTTGACCAGCTCTAACCATCTTCTTTGCCTTATGTTAAGCTCTTTCTGCTCAAATAGATATTTTAACCTTTTGTGATCCGAGTAAATCACATCTTTGCACCATATAAAATAGTGTCTCTAAATTTTCAATGCATGCACCACTGCTGCTAATTCCAAATCATGTGTTGGATAGTTATTCTCATGTGGTTTCAACTGACGTGACGCATATGCAATCACCTTTCCATTTTATATCAGAACACAACCTAAACCTTGCTTTGATGCATCCGTAAAAACCACGAACCCTTCAGATTCTTCTGGTATAGTTAGTACTAGTGCAGTAACTAACCTCTTTTTCAATTCTTGGAAGCTTCTCTCACAATCATCAGTCCATTTGAATTTATTCTCATTTTTCAATAGCTGGGTCATAGGCCTTGCTATCTTGGAGAATCCTTCAATGAATCTTCTATAGTACCTAGCTAGACCCAAGAAGTTACGTATCTCATGTACACTTGTTGGGGTTTTCTATTCACTAACTGCATTTACCTTGGCAGGGTACACTTTAATGCCCTGGTCTGACACAATGTGTCCTAAAAACACTACTTCTTTCAACCAAAATTCACATTTGCTAAATTTGGAATACAATCGTTCCCTTCGTAATGTGTCTTGCACAATTTTCAAATGCTCAATGTGTTGTTCTTCATTTTTGGAATATATCAGTATATCGTCAATGGAGACGATTATAAATCTATCCAGATATGAGTGGAAAACTCAATTCATTAGACCCATAAAAGCTGCAGGTGCATTGCTAAGACCAAATGGCATCATTATAAACTCATAGTGACCATAGCGCGTACAAAATGCAATTTTGGGTATATCTTCCTACCAAATTTTAAGTTGATGATACCCAGACCTTAAATCAATCTTGGAAAATACACTTGCTCCTTTCAATTGATCGAATAAGTTATCAATGCTGGGAAGTGGATACTTGTTCTTGATAGTTAACTTATTCAGCTCTCTGTAGTCTATGCACATTCGGAGTGTTCCATCTTTCTTCTTAACAAACAACACAGGTGCTCCCCACGGTGAGACGCTAGGTTGAATATAACCCTTATCTAAGAGTTTCTGTAGTTGAATCTTTAATTCCTTTAACTCCTTTGCTGCCATGCCATACGGCGCTCTTGATACTGGAGCAGCTCCCAGTAATAAGTCTATTGTAAACTCAACATGTCTGTCTAGAGACAGACCTAGCAAGTCCTCTAGAAACACATCTTTATAATCCCGCACCACATGTACATCATCAATTATCACCTTTTCTGACTTGTTCATTATCAAACTCACTAAGAACAATTCACATTCTTCTCTTCTAAGCATCTTCATTGCTTTCATTGCGGAAATAACTCTTACTCTAGTTCCCAACTTTGATCCATGGAAAGTGAAATTTGATTCTTCCAGTCTTTAAAAGATTAGCTCCTTTTCGAGACACTTAATTGTGGCATGGTTAGCTTCTAGCCAATCCATTCCAAGGATAATATCAAAGTCTCTTAAGTCTAAAACATGTAGATCTGCACCTAGTGATTTATACCTAAGGTTCAAATCTATGTTTTTGCATATTTGATCAGCAATTAAGATCCTCCCCAAAGATATACTTACTTCTAGGGCTTCACTAAGTTTTTCCTTAGTCAGTTTTAGCTTAGAGTATAGTGTGGTAGATATAAATAAATGCGAAGCTCCAATGTCAAATAATGCAAGTACAGGTATATTTGATATACTAATCATACCTGCCATATTTCCAGGCTCCCGTGCAGCATCTTGTCAATTAAGAGTAAAGGCTCGAGCATTTCTTACCGGAGATTGACCTGGCCTTGCCACTGTTTTTCCCTTATTCATTGGATAATTATATGTCATATGCCCTGGTTGCCAGCACCTAAAACACACATTTCTTCCCTTCATACATTCACCATTATGTTTCTTCCCACAAGTTTGACATAATGGTTTTTCTTGCTGTGTTTTAGGATTTGATCCTCCTCTCATCCTAGCTTTCGAAACTGTGACCCTTATTCTTATTATCATCCCACTTCCTTTTTCCCTTTGGCTCATCAACCTTGTTCTCATTCTTGCGAAGTGAGGATTTCATATCTTGAGCTTATTCAAGAGTTTCAGCATACGTGGCCATGCCGTGCCCCGCTATGATACTGCTAATCTCAGTTTGTAAACCTCTTTTGAATATATAAGCTTTTTCCTCATCAGTCTCTATCAGGTGTGGAGCATACCTAGATAGTTGATTGAACTTTCGTTCATAATCATTCACTATCATATTTCCCTGTGTTAACTGTAAGAACTTGATTTTCTTCTGATCCTGATAACACATGGGAACAAACTTCCGCATGACAGCTTGCTTGAACTCCTCCCAAGTCATATTTACAAATTGTTCAGGCGTCATTGACCTTCTATTCATTTCCCACCAATGATCAGCATCACCAATGAGCTAGAAGATTGTACATGCGATGCACTGAGAGTCGGTACACACCATGTACACGAATGTGCATTCCATCATTCGTAGCCGTTCTTTAGCCTCAGTCGGTTCACCTTGACCGTTAAAGGTCAGAGATTGGTATGTTCGAAACTGAGCGATAACACGTGCCATATCTTCTTGTGGAGGATTTTGAGGCTGATTATTTTGATGTCTTTGCGGCATCCTATACACGTATTTCATATGTTAGATACTTTGATCATCAAATACTCTGATAAGATTCTAAGGTAACGATACAACGCACTTAGATTCATGTGGATCATAAATTCAGTGAGCTAAAGAAGCTCTAAAATCATACTGTGTATTTATGTTCAGTGCATCTATGTTCAAATCCAGCTAGTTCTGGTCTAAAACTAGCTCAGATGATGTTTATGCATCAAATGGATTTGACATGAAAACATTGATATCCATGCTTTGTAAAACATAATTTTCACAATGCTTTGTAAATCATACTTTTCACCATACTTTAAATCACACACTGAGATCACTTATATTTGAATATCATGTATATAATTATATACATATACTTTTTATCAGAGCACTAAAGAAATTCAAAACATGAACTTTAGTACCTTCCCGGTGTAAGCTTGGCGTAGACGATAGTTGTTGGGTTTTGGGTAACCATTTCAATAATACAGTACTAAAAAAAATTCAATTTTGAAAACATCACATGCCTACAATCTCGTAAACCTATTCTGATACCACCTGTAACGCCCAGTCCCAGTAGGACCAAAACATCACCAAAAGACATACATACATGCTTATGTGATAAATACTTTTAAAAAAATAAGATTTAACTTTATAAATAATTTTTAAATGGCCAGCACCTAAACTTAAAAACGTTCAAACCACATGCCCAAGCATACTCAAATTCAACTTTCAATAAGACTTTTCAAAACCTGTAACTCATATAATCAAATTATGACGAGTTAACAAGCGTTATATATATCCAAACAGGCCACACTTTCAAAAAATTCACGGCCAACCCTTATACACTCAAAATATTTATATATATAAACAAAAATTGACCACCGGGGTCAACAACTTTCAACCTTAAAAGTTTTGCAAAGTATCAACGGAAGCATATAATATTTAACATATAAACATAAGTTTAAAGATGGCTTTGAGCAAACACTGCACAAGGGTCAACCATCAAAACTCAATCCAACAGCTCGTCATCAACCAGCCTGACCTCCAGAACCTGAAAACATTTGAAAATATTTTGGTTGAGTGCCAGAAAACACTCAGTGGGCATTAAAATTCATCCAAGTCATACTTTCATGCTTTAAAATCAATCATAAACATACTTTATAACATAGTTTAATCTTCTTTATTGGATGAGAGACCCAATGTGATCACATTATACTTTACGGTTACTTATCTAGACATTTAGTCACAAAGTAAACCGTTTATGCTTGTAAGTCGGAATTCCTATGTGCATGAACTCTCATAACATCCAATCATTATGTAAACAATGCCATTAAACATTTAACATGCTTTTCATGGACCAATTTAAAACATAGTTCTGAGTTATAGAAAAACCCACCTAGATGATCTCAAAGTGCAGTGAAATTTTTATGTGATGCTATTATGCTTCTCGTTCGTCTCGACCTATAAAATTAAAATTGTAACTTAGAATCCTGAAATAGACCAATAAAATAATAACCTAGGTCATAAATAGCTTAAATAAGAATTTTCTATGCCTTGGGATCGTTTGGTATAGAAATAAAGTCAAACGGGCGAATAATGCACATTTGACGGAATAGATCAACTGAGTAACCCTAATTGAAAAATTTATCAGACTTTCTAGACCAAAATGAAGAGATATGGATGGTGAGTTGAATTCAATGACTAAGGATTATGTTTTAACATTTAAAAGTGAATTATAATATTTAGAATTTCCTTCGAGGCAAAATATAACATTTGAAAATTAGATTCATTTAATATTTTACGGCCAGATTCGAGATTAAACAGATCAAATAACATTGGATTAAAATTAAAGAAACGTCGAAAAGTAAAATCTCACCTTTCTTTTCTTTCTTTTTTTTTCTTCCTATTTTTTTTCTTCAATTTCTTTTTTTCGTTTATTTATTAATTTTTTTTTCTTATTTTTGCTTATAATTATAAATTCCCAGTTTACACAAACACACACACACACACACATATATATATATAGTCGATCCCTCTTATACTATATATATATTGATATGTTCCCCTTGATACACATGTACACCACTATTACACTAATCCATTTCTAGTGTTTGCCAAATGAATAAATAAGATTTGTTGTAATTTTAATTTGGTTTTTTTTTTTTCCGATTACATCCTGTAAGCAATCACAACTTACATGTATATAAATTTAACTACAATCACACACATGTACATATATAAGAAATCTCCAAGTGGAAAGGCATAGTGACTAATTGTCCATAATTGATAATGTATAGTTAAATATTTCATTGATATAATCCAACTAACTATCTGCACTTACGTGTATCTATAAGATATATACATTTCATTTGAATGGCTAGAGATAGGCTTCAATTGGTCCCAAAATTAATATTGAACAAAATTTTTGGGTTCAAACTTTCAAATGGAATAAATTTCATTGGAAGGTCAAATATAGTTCAATTTGAAAAATCTTGATACGAAAACGATCCCATTAATATTTTTTTTACAATATGAATTCTATTATTAATTTAAATTTCAAGACTTTTCTTAATCTTATTGCGTCTCTAAGCCCATAATTAACTACCCAAAATAAATTGGGTTCTAATTTCATGAAATTTCTAACTTATAAAATAAATGTAAATACTCTATTTTTCGGGGTGTTATAGGTAGATATTGAGAAAACCAATCTTGATGAATCAGCTACTGATGATGAAGAGATCAATTTATCTGATGAAGAGCTTAGTGACGAAGAGATAGATGATGATATTTGATAGTGTTAACTATATTTGATGTCACAATTAATTAATTGTTTAGTATTGAAAAATTGATCGTTTTCATGAATTTCTCATTTTAAATTTTATGTTTTGTTTAAGATCATGCGTATATCTATATATGAGTTGTTCTTGTCTGATGACTAGAGGTGATGGATCTCATTGTGGTAGATCTCGAGCGATGTCTTCTATGGGATCTATCGGCGGTACAGTAGATGACACTACAAGACATTGAAGTTTTAACCACATATAAATTTGCCACACATAATAATGTGTGGGTATTTTGCCACACATAATTATAAAATGTGTGGTTGAATGAATTTAACATTTCTATTTACCTATTAACATTTAATATGTGTGGTTAAAATATTTTAATCACATTTACATTTTGATTGAATGAATTTTAACATATTTCTTTTAAAAATTTTATATATACGTGGCATTTTAAAATAAATAATTCTTTTTGACAATTTTTTTAAGTGAGTAATACACTACACATAATTGCTAGTTCTGTAAATTTGTGGGTAAAAGACACATGGAAAATTTTAGCCAATATTCCTTCTAATTTTTTGTGCCTACGTTGCATTTTAAACTAAATAAAAAATTTTATTTATACAATTTAATAAAATAAATAAATAAAAAATTTCATAATATTTTTAAAATAAATAACTAACCACGCATAATTGCTAGTTATGTAAATATGTGGCTAAAAAACATATGTAAATTTTTGGTCTGATTTCTTTTAATATTGTATTCCAACGTGGCATTTTAAAATATATACTTTTTAGCCAATATTTCTTTTAATTTTTTATGCCTATGTAGCATTTTAAAATTAATATTTTTTCATGAGTTTCTAAAAATAAATATTAATCACACATAATTCTAATTATGTAAATGTGTGGGTGATAGACACGTGTAAATTTTTTGTCTAGTTTATTTTTATAGTATATCCCAGTTTGGCATTTTAAAATATTTTTGATAAAAATTGAAAAATAAGAAATTAATATTATAAGTTTATTTTATGATGTATCATGCTATCCTATCTCTATATCATAAATCATAATGTTTAAATAAAATGTAATCAGAAAAATATTTAAAGGATAAATCAAAATCTTCATCTCATCATTAGATTTATTTTCAAATTAGTTTTTTATAATTTTATTTCATAATAAATCATATTATCCTATCCTTATATCCTTGGATGAGATCCTTTATTTCAGATTTGGTATTCCAACCCGTATTCCATGATCAAATTTATGAAGTTTTCTTCCATTTTTTCATTGATTTTAATTTATTATGTTTTAGTTTAATTTTATGATTGTTTTTAGGGTTCACCCCACCCAATGGTTTATAATCATTTTAGTATTTAATTTTCAAAGATATGATTATTATGGTTGATTATTTTAAAAATATGATTTATAGTTTTTAAAAATTCAAATTTTTATTTATAGATGTGACTAGATCGAGTATGTTATAATTAATTTTTATTTTTATAATATATATTATTAAACTTTTTAAATCGATCTTGAAATACGGATTGAAGTACCAAATCTGGAATAGAGGATCTCATCCCTTATGCCCTATATGCTAAATCATTTTTTATTATGCACCACATTAAATATAATTAGGAAACAACTGAAGGTATCATAATCTTCATCCCATTTTTATATTTATTTTCAGATTACTATAATTTTATTTAATAATAAATTATAATATTTTATCTCTATATGATAAATTATATTTTTAAGATAAGATACACATTAAATTTAATTAAAAAATATCTAAAGAATAAATCATAATCTTCAATATCTCATCTTTATGTTTATTTTCAAATTACTCTATAAGTATATTTTATAATAAATCATATTATCTTATCTCTATATGATATATTTTTAAATAAGCAGCACATGAAATGTAATTAGGAAAATATCTAAAGGATAAATTATAATCTTTATCTCATTATTACATGAAATGAGATCACCTATATATAGCAAATCATGTTGCATTCTCTGTTGCAACTCTTCAATATTTTTTCAAAAAAATTATTTTTTTATTTATTAATATATTATTATTTATTTTAATTTAAATTTTCTATTTATGGTTCATCCATCTCCAATTAAGGTATATTAAAAAAACCAAAAAAAAAACTTAGTTATGAAACACCGAATGTAACACAAATGGCAACAGAGGGTCTGCTCTGTCATTACATTTATTTTAAAATTACTTTTTGTATGATTTTATTTCATAATAAATCATAGTATCTTATTTCTATATGATAAATCATTTTTTTAATAAACAACACATTAAATATAATTAGGAAACATCCGAAATTCCGAATGGTTAATCATAATCTTCATCTAATTTTATATTTATTTTTCATTTTACTTCTTATAAATTTATTTAATAATAAATTACATTATTCTATCTCTAGATGATAAATCATACTTTTTAAATAAACCACACAATAAATTTAATAAAAAAATATATGATGGATAAATCATAATCTTCATCCCATCTTTATATTTAATTTCTAATTACTCTCTATAAGTTTATTTACTGTAAATCATATTATCTTATCGCTATATAATATATAACTTTTTTTATAAAATAAGCATCACATTAAATGTAATCAGAAAAATATCTAAAGGATAAATCATAATCTTCATCCCATCATTACATTTATTTTCAAATTACTTTTTTATAATTTTATTTTATTATCTATCATATTATCATATCTCTATATGATAAATCATTTTTTTAATAAGCAATCCATTAAATATAATTAGGAAATATCCAAAGGGTAAATCATGATCTTCATCTCACTTTTATATTTATTTTTAGATTACTTTTTTATAACTTTATTTAATAATGAACCATATTATTCTATCTCTATATGTTTAATCGTATTTTTAAAAAAAGTTACACATTAAATTTAACTAGAAATTGAAGGATAAATTATAATCTTCAATATCCCATCTTTGTATTTATTTTCAAATAATCTTGTAACTTTATTTCATAATAAATCATATTATCTTATATTTAAATAAGTTTCACATTAAATGTAATCTAAAAAATATCTGAAGGATAAATCATAATCTTCATCTCATCAGTACATTCATTTTCAAATTACTTTTTTAAATCATACTACCCCATCTCTATATGATGAATCACACTCTATTAATAAGCAACACATTAAATATAATTTGAAAATAAACGAAGGGTAATCTTCATCCCACTTTTATATTTATTTTGAGATTACTTTTTTTAAGTTTATTTACTAATAATTTATATTATTCTATCTCTATTTGGTAAATCGTATTTTTACAATACACTATACATTAAATTTAATCAAAAAATATATTTAAAGGATAAATCCTACTCTTCAATATCCCATCTTTATATTTTTTTAAAACTATTTTTATAAATTAATTTTAAACTTACTGGTATTATTGTCCATAATTTGTCTAGCTTCCAACTCATTTTTAATATTAATTATTTTCACGTTGATCATTTTTTGAAATGATTTGTCTTTGTAAATTAATGGTGAATACTATATATATATATATATATATATATATATAAAATTACAACAAAAAGTGGGCGGCAAATCTGAAAAAAAAAACCGCGATGATTAAATATGAAAAGGAAAGGAGCGCATAGCAATGGACCACGATCTCAATATTCCCTCTCTTATCCATGAGTTTCTCCTAACTCCTAGCAACTTTCCAAACTTAATTTAATAAGTGAATGTTGTTCCTACCTAAGATTAGCGATTCCATTTGAAAATGTAAGCCTACTGTACTCATTTGTTCTGCAAATTTTTGTTTTCTTTCACTGTTGTAAAGTCGATCTTCTTCTTGTCTTGTTACAGTCCTTGGAATTTTCTACCTTAGATTACTGATTCTATTTGAAAAGGTAAATATGGTGTACTTTAATTTTGTTGTAATTTCTGTTTCCCATTTGACATTGTAAAGTCGATTTCTTATTTTCCTCTTGCAGTGCCGTCAAAATTTCTTCCTCAGATCAATCACCGATTATACTTGAAAGGTAAATCTGTCATGCTTTAATTGTGTTACAATTTCTGATTTACCATTTACAATTGTAAAGTCAATGATGAATGGTTTGCAGGTGAAGAAAAGGTCAATGATGAAAATGGTTTGTAGATGAAGAAAAGATCTGCTGATCCGCAAGATTTTTGGTTTGATGGAGAATGACACTCCCCTTCCTACTGATAAAGCAAATCTCAAAAAAGAGCCATGGCGCGGCCAAGAATCAATTCGTTTGTTTAGTTAGGGGTGATCTCATATGATGTTTGTGGCATCACACATGACTTCATCACCAAAGAGCTGGATTGTTATTTGTAATTGCTCTATTACTATATATTATTTTGACAGAGTTATTTGTAGTTGCATTTAAATATTGACTACTTTTAATTTTATATTTGTATTGCCTAAAAAAATTTATATTGTTCTTCATATATTTTAATCTGGTGTACGTAGTATCTCAAATTATAATTTTTAATTAGTCACTGTAACATAATAAATGAGCCAAATAGAATACAATATGAAATATTATTATCCACATATATGAATACTATTACCCACATATTGTATTGTGATTAATGGATTAAAAAATGTTAATACCCACATGTACTATATATTTTTCCCACGCATAATGCACATTTATATCTACAAATAATAATTATATTTAATTTTATTAAATTAAAAAAATTACCCACACATACGTAACAATTTACAACCACAAATAAAATTATGACGTGTTGCCACATCATCAATGCACACGTGGCAAAAATGTTTAGACACATATAATTAATACTTTTACTGACATATATATGTGTAGGTAATACTCAGTGATTTATCCACACATACATAAATGTGTGGGTAAAATTCTTTTTCTACAGAAATATAGGGACACACGTTGACATTTATATTATGTGTGGGTAAAAAGCTATGCTTACACATAAGTATATTTTTACCTACATTTACATGTGTAGTTAAAAGTTCATTTTTTTGTAGTGTGATAGCGTCGGTCATGATGGGACCGATGCTACGGGAGATGAGTCCCATATAGCTGATTCGAGACATGAGGCCTGGCTTGAGATAGTGGGCAGGGAGATGTTTGTTGATGTGTGTGTGTGTGTGTGTGTGTGTGTGTAGGTTAAGGTCCAATTTGGTCCTACAAGTATACCCGAAATCTAAGTTTGCTCCCGAAATAAGATTTTGGCCCAAATCGATCCCTAAACTTTTTAAAAGGTATCACGTTAATGCTCCATTAGTCCCTAAATTAATTTCCGTTAACTTCCGTCACTAACGGCGTTAATTTAAGGAAAAAGGTCCAAGTTGGTCCTAAAACTATACTTGAAATCTCAGTTTGATCCCCGAAATAAAATTTTGACCCAAATTGTAATTCTTCAATGTGGAATATTTTAATCTCATTTTCACTTATTAATAATTTTATTATTTAACTATTCTTTTTCATTTTTCGATAATTAATAAAGTCTACGATTAATTTGAAGAAGGTCTCATGATATTCAAATGATTGAATATGATATGATTAGTAAATGTATATGTTTCACTTCAATGTCAATATAATTAATGATATTATAATGAATATAATATTTATCAATAAACTTATCTAGAATTGATATATGATCGGAACGATATAAACTGGCTAGTTTTCTTCATGTAATAATCATGAAATAATAGTATTAGCTTTTTTTTTGCATTAGCTCATAGTTATATATCATCAGAATTCCATTATATAGATTAGATAGTTCCATGGCTTAGTATTGATTTCTAAACATATTAAATTATGACTGAGACTATTAAAAAGACATCCAAAACTTTCGGATCCATAAATTGTACATGTGGTTTGGTATTGACGTCAAATTAATCTAATTAGGGTTTAAGAAGAAAATAGATCCAATTTAGGCCAAAAATTTATTTTAGGACTAAACTGAGATTTCGGGTATAGTTGTGGGACCAACTTGAACTTTTTTCCTTAAATCAAAGTTGTTAGAATGTTAACAGAAATTAGTTTAGGGAATAACGGAGGGATTAATGTGATACCTTTTAAGAAGTTGAGGGATCGATTTGGACCAAAATTTTATTTCGGGACCAAATTGAGATTTTGGGTATAGTTGTAGGACCAAATTGGACCTTATCCCTATATATATATATATATTCAATTAATTTACTTTATGTAAATTAAAATTCACTATAATTTACATTTTCAGGATCTTAATGCCATCGAACACCACTTCATGGGCAATTACAACTATCTTCAAGAGGTATCTTCCTCCTACGGCTTTGCTTAGAAGAAGGTGCCCATGGATAGGAGGATGCTATACTGGGCTGAGTTCAAGGTATTTGTTGATTTATATATATACATACACATATATATATATCTGTGTGTGTGTGTGCGCGCGCGCGCTTTCAATTAAAATTAAAGGGATAAATTAATTATTTGAATAATAAATAATTATAATAAGTAATGTATTAAGATTAACTAATTATATTGTTTTGTTTTTCTAGTTGAATTTATTGTTGAATTTATTGAAGCATGTTAGTTCAATTTATTAAAGCATGTTAGTTGAATTTATTAAAGCATGTTAGTTAAATGAGATGAGGGCCCCTGAACCGCTCTATATTAATTGTACGTAGTTAAATGGGACGAGGGCCTGGACCCCTTTATATATATTAATTGTACGTAGTTAGATTGGGACGAGCGCCTTGGATCCCTTCGGTGTTTGGTATCTGCTACTTAATGAACATAGTTAAGTTACGTCGATGATTTGGTCAAAATATAGGTTTCACGTCATTATGCTGTCGAATTTTTTTCCTAATTAATTTTATAATTTAGGCAAGGATGACTCGAGTTCCTAGTCGAGATTGGATGTATCAGCGAAATCGTGATAGACCTGCTTTATTAGAATTTGCAAATAAGATTGAAACTTTTATTGTGTTTGCCATTAGCCATCCAGCATTTTTAGATGGGAAAAATATGAAGTGTCCATGTGCAAATTGTAAAAATAGGCCTTATAGAAATCCATTTGAGGTTCAAATGAACATTTGTCAGCACGGTATTGTGCCAAATTATTACATATAGACCTTTCGTGGAGAGATGAGTCCCGCTGAAAACTTAGTCGACACGTATGAACCGTATACGTATCACAAAATGGTGATGAATGTTGTTGGCCTAGAGTTTGTTTATGATGAGATCAATGGCGTTGAAGAAGCTCCCAATCCTGAAGCTCAACGCTTTTATGATATGTTGGCTGCTGCAGACAACGATTTGTGGCCGTGTAGTGAGAATCACCCACAATTATCTCTTGTGGCCCATTTGATGGCCTTGAAGTCTGAGCACCACTACTCAGAGAGGTGTTTTAACCAATTTATAAATCTACTTAAAGAGTTTGTACCAAAAAATAATATGGTCACCAGTAACTTCTACAGTATAAAGAAACTTCTACGTCGTATGGGGTTCCGGTGGAGAAGATCGATTATTATGCAGACAATTGCATGCTTTATTGAAAGGATGACATTGACTTGATTAGATTCAAACATTACAATAAGAATCGTTATCACACTGTAACACGATCTAACCAGAACAGTAATGTGAAGAAAGCAGCTCAGAAAAAGATGTACTACTTCCCTTTTACTCAAAGATTGAAGAGGTTGTACGCACGAAAGATACCGCTGAAGAGATGCGTTGGAATGCAACATCAATTAATGATGGGGTTATGTATCATCCAGCCGACTCACCTACGTGGAAGCACCTAGACATGACATTTCCTAGATTTGCAGTTGAAACCCAAAATGTTAGATTGGGTCTTTCTACTAACGGTTTCCAGCCATTTGGACAAACAGGTAAGCAATATTCATCTTGGCCTATGATAGTTATACCCTATAATATGCCCCCTTGGTTGTGTCCAAAAGAACAACACATGTTTCATAAGATTCTTGTGCCCGGGGGGCCAAGGAATCCAAATGTGAAGATTGATGTGTTCTTACAACCACTGATAGATGAACTTATACAAGTATGGGACGAAGGTATGCTAACGTATGATATCTCATTGAAGCAGAACTTTCAGATGCGCGTAGCTTTACTTTGGACTATTATTGATTTCTTACGTATTCGATATTATCTAGGTGGAGTAGAGCATGACGGTTGTCTTATCCACACTGTATGGATAAGACAGATGCATTTACACTAGCTTGTTCTGGTAAGCAATCATGGTTTGAAAACCATCAAAATTTCTTCCCTGGTGATCACCAATTTCGTAGAAATAAAACTGCATTCATGAAGAATAAGACGTGTTGGAAAGAGTCTCCACAAGGGCAATCTAGAGTTGTAATTCTGAGATAAATAGAGCGATTGGGGTTGCGGATGGCGACTCAGTGGAATGATAATGATGCAATACGTAAATCTACATGGTGTGGCTGAAAAAAAAAACATATTTTTAGATTTACCATATTGGAGTGCATTGTTGATTCATCACAATTTATATTTCATACACATAGAAGAGAATGTATTTGACAACATCTTCAACACCGTATTGAATGTCAAGGGTAAATGTATATGTTTCGCTTCAATGTCAATATAATTAATGATATTATAATGAATATAACATTTATCAATAAACTTATCTAGAATTTATATATGATCGGAACGATATAAACTGGCTAGTTTTCTTCTTGTAATAATCATGAAATAATAATATTAGATTTTTTTTGCATTAGCTCATAGTTATATATCATCAGAATTCCATTATATAGATTAGATAGTTCCATGGCTTAGTATTGATTTCTAAAAATATTAAATTATGACTGAGACTATTGAAAAAGAGATCCAAAACTTTCGGGTCCATAAATTGTACATGTGGTTTGGTATTGACCTCAAATTAATCTAATTAGGGTTTAAGAAAAAAATAGATCCAATTTAGGCCAAGACTTTATTTTAGGACTAAATTGAGATTTCGGGTACAGTTATGGGACCAACTTGAACCTTTTTCCTTAAATTAAAGTCGTTAGAACGTTAACGAAATTTAGTTTAGGGAATAACAGAGGGATTAATGTGATACTTTTTAAAATATTGAGGGATCGATTTGGACCAAAATTTTATTTCGAGACCATACTGAGATTTGGGTATAGTTGTAGGACCAAATTGGACCTTATCCCTATATATATATATATTTAATTAATTTAATTTATGTAAATTAAAATTCACTATAATTTACATTTTAAGGATCTTGATGCCATCGAACACCACTTCGAGGGCAATTACAACTATCTTCAAGAGGTATCTTCCTCCTACGATTTTGCTTAGAAGAAGGTGCCCATGGATAGGAGGATGCTATACTGGGCTGAGTTCAAAGTATTTGTTGATTTATATATATCTGTGTGTGTGTGTGTGTGTGTGTGTGTGTCTGTGTGTTATCTAATAGTGTTATTAATGGAGTTGTTTATTTATGTGTTAATACAGAAGGAGTTTAGGTGGACTCACACAAATGAGGAGGTGCTTCCGCTATTCTGGAAGAAGTACCAGGACTGGTACAGTGACATGGTCTACCACATAAAGAAGGACGACTACCTTGCGGGCAAGAACTCCAATTTTATTAGACTTGAGGATTGGCCTGCATTGGTAGCATACTGGCAGGCAGAGAATACTCAGGAGAAGTCTCGATTGGCCGAGAAAAACAGCCTGACCGAGCCCGATGGCCTAGGATCCATCCAAACTCACCACGGAGGTGCCAGATGTGCTGTAGATCATATGTGTGATCTGGTACGAGTTATTAAAATTATTCAAGTTTATATCATTATAAATTAACATTTATTTATATATGGATTTCGTTTTATTTTGTTTAATCAGACTAGAGATCAGCATCTGTCCGAGTAGAAGACGCGCTACTATACCTACCTCAAGCTTCACGAGTTATTAAAATTATTCAAGTTTATATCATTATAAATTAACAAAGTAAGTTTTTACTAATATTTTAATATATATATATGTGCGTACATATATATGTATATATAAATAACTTATATTGAAAAATGAATTACACTTATCCTGATAAATACATGATAAGTGTGACGCCTTTGCTATGGAGTAGAGAGCTGAGGGTAGGGAGGTGGACATGGGTGAGATTTTCCGCCAGGTTCTGACTCCTGACAGGAAGGGGCGCGCTATCGGGCTGAGGAACATGGCCTCTATCATTCGTCACCCTTCTGGAACTGGAGAATCCTCATTGTCATCGAGCCAAGGATCAAGATCATTGTACACCCAGGTAGAGCTCGATGCGAGACTGGCTGAGATGTAGGAGCAGATACAGGCACAAATGGATGAGAAGATGAGTGCCCAGCAGGCTACTATGCAGCATGTGTTGGAGAAACAGGCCGGGATGGAATTCCTGCTTCAGAGGCTTCTCAGTCATCAGTCGAGTGGTACTGGTAATGGATCTCGAGGGCTTGATGGCGGGTCGGAGTCTTAGCTGTATTGACTTAGATATATTATTACTATTATTATTTTACACTCATACTATAAATGTATGTATTATATATTTGTATTAAATTACATGTTCTGATGTACAATTATATATATAAATTTTATGATCTTTTATTATATTTGGGTACAAACAAATATTTAAAAAGAAAAACGAACTAAAAAATGAATTAAAAAAAATTTACTGGCAACGGAACATTTCCTTCGCCTAATTTTTCCCATTTTTTAATTAAAATAATTTTTATTTAGCGACGGAACAATTCCATCACCTTGTCCGTCACCTTCAATTGGCGACGAAACAATTCCGTCGCCTGATCTGTCGCCTTACATTGGCGACCATTTCACACAACAGTTTCTGGCGATGAAATATTTCGTTTCTATTTCCGTTGCTATAGGTCGCGACTGAACAATTCCGCCGCCTTTTTTTAGTGTCTAGAATTAGGAGACGGACATTTTCTGTTGCCCGTTCAATTAGTGACCGAAATCAGGTTTTGGGCGAAGGAAAATTCTGTCGCCAGTCTGTAAATTTCTTGTAGTGCAAGTTGTTTTGATTTAATGTGATTTTTCTTACCAGGAACACTGGTTGAATTTGTTAATCTGCGAATAGTATGTCCTCATCCATGAATGCTTAATACATAATTTGCACGCTCCCGATTGAAAAAAAGAATTGTAAGCGCGAAGTACTTTTGTTTTTCGACCATCTTCCTAATTTGTGTATTATTTTGTATAGAGTGAAGACAATGCATAGTCGAGATCTATTTGAAGTAGCTTCAGTATAATTTGAGGTAATGTTTTTATCCATCATATGATGCATAATATCACCACATAGTAGCTAAATTCATGTTTAAGCATTCTCACACGATACTACCTCCACTCGTCGAGCAAAACCGTTACCTTCTTCTTCAAATCCTAAATCCCGAATCTCTTGCTCAACCAAGAAATGAATTTTGCCATATTCTTGAAATTTGTCTGCACTTTTTCCCAATCGCTTGCTCACTACCGACCCAGTGTTATAGATAGTGATCCTTTGTTGCTCAAAAAAAGCTCATAACATACCCAATGATTTCCACCTACATTGGATACACCGATCACCTTATTGACTTTTCCCCATGACAAATCTCCCTCCAGTGGCCAAGTGCCAAGCACATATTACATTATCGAAGTGACAACTTTGTCCAAATTAGGCTCATGCAGGATGCTTTGCAATACATTAACAAACTCCCAAATGAAATAGAGGTACTCTGTAGTCATGTGAACAAAATGATAAATTCAAAATATAAATATTACCATTCCCAAGCTTTCCGCCAAACTCCAACCATTCGTGAAGCACTCTTTTTCATTTGTTGTATTTGAAAATTAATAAATTCAACAAAGCATAAATGTGCTGATTCATTTCAATTCAAGTTAGAATTGCAGGATATAATCACACATAAATAGAATTCAATTAAACTATAATTGTATCATCATGAAGCCAACCATGGCGCTTAAAAATGAAGTCAAACCATTTGAGTGAGGCTGCTATCTTGCATTTCAGTCGAAGGGTGCCTCCAAGTTCCTACAATGATGCTCCCGATAAAAGAAGAATATAAATATTTTCAAACTTCAATACAATCAAAACCAAAATCAAACTTATACATTGTTACAAACTTACAAGTCTTTCTTTTTCGCATCACAAGTTAAGATCAAATTCTAATTATACAATGAAAGAACTAACTAAAATAAACTAATAATTACTTCACGATGACTCTGTTCAGGGGCAAAAAATTTCATCACATTGTCATATTGAAACTACTCATTTGCATCCCATCACAATATCCTTGGATATGTTCCCTCATGACCAACAACTTCAGCAGTGTAATACTTTGCCAAATGTGGCATGATCTAAAATACCCAACATTGCAGGGATAGAACATAACCAACGGCATTGTATGCCATCTTTTTTCGGGCCCCTTACCAGGTTGTTGACAACATCCCTTCTCGAATGAATGGATTTAACAAGGTAATCATAAGACACTCAACCCCAAAGGTATTCATTAAAAGCCTTTAGATCATCGGCGAGGTGTATATATTTCATCTCAATAATCTAATTATTTCGGTCACGGAGAAGTAAAATAGCATAGAGAATGAAAAGAGAAGCCAATTTAAACGATAACTCTGATCTGCCTCCGCTCCTTTTACATTCTTTTCGAAATGCTTCAGATATATTTCACAGAATTTCAAACTTCTCTTATTGTTAAATAGAGAATGATAGATATTAGATGTAGATGGGGGTTCATACCACCCACTGAATTTCAGCTGGTGATTGATGCAAATTCAACCAGGCCGAAATCATGAACTTAATTAGCTATTTATGTTAAAAAAACATTCTATCTCTAATTCCAACACCATGCATTAAATAATTCCTAATAAGGATATGGTAGATTTGACCTTGAAACTACATATCAGCAATGTCAAAAATATAACCCAGATAATATTTTCTTAAACAAGCCATGTTTTATGAGCTCAGCCCTTTTTGAACGTCCTCAAGCCACCGTAAGTGGCCTCAAATAGAAAGAAGGCCACCTATGCAAACCAAAAAAAAAAAATAGCCCTACTAACATGGAATGATAAACAAAAAATAATGGAGGTCTTTGCAAGGTATATCTTCAGCAGAACTTTCCACCACTAATTTCTCCGTTATTTCACTTTTACCCAACTGACCTTCAAGATGTACTCCTTATCGTGAAGAATATCTGTAATTTTTAGTTATTAGAATTTAAAATTTTGAAATGAAATATCATCTTACTTTAATAGGCTCATCTTATAGAGGGCGACAAGTCGTGAAACTTACCAGAAGGGCGTCTCAATGATGATGACTATTCATGCGTTTTCCCACTCATATTCCCTGGAGAGAAAAAATGAAGAGAGAGATGGAAAGAAAAGGAAAGGTCGTGGGTAATAAGTGAAAAGTCACTTTCTACTTTCTACAATATTATATTATAGTAAAAAAATTCTAAAAAACTAGGAACCTAAAAAACTCTAAACTCTTTACTCTTAAACTCTAAACATTAATTTGAATGAAAAGAAATAACAATTTGAATTAAATAAACACTTTTAAGATAACTAGCAAACTCCTTAATTTTTCCGGACATAGGTGATACTTTTAAAATTTTGAGTGATACTTTTTAGTGTTACAGTTAATACTAATTTTGACATTTTTGTTGGGATTGACTCGCAAATTTCCAAGTTTTCTACAAGATAACTGGATCATTTAATAACTAACACGAAAAGTGGTACCTTCTGAATGGATAGAAAAATGTGAAAAGAGTTTTTAGGAGCTGAAAGGTAACGACCCTAGTGTTGACCATCCCCGAATGATCTAATGGATTTGCAATATACAGTGATGGATTAAAACAAGGATAGGGATGCGTCTTAACAACACAGAAAGGTGGTTACTTATACTTCTAGATAATTGAAGTCTCATGAATTAAATTATCCAACTCGTGATTTGAAATTGGTTGATGTTGTCCACGCATTAAAGATATAGAGACATTATTAATACGGAGGTAAGTGTGAAATTTATACGAATTATAAAAGTCTTGAATATTTCTCCACTCAAAAGGAGTCGAATATGAGGCAAAGAAGGTGGTTGAATTAGTTAAAGACTACGACTACATGATCATGTATCATTCTGGAAAACCTAACATTGTAGTTGATATACTGAGTCGAAAGAAAGTAAATCCAACTAAAGCGATTATACACAACAAGGGGAGTTGTTTGAGGATTTTGAGAAGTTAAGTCTCAAAGTTGTGGCCATTCCAGAAGAAGTTAATGTTGTAACTACAAATTTAGTAGTTCAATCAACGCTACAAGATTGAATTAGAGTTTCACGAAAGGAAGAATTTATATGCCAAACAATGAGATAATGAAAGAAATCTAGGATGAGGCATATAGAACACCTTACATGACACATCCTGAAAGGACTAAAATGTATTAAGATCTAAAAAGAAGTTTATGGCGATATGCCATGAATAGATCAATTGCGGGTTATGTTGTACGATGTCTGGTTTGTCAACAGGTAAAGCTAGAGCACCAGAGACTGTCAGGATTGTTGAATCCTTTGGAGATACAAGAATGGACATGAAAGCACATAACTATAGATTTTGTGGCGCGCGCGACTTCCCAAGACAATAAAGAACAATGATGAAATTTGGGTTATAGTTAATCGATTGACAAAATCAGCTCACTTTTTACTCGTAAGAATAATGTTCACCATGGACCAGGTCACTCAATTATATATTTAAGAAGTTCGACCGCTCGGAGTCACAGTGTCCATAATATCAAATATAGATCCTCATTTCACATCAAGATTTGGGAAGAGCTTACACGTATTTTTTTGGCATAAAGCTAAAGTTTTCAACAATTTATTACCCTCAAATAGATGGGAAATTGGAAATGACTATAAAGACATTGGAAGATATGTTACGAACTTGCATCATATATTTAGGAGGTACTTGAGAGACGCATTTACCATTAGTGGGATTTTCTTATAACAAAATGAGTTTCCACTTTAACATTTATATGGCTTCGTATGAAGTGCTATATGGGTTAAAGTGTAGGTCAACAACATATTGAGATAAAGTTAGAGAGAGAAATATTTTAGGTTCCGAAATTATCAAAAGAACAATGGAAGCAGTGGAGAAGTTTTGAGACAACATTAAAACTACTCAAGATAGAAAAAGAAAATCGTACGCTAACAAAAGTAGAAAGGATTTGTATTTTAAGTTAGGTGATAATTTTTTTTTAAAGGTTACTCCTATGAAAAGAATATTAAGGTTTGCAATAAAGGGAAAGTTGAGATTTCATTTTATTAAGCCTTTCGAAATTTTAGAACAAAATGATGATGTGACTTATCATCTAACTCTACCACTCGGATTTTCGTTGGTGAAGATGTCTCTCATGTTCCTATATTAAGAAAGTATTTGCATGAACCAAGCAAGTCACATCATCAACTACGAGAAGATACATCGCAACACAACTTTGACCTATCAAGTAGAACTTATCATCATTCTGGATAGAGAGACATAGGAGCTAAGAAAAATCGGCAAGTTTAGCTATTAGACTACAGTAGAATAGACAGGGGAAAGAAGAAGCGACTTGGAAATGCACATAGGAGATCCTAGCAAAGTATTCAACCATAGAACAACCCAGTAAGTTAAATTTTGAGGACCGTATTTTTTTTTTAAGTAGGTATGATTATAACAACCCACTTTTATCTGATTTAAATTATTAAATTATTAAATTTCTTTATATTAGAGTTTTAGTTTATTTGGTAATGTTTGATAGAATTAGTCGGGATTTGAGGGAGTCTGAAATTCCGTCCCCAGTATTAGAAATATTTGGAATTAATATTTGGGTCTTAAAAGCTAACTTTTGTGTCTTATAATGTTTTTTTAGTGTTGTTTATTTAGATAAGGTTTATTTTGTTAATTATTATTCAAAAGGGTCATTGAACAATCTACTACTATATAAAAAGAGCATTGTTTTATAAAATTTGATCTACCTATTATGTCCATATTATAACTCTAATTTAAGGGTATTAATGTAAAATAATATGATATGACATAATATATTTATTTAATGTAATAATATACTATAATATTTCCATATATATAATATTATTTTAAATATAATGATATAAACTAATCCTACTATAGAACCAACGATATAAAAAAATATTTAGCAAACTTCCTTCGAAAAATTGAAAATGGATTAAGAGTCATGAATGATAATTTCATGTTAGATTTTGTAATTAAGCATATCAATCTTTGATTCTTTTTATTTTTATTTCAATTTTGTCTAATCTTATACGTCATTTGTTCCATAAAAACATATTTATTTATTTATTTCATTTTTTGAACCCAAGATATTATAAAATAATCATTACCAGTTTAAAATATATAAAATTTTCGTTTACATAATGATTTTTTTTTTTTCACCATTTTGCCTTTTTTCGTGCACAGTAATCGTACGTTAAAAATATAAATGAACTCTGAAATAAAAGGAAATAAAAATTGATAATAAATTCAATATATTTAAAATAATCATTAAATTTGAAATTAAAAAATAAAATGTATCCTAGAATATAAAAAAATAAAAATATTCTAAAAACTAAAAATTAACCCTTAAAATTTTGACAAGAAAAAATGAAAAGATTAAAATTAAATTATATTTGAAAACTAAATAAAGCCTAGACTATTAAAAAAATAAGGTTAAATATTAATTCAAGGCCCGAGAGATGGTTTATCTAACGATATAGAGTCTGAAACATAGATTATATTGATTCAAGATTTGAAAAATCTAAAACTATCGATTTAAGGTACGGAAATTTAACCATGTCTAAACTTCATCTAACAAAAGATGATATGGCAATTAAATATCCACATAATTTTTATCATATATTAAATTGGATAAAAACAAATATATTTTTTGATATCATTTCTTATAATTCTCACCCAAGTATTAATTTATTACATTATAATTATTCGATTTCTCCTTAGCTATATCTACGAGTATACAAAATAAATGTGTTACAATATTGTGCAAGATTATATTCCATAGACACTAATTATAAGTGTACATGACAATTATTCACCTTTGCACATCCGTCTTCCTCTTCTGAAATGAAATTCGAGTTCAATCATGTGAAGAATTAAGATGCATGGGCATCTTAATTAAATAAATTAATTAACACATGCAAATTTTATTCGATATACTTATATCATAACTCATAAGAATGTATATTGTATTTGCTTGTTTATGAATTCAAATTTCACGTAACAGAATCTCGTTTTTTTAGAATCTTGTTAACTTACTCGTTGCACTTTTTGCGTATTTTAATTTAAGAATTCTTATGGCACTAATCACTGCACCTTTTACATAAATCATATTATATTGACGATTTGTTTTTATGCTTTATCAATAATTCTCATAAAATAATATGAATCATCCTAAAAATATGAACATAATAAAAGAATATCAAATTCATTAGGTGAATGTAAACTTTATATTTTTAATTTAAACCGTTAACAATTATTATAGAATATCTTGGTTTAAATAAAGTGAAATAAAAAATTGAATAATCTTTAAAATTTGTATAAAAAATATCAAACTCATTAGGTGCATGTAAAATTTATATATTTTAAACCCTTAACGATTAATTTGTAGGATTTATTTTAAATCCTAGATTACTTTATTTATTTTTGTAATGTTTATTAGAACATGGGGTTTTAATTAAGGTAAGTAATGTAAATTTAGGCTTGTTTTTATTTATTTAATTTAGGATAAAAACTATGTGGATATTTAATGACCTCGTCACCTTCTATTGGACAGAGTCTTAACACCCTTAAATTTTTAAGCATTAAATCGATAGTCTTAGATCTTTTAATCATTGAATCGATAGTCTTAAATGTTTTAACTCTATATCGATAGATAAACCATCTTTCGGGCCTAAGATTAATAATTCTCCAAAAATTAATTAAGTAATCTATATCTATATCTAATCAAAAGTATCTTAAATTTTACAATCAATAATCTTCAATTAAATTAAGAGTAAAAAAGTAATATAATATATTATATAAGTAATTCTACGTTATATTATATTATATTATATTATATTATATTATATTATATTACTTGTGAAAATAAATTATACTTGAAAACTAAAGAAATCCAAGACTATTAAAAAAAATTAATATGCTATCTTAGTTTCCATATTAATATTAATTAAAGTGAGCACTAGGTCTTTCATATGAAACAATAAATTATATTCTATTACATTATTTTTTTAGAAAATTTCATTATTGGTGTCTACATATTCCCCGTCCTTATACAAAAAGCAACCTAGAATATTGAAAAACAAAAGCAAATTTTATCAAGTAGGAAAATGTCTAGAATATTAACAAAACAAACCAATGATTTTATTCCTTACTTAGAATAGATGTATATGTGTATCAACATATATGAGTTTTATAAAGTAGGAAATTCTAATTTGTCTATAAAAAAAGAAGTTGAAAAGTTTCAATTCTTCAACTAAATTATTTGATCTTTTTGGAACAATAAAATTTAATTATATTATATTTTATTATATTAACTTTACAAAAATAATTTAATTATTGGTAGTCTTGCATGGTAACACTACAATTACATCTTCCATAATTAGTATTTGATGTCACATAATTATTTATATGCGGAAATTTTTCTTATTACATTTTATCCCTAATATAACTATATCCTTCTATAAATTACTAATTGCATGCACTAAATTTTGATCTAAACTTAATTGAAACCCCCTTGTCGAGTAGAAGCTTTTTAAAATAATATTTTCTTGGTCGATGCTTACAAATCAATCAAACCATTCAATGATTACAAAGGTTCAAAAAAATAATTTACAAATGTGTACCATTCATTGTGCTCCGAAACG
Source organism: Perilla frutescens (assembly GCA_026008535.1). Classification (NCBI taxonomy): domain Eukaryota; kingdom Viridiplantae; phylum Streptophyta; class Magnoliopsida; order Lamiales; family Lamiaceae; genus Perilla; species Perilla frutescens. Next base: position 40,765,476 of record BRKX01000008.1, read on the forward strand.
GATGTTGTTTATTCTTAATTTCATTATGTAGTATTTTATTTTTTCTTCTGAAAATATATATTTTTCTTGCAGCATATTGTACGATGTCAAGTAATTCAGAATAAATAATAATTACTTTAAAAATAGGTGATAAATCCTTCGCAATTCGATTGAAGATTTGAGGAATTGGCCATCAAGTAACTTCTGAAAGTACTTCAAGTATTAAGGTCTGGAAATTGATCATGATGGACAATCAGGTAAGTAACAAACTAAATTTATAATTATAAACATAAATTATTATTATTATTATTATTATTATTATTATTATTATTATTATTATTATTATTATTATTATTATTATTATTATTATTATTATTATTATTATTATTATTATTGTTGTTGTTGTTATTGTTGTTGTTGTTGTTGTTGTTATTATTATTATTATTATTATTATTATTATTATTATTATTATTATTATTATTATTATTATTATTATTATTTTTATTTTTATTATTATTATTATTATTAACAATTTTAAAATATTAAACTAAAATTATAAAATCATCTTGAAGTTACATAAACTGTGTGATCATGTTCATTATCATGTACGTGTACATTGTTGTGATCCTGTTGATAAAAGGACACGAGGTTGATAACCCTATTCGATCAACTGATCTACGTCAGGGGGACTTCACAAGTCCGTGATAAATAGTTCATTACTCCGTTGAATGGTTACAAAGGTTATTACACGAAGACTCCCGTCACTCGACTCCTTTCCTACCCTAGACAACCTCTTTCATTGAACTGAATTGTGAGCTCCCCTCACAACCTAGAATTCCTCTAGTTCCCACAAGAAATTTCTCCCAAAACTCCTCTAAGTGTGAATGAATTTAAGTTTCAAACACAGAGTAGAAACACAATGATTTCACGAATCAATCCTAGTCTACCCGAATACTATATGCTTCAAAGATGAAGTCTTTTAGACTCTCTACCCTTTGTGTATTCGTAAAAACCTCGTCTCCTAAACTAGTCTGATTCTCAGGTTATTTATAAACAAAAGATATAGCCTGAACAAAGTAATCAGAAGTCCTATTTTGACTAGAATTCAACAAGGAAACTTTTCCTTAAATAAATCGGACTTTTCTAGTTTAGATATCTTCCTTGAATAGAACTTCTTCTTTCCTTCTTGATCTTTATCACGAACAACACAACTTCTATTCTGAAACGTCCATCTTGAATCTGCAGCTCCAGCTCTTTGATTCTAGCATGATATGTCTCTTGTAAACTCTCTGGACAATCATGTACATAATCATGTTCCTGAATATGATTAAGTACATGTCTTGATCTTCAATCAGATTGGCAGCGGAATGTTCAGAGTAATGTCCAGAACATGGTAATTGAACAAGAATAACCAAAACCTTTTGTGTTCTTTTGATATTGCCATACAGATCATGACAATCTCGAACAATTGAGTGCAGATGGAACTAAGAATCTCCCCATTTATCTTTATCTGGTAGAAAATCATCTCCATGTTTTAAAAGAACACAACCTTTGAACTGTAGGATCATGTACCTTAAAACATACTTGAATGTGCCTGAGAACATCATATGATTCAACTATTTTTCACTTTCTTATCAACTTATATCTGCTCTACTATATTATATTTTTTATCATCTTTTCATCTCTTGATAACAGTTTCAATTTTTTATCAGATATGAATCATATAGGGAAGATAGAAAATCTGTTTAATATCAGAATAGCTATTACAAGCTAATCAGAGCAAAAATAAAATATCTTGCAAAACATGGATGCAAGACAAGAACAGAATAAAAACATTAAAAATTATATTAGATTACTCCCCCTATTTTCCACCGAGAAAGGCAAGGGAGTAATCTCAGAAACTACTCGGATTTGTCAGGGTCTTGCTCATCTCTTTCTTCTTCAGATCCTCCTTCTTTAGAGTCTCCTTCAGCATCATCATACTCTGTCTCTTCACCCTCATCATCGTCTTCTTCTGCTTCAGCTTCTTCTTCTTTATCACCCTCATGTTCTTCTTTATGAACCTCCTGATCCTCCTCTGTAGACTCTTCTTTGTCAGCTTCATCTTTCTTTCCTTGTTCTACAGTCTATGCTTCACTTTGCTTTTGAGTCGATGAAGATTCCTTCTAAGTAGCAGATTTGGTAGTACTTGCAAGCTTGTGCAAGTTACGAATATTATCAAGTACATCTGCTACTGGGGAGGCAAATCCTTTTCCTAATGAAAGATCAGCAATCATAGCTTGAATCTTCATTTTCTCAGAAGTATGCTCAGAAATCAATCGAGCATAAAACTCCAGGATTCTCTCTAGAAATTTCAGCACAACACTCTTCGGTGAGGATTCTTTAACAGTAGCATCACTTTCTTTCTTGGATGCTATGAAATGCTTAATCTAGAGGTGCATGTGATGATCTCCAATTTCAGGAGCAACCTTGATCACAAGAGGCTTTTTGAGTGGAATGACCTTGTCATTCTTTGAAAAGACATTCTTCTTTTGCTGTTTTATGACGCTGTATATCTGATAGGTATTTTATTTCACTAAAAATATTACCCGCAAGTGTACGAGGTAAATTATAGAAAAATAATGGTGAGCAACGTCGTATCCACAGAGACTGGCAATGCAAAGCAGCTAATTACCCAATTCGGTTGTTTCAATTTATCTAGAGAACATAATTTAAGAGTTGATTTTAATAAACTGAAAATTGTAAAATAAATAAATAAAACAAGCATAGAAAACTGGATAAACAAATGAAGAAATAGATCCTAGGGTTATGATGCTAAATGGATTTTCCGATTTTCAAACAATTTATTAAACCAATTTAATTCTAAATCTTGTAGGAAAATCACTAAATTATCTAGACCCTCTCTCTCAAGTAAGTTTTGGACGTAGATTAGATTCTAATTCTTATCTCACGATCTCAAATTATTATCTAACTTCAATTAGCACCTCAGATTTATTCTCCTCACGATACCTACCAATCTCTCGATATAGCATATTCGTGTTATGTAATCCTAATCCATTAACCTATTAACCTCTTTCGAGTGAATAATAAAATAACTATACAATTGTAAATGATGATCAGTTCATTCACACAAGACAATAATAATCAAGGATGCATAAACAAGATATAGAACGGAACAATAAATTACGTCAAATCATAAATCCATCAACATTCAACAACCCTAGGATCTCAATGAATTTAGCTACTCATGTTGTATTCAAAATCCAAAGGAAATAAATAAACAAAAGTAGTCAATATGATAGTTTTAATCGAATAAAGCATAAAATAAACTTAGTCTATGTTCTGCTTCTTCAATCTCTCTATAGCCTCTTCTTTGTCTTCTACGGGATATCTTTGCTCTCTCTATAGGGTAAAAGTTGTGTGATTTTCGTGCACAAAGAAGCCTTAAATAGTTGGGTCCAGTTTGGATTGGTGTTGGAGTCGAATAAGGAAAGAGTGGAAAATCCGCCACAAACCGCCTCACAGTGCACGGTTCCTGCGCCAAGGGCTTTCTGGTGCACGGGCCGTGCGTAACAATCTGATCCAAAATTGCCAAGACCCACACAGTCCGTGCGCTACGGATTCTTAGCGCAGGGGCCGTGTGCCAGCTTCTGCCGCCCGCCACTCTTCACCATTTTGCTCCGTTCTTACTCATTTCTCATTCGATTGACCCGATTCAAGTTGCAGCGCGCTCCTCACTCCATCCTCTATATTTGAAGGCACTTTTAAAGCTCAAATTAAGCTCATAAAATATTTGGCACTAAATCCCTTCAAAAGGAGCAAAAACGTGACACTGCACAAAATACGGACAACTATGCACAACTTGTTAATTCTTACATGCAATGCTCATCAAATACCAACCAACTAGACTTGAAAATACATTAAAACCATTGAAAAATAAGGGTTTATCAACTCTCCCAAACTTAGAGACATGTTCGTCCTCGAACATCTGAGAAACATGAAAGAACTGAAGTGTGGATCGTTAAACGTGGAATGCTTCAGAGAATAAACAAATTATTACCCAATCAAGTATGTAGATCAAAACCACAATTCATAAAAATAAATTCAAAGAAATAATGCCTTTAAAATAGTGAACCTCTCCGGGTGTGTGTTTTCTCTCATCACACAAGTGTTTAAAAGGGTAGTGTTTATGCTCAAAATCAATTCAATGTGTATAATCCACCATAGGCTTGCAATCGATCTCATCTCTCCATTACAACAACATGTGCTTCATAGTAAGAATCAACAAGGACTTTTCATTGGTTGTAATGTAGGCTTCGGTAAAGGTGGGGAAATTTTGGCTAAGTGACTAAGTTAAAATAACTCCGACACCCTCCAAATAAATAACACTCCAACTCCACAGTAGAATCCTTTTGGATCCTCTTCCAACCTTTTCACCCTTTTACAATATTCACTCAATTTCTAGCTCCATTAGACTCTTCGAGTCTCATTTAATTTTCTTGGTATAATTTTTTTTAATTTCCCTGCTCTTTTTTTCTTTCTTTTTTTTCTCTTTTTTTTTCTTCACTTGTTTGAAGTCATCAATGCGAGCATCTAACTTCATACCGATTTTCTGGGCTATACAACCTCTACATCAACCCCAACTACCCATCATTCCATAAATTTTTAACTATCCTTTCTCCAAAAGTTTTTCAATGCAAGGGTACTCAAAGAAATAGGTTTCAAGGCTCAACGTGGCTGACTAAGGATAATTATTTTATCAGGACAGTGTATGGGTAAAATTGGCTAACAAGAATGGCCTTAAATCACTTTCAAACTATCAACACACAACACATAGTCTCGAGAGAGATATGAAGGCAAGTTCTAGAGATCACAAACAAGATTGATAATCACACCAGAAACGAATAAGACCACAAGTCTTAGGCTCAAAATCTCTCATGCTCTATCACTTTCCGAAGGCAAAATTTCTAGAAATCTATAAAAGCACAAAGTAATTCATCATCACATACTTAATTAGCAACTTTTTAAATAAACGCAATCTCATCATTAGCTAGTCAAGTTTCCACAACTCCATACTCTCACATCCACAAATATTCTCTTATATCTCAATACAAACCATTTTCAAATAGACAAAGAAATCCAGAGAAAATCAAAAGCAACATCAAACTACTCTTAAAAACAAAACAACAAAAAAAATAACAACCTAAATAAAATAAATAAATAGATAAATTCGGGATACTACCACACCAGCCCCCTCCCCCAAACTTATTCACGCGCCAGGAGAATAAGTTTGGAGGAATAAGAAGTGAAGTATCCTAAAGAACAAACTCACCGAGGTGGAGGATGAGTAACTGAAGGCCCTATTTTTTTTTACCTGCATGTAAAAAATAAAAGAAAAAAACAAAGTATAAAATAAAAAAAAAAGAAAACAAAGTGAAAAAGTACTAAAATTTTGGGTTGTCTCCTAATCAGCGCTTGAATTATTATCTCGAGCTCGACATCTTCTTGAAAATAGATAAGAAGGATTTGTTGAAGCACGACGCCACACTAATCCTCGTCTCATCAACTCCTTTGGGGATATTGAAACAGCTTATCCCCAATGCTCTCCAGTCTTTCTCTTGGCTTTTGTCTTCTTTTCTTCTTGAACTTGGAGCGGCCTCTTCAACTTAATAGACACAGAAGGTCCATCTAATTCTTTAGGCGAGTTCACCACTTCTACCATCTTTACCTCCACAAGAGCCAAGCTTTCAAGTGGTCGATAAACAGTGAAAATTTCACTTTCATCTTCCACTTGCAACAATAGAGTCCCTTTTTTCACATCAATAATTGCGCCTGCCGTGGCAAGGAACGGTCTCCTAAAAATTAGAGGAACTCGGTAATCTACCTCCATATCTAGCACAATAAAATCGGCTAGAAAAATAAATTTTCGGACCTTTACCAGCACATCTTCAACAATTTCCCTTAGGGATCTCATAGACCGGTCAGCTAACTGCAGAATTATGGATGTTAGCTTCAATAGCCTCAGTCCCAACTGTTGATAGACCGACAGAGTAATCAAATTAATACTAGCTCCCAAATCACAAAGCACCTTGCTAAAGTGAGAGCTTCCAATGGTGCATGGGATAGAAAAGCTTTCCGGATCCTTCAACTTCATCGGCACTAATTTTTGTATCCCTGCACTGCACTCTTCTGTCAAATGCACCAATTTCCCTTCTCCAATCTTCTTCTTCTTAGCCAAAATCCTCTACATAAATTGAGCATACTTCGGCATCTTCTCAAGTGCTTCAACAAACGGTATGCTGATGGACAGTTTCTTAAAAATTTCAAGAAACTTAGCAAATTGATTATCCTTCTCTTGCTTCTTCAGTCTTTGGGGAAACGGTAGTGGAGGGACATAAGCAGGCGGAGGCACATATTTAGGTTCAGGACCCTCGTCAACAGCAGTCGCGGCTTCTTCTTCAATCTTTTCATTTATACCACTGCACATGTGGATTGCGTTGCACTGCTCCTTCAAATTAATCTCTGTATTGCTCGAATATTGGCCCTTTTGTTGCTGGCTTTCAACGATCTTGGCCAGCTGACCAATTTGAATCTCTATCGACTTCAATTGAGCCCCCCGTGTTTGCAGTGAACTTATTGAAGGCTATTGTCAGATTATCTACCTTTGCATCTTCAACATCCATCCTTTGCTTGGTAGCTGTCATAAAGGACCCCAGAATATCTTCTAAATCCGGCTTCTTTCCTTCATTTACGACTCCATTTGTTGTAGAAAAACGGGGAGGTGGCTGCTGAAAATGGTTGGGATTGGCATAACTTAGCCTATCCCGTTGTCCATACTGATTACCACCTTGATTCTATCTGAAATTATTGTTGTAGTTGTGACTTTGCAGGTAATCGACATCTTCGGGACTGTCGTTGACTGCAGCAACACGATCTGGAGCAGTATTGAGTAACAATGGATTGTTCTTTATCAACAGGGTGATTGCCTTAGCCATAGTAGACATCTGAGCTATCAACTCTTTCAAATCATCTGAAGCTGAGACCTCAGCCACTCTTCGGATGAATTCCTTTGAGATGGCCATTAAGCACTGTTTGCAGCTGTAACGCCCCAAACTACTCTGTTTGGCCACGTCACTTAGCATATAATTCACTTACTTATTTTGGTGTGCTTATTTTAAATTTAGCGGAAGCTAAGGTCAAGTTTCATTATGTGGAATGAAATCATAATTTCCAATACAAATTTTTTCACAATTTTAACATACAACCTCTCGGATCTAATTTTTCACACAACATGGTATTTAATGGAACCATTGCATAGGCCCATCCATACCAATGATACTATCATCTAACCTATCGGGCTCATAGGTTTGACACAAACCGCCCGTCTAGCACCCTAAATTAACATACATAGCATAAAGGTTCATTGACATAACTCGCACATAGAAGGCTCCAAGGTCGAACGACCCACCTTTAAAATGTTTTGCATAATATCAAGTTATATAAATCATGACTACAAAATAGGGCTAGTCCCATCCCCAATAATCATTGATCATAAGAAAAAAGAGAGTGATCAATGAAATAATATTAATAATATGAGTATTTTCAAAAGAAGAGCATGCAAGAAGATAAACACAACCTTGTAGGGGTTCTCTTGTGTTCACAACGCTCCTACTCGGGCCTCAACTCCTTAACCTGAAATTCATTGAATGAATGGGGTGAGTATTTAACAACATACTCAGTGGAGAATACTGCAAATAGTTATAGCTAATTGCACAAGTGAAAATATGATATATGGACTTTTCTTTTCTTTGTGGAGACTAATCTTAACCCCACAGGGTCCAAACATCATGATGCCCCTGTTAATGAATATCTTACCCCTGTAGGGATTTCGGCAGACATATTACCCCCCAGGGAGGACATTAACAAGTCTATATCGATCCCGAAGGACCTCTGTATGCCCCGAAGGGTCTCATTCTTTTCTCTTGGTCCGAAGACCCTTCATACTCATACAATCAAAGCACAACAATAACTATAACTTTACACGTATTCACAGTTTAGAGTAACCCCACCTTACGAGACGCTTTCACAAATTCTCAACCTTTGAAATACTTCTTGGCCGTGCACAAGTCGTCCACCTCGAACTCCAATACGTCACCTAGCACCTTAGTTGATGGATGATGATGGTGGAATACACTCCAAAAGTTGAAGAGTTTCTAGAGAGAGTTGAGAAAAAAATCGCCCATGAGGAAAACAAATGAGGGAAATGACTAAGTGTTGTGTTTTTAAAGAAATCCGAAAGGAAAAATCCCCGGACCCACGCGACCGCGCACCTCAGCTCTCGGCCAACGCTCACCGCGACCGCGCAGTCTCCCGCGGCCGCGCATGGCCCCCGCGGACGCGCAACACCCCACGGGCGCGCGGCATGCACAATTCACCCCCCGAACAGTTTCAACTCCCAGACGTTTCCAACTCCGATTATCTTTAAATTTTTCAAAGTACTTTTAATACACACCGAAAAAGCACCGAGACCCCCGTCCGGCTCAGCGTTAGGGTGTTCAAGGTTTGGCAAACAAGATTCAATGCAATAAAAATCATCCTTTAACACATAACTCGACACTTTGATATTAAAAATTCAAACTGTATTATACACTCGGTATAATACCACTGTGTGCTAAGACGTATCAGTTCGAGTAGGACAACCTGCAACAAAACAACAGCATAATACAAACATACTCACATGATTAATATTCAAACAACATTAACTCAAAATCATTTACTAAAATTATAATTTATAATTTAGCAAAAAGGCTCGGGGTATCACAGCAGCCATCCTCTCCAACAACTCCATAGCTTCCTCAGCGGATAACTCCAACAGAGCTCTTCCTGCAGCTGCATCAATCCGGTCTCTAGTGTGCTCCATCAAACCATTGTAAAAGTAGCAAACCTCCTAGTCTGTTCCAAACCCATGTCGTGGGCACTTTCTGATGAGGTCTCTGAACCTCTCCCAAGCTTCATACAAAGCTACTTGATCGAATTACCGAAACTAAGTGATCTCATTCTTCATTCTTAGAGTCTTGCTCGGTGGGCAGTATTTGGACAAGAATTTCTTACATAACTCTTCCCAAGTTCTTACAGTGTCCGTTTCCAACGATTGATACCACAACTTCACCTTATCTCATAGTGAGAATGAGAATAAGTGAAGTCGGATAGCATCGGCTCCTACTCCATTCATCTTAACTGTCCCACAAACCTTAAGAAATTGTACCAAATGCACATGTGGGTCTTCCAATGCACCTCCACCGAATTGATTCTGTTGAACCATCAGAATTAAACCTAACTTAAGCTCGAAATTGTTGGCCTCAATAGTCGGTAGCTGAACTCCACCAAAATTTTCAGTCACTTGAGGCTCCAGAGCCTCTCGAATTGGTGGTTGAGCCGCTGGTGGCTCAGGTGCTTGTTGCTACCACTGAAGCAAAGCTCGCAACTCTTCCATTTCTCTACGCATAGCAGCCATTTCTTCTTCTCGATTAGCTGCCATCTCCGCAGCTCTGATTTTCTCTGCGTTTCTGTGTCTTGCAGAAGCCTCGATCTCAGGATCTATTGGTACTAAGTCTGTTATATCTCTAGACCTCAAATTCATACACTATCTGTCAAACACCAGATAAAATCAAAGTGCAACAGAGAAAATTAAAATAAATAGAGAAAAATAAAAATACTAGGAATAAAATAAAATACACTTTAAATTAAAGATTGACAATTAAATCAAATATTAGCCATCAATTACGCCAGTCCCCGGCAATGGCGACAAAAACTTGATCGGTATTTTATTTCACTAAAAATACTACTCTCAAGTGTACGAGGTAAATTATAGCAAAATAATGGTGAGCAAGGTCGTATCCACAGAGACTGGCAATGCAAAACAGCTAATTACCAAATTCGGTTGTTTCACTTTATCTAGAGAACTGAATTTAAGAGTTGATTTTAATAAACTAAAAATTGTAAAATAAATAAATAAAACAAGCACAGAAAACTAGATAAACAAATGAAGAAACAGATCCTAGGGTTTTGATGCTGAATGGATTTTCCGATTTTTAAACAATTTATTAAACCAATTTAAATCTAAATCTTGTAGGAGAATCACTAAATTATCTAGACCCTCTCTCTCAAGTAAGTTCTGGACGTAGATTAGATTCTAATTCTTATCTCTCGATCTCAAATTATTATTTAACTTCAATTAGCACCTCAGATTTATTCTCCTCACGATACCTACCAATCTCTCGATATAGCAGATTCGTGTTATGCAATCCTAATCTATTAACCTATTAACCTCTCTCGAGTGAATAATAAATTAACTATATAATTTTAAATGATGATCAGTTCATTCACACAAGACAACAATAATCAAGGATACATAAACAAGATATAGAATGGAACAATAAATTAAGTCAAATCATAAATCCATCAACATTCAACAACCCTAGGATCTCAATGAATTTAGCTACTCGTGTTGTATTCAAAATCCAAAGGAAATAAATAAACAAAAGTAGTCAATATGATAGTTCTAATCGAATAAAGCATAAAATAAACTTAGTCTATGATCTGCTTCTTCAATCTCTCTATAGCCTCTTCTCTGTCTTCTCTGGGATGTCTCTACTCTCTCTATAGGGTAAAAGTAGTGTGATTTTCGTGCACAAAGAAGCCTTAAATAGTTGGGTCCAGTTTGGATGGGTGTTGGAGTCGAATAAGGAAATAGTGGAAAATTCACCACAAACCGCCTCACAGTGCACGGTTCCTGCGCCAAGGGCTTTCTAGTACACGGGCCATGCGTAACAATCTGATCCAAAATTGCCTAGACCCGCACGGTCTGTGTGCTACGGATTCTTAGCGCACGGGCCGTGTGCCAGCTTCTGCCGCCCGACACTCTTCACCGTTTTGCTCCGTTCTCACTCATTTCTCATCCGATTGACGCGATTCAAGTTGCAGCGCGCTCCTCACTCGATCCTCTATCTTTGTATGCAGTTTTCAAGCTCAAATTAATCTCATAAAATATTTGGCACTAAATCCCTTCAAAAGGAGCAAAAACGTGACACTACACAAAATACGGACAACTATGGACAACTTGTTAATTCTAACATATAATACTCATCAAATACCATCCAACTAGATTTAAAAATACCTAAAAACCATTGAAAAACAAGGGTTTATCAAAATCAATGAAGGATAACACAGAGGTCCCTTAACTATTGTAGACTCTGCACTATTATTGATTTTTTCAAACACAAATTCACCATAATTGAACTACTTCCCAGTTTCGAGGTGATATAAAAACCTTCCCTGAGCTTGAGTCACTACAGCTCTGTGCAATGATGGCAACCAGTAGTGGATCAATATTCTGAACAGAGCTCCATACTTGTGAGTCAGCTTGGATGTGGGAATTGTCTACGGATAAGATAGCCATTTGGTAAAGATACCTTGGGTCAGTTCTTTAGCAACCATCCCCCAATCATCAATCTCCTTGTACTCCCCCTCAATAGAGTATCCCAGGACTTCATTAATGAGATCTAGTGAAAACTTCAGCATCTCTCCTCTAACAAAGACTTTATAATAGTCTTTAGACTCTAGATTATCAATTTCCTTGGTCAAATTGCAGTAGAACTTAGAAACAATCATTGGAACAAAATCAAGCACTCTCTGCACTGTTCCAAGAACCCAACTTCTTCTAGCAAAGAATACACTCCAGTAGCGAGTAGTGTATCCTTGTCCATCTTCTTCTTAGAGATCATAGACATCTGCCTTCACTTTCTCCCATAACTCAGCATGTTTGGTAGATCGAAAGAGAGCATGTTTAGAGATACCCGGTACATGAATGATCTATTTGTCAATCAATGTCAAACTCATGTTCACTGAAATGTGAGTGATCATCTTCAAGTACATCTCTAGACTTAGTAGTTTTCTTGGCCTTCTTGGAATGGCCTGCCTGTTCAACAACTTTTATTTTCTTTATCGATGCAGTAGTGGATAGTGGAGTAGAAGATGCTTGGCTTCTTGTTACGGGAGTTCTTTAAACTAACTGCACCATAGTAGTAGATACCTTTTTTCTTAGTGTTTTCTTCTTAACATATGATCTGGAAAAAGGATCATATTGTGCAGACGCAAGTAACTTCTTCTGTTATGGAACAAAAGTCTTCTCAGCAGCATCAGAAGATGAACTTTGAATATCTTCCTTCTCAGTAGTTTCTATAACTAAATGTCTCTTTAGAACCTTTTTATTTCCTTTGGCAATGGCTGCAGCAATTGTTTTCATCTTTAGACTCAAGGGAATATCATCTTCCCTTTCTTCATCATCACCTTCAGTAGTGAAAGGTTGAGTAGGCGACTTCTGTATGACACTTACAGGCGTTAATGTCTCTGCAGTGCTCTTCTTAGCAACATGTTCCTTCGTATGATCAGTAACATCGTTAGGCATAAAAAGATCATCAACAGCAGATCCCTTCTCTTTCTGAAGGACTTGAGTAGCAGGTGCTGTGATGACTTTCTTTGCATAAGGGGATGCAGTCTTCTTTGATTTCTTGACTGTAGTTCCCTTTGTTCTTGCCTTCTTTGTAGTAGGCTTCTTGTTGATGTCATAGGCTTTTAACAAATCTTGGATAGTAAGACTTTGAGTCTTTGATTTCTTTGAAAAATAGGTAATTTTTTGTTCTTCTGTTTCCAGGTCTTCTTCTTCTACTTCTCTGTGGAACTTTTCAATTAATTCATCAGTATCCTTACTGAATGATTCATCATGGAATGTCCTCTGAACAAGTTTCTTGTAAGATGATTTACCGCGATCTTGTCTATCGAACTCATCTATCTCATAAAACCGATCTTGAGGCTTGGAGTATGTTAATTTTCCATACCTCAACATGGGCTTGACGAATTTCTTAGGACGAACGAGTTTACGCTTGGGTGTCATTGACAATTTATGAGAGATTTGCAAGAATGATCATTGAAAAACAATGGCAAAATGAAGGTATTATCTCAGAGAACTCGGAAGATTAGAAAGAGATATGGGTTTATGATTTCAGAGTTTTGAAATGAATAATCAATCTCTCTAAACGGCTAAACATATATATAAGAGAGTACTTCATTCATAGCATAGGCTCAGGTTTCCATTAGACTAAGAAACCGGAGTGAAATCCCAGAAAATTAGAGATGATGATTGCACGTCAGAACTAGCTGTTGACAATGATGTACATTGGATTTTGAAAATTATTTATGTACATCCTGAAGAAAATTTATAGGGATATTCAGACCCTTTGTGCAGGAATGGTTCTTTCCTACTGAGGGTGAAATAGACACACTCATACCCATCTTCTTAGCTTTTACTAAACCAAGGACACCTCAAGGGATACTCTAAGTTTTTCAAATCAAGCAGCATCCACTCCCTTGGTGAATAAATCAGCTAGTTGATCTTCTGTCTTCATGTGTTCAATCCTCAGAACTTCTTCTTAAACTAGCTCTCTGATGAAGTGATGTCTATGTGCTTTGTCCTTAAATCATGGTCTGAATTCTTAGAAATATTGATAGCACTTATATTGTCACAATACATAATAGTTGTATCATGAACAATTTCATAGTCCTTCATCATCTGCATCATCCAAATAATCTGAGTAGAACTACTTTCTACTGCAGTGTATTTAACTTCAACTGTAGATAAAGATATGCAGTTCCGCTTCTTACTGAACCAGGAAACAACATTATAAAAAGAAACAGACACCTGATGTGTTTTTTCTGTTATCTGGAGATCCTGCCCAATCAGCATCACAGTATGCAGTAATACTTGAATATGTGTCAGAAGTATACCACAATCCATAGTTTGCAGTTCCCTTGATGTACTTGATGATGTTCTTAACAGTCTTCATGTGACTTTCCTTAGGACAAGACTGGTATCTAGCACACACTCCCACACTATATGATATATTAGGTCTGCTTGATGTAAGATAGAGGAGACTCCCAATCATGCTTCTACTCTTGCATCATCTTTTCCAATCTTGATTGTAGTGCTGATAGAAATTCTTTTGTGTTTAGAATTTTCCAGTTCAAACTTTTTGACCAAGTTTCTGGCATACTTAGACTGTGAGATGAATATACCTTCTTCTTATTGTTTAATTTGAAGACCAAGGAACTATTTTAGGTCTCCAACTAATCTCATCTCAAAGTCAGTTTTCATGTCTCTAATAAAGTCCTTGACCATCTTATCATACACTGAGTCAAACACCATATCATCTATATATACTTGAACCATAATTACTTGTGGCTTCTCCTTTCTGATAAATAGTATTCTATCTTCTCCTCCTCTGTTGTATCCTTTACTGACCAAGTATATAGCCAGTCTTTCATACAATGCCCGAGGAGCCTATTTTAAACCATAAAGTGCCTTCTTTAGTTTGAACACAAACTCCGAATGATGTGGATCTTCAGATCCTTTAGCCTGTGCAACAAACACATCCTTTTTCAAAAAAAAAATAAAAAAATCACTCTTGACATCTATCTGATACAGCTTAAACATTATGATGCATGCCATGGCTAGAAGAAGTCTGACTGATTCTATCCTTGTGACTGGAGCAAAAGTCTCATCAAAATTGATGCCTTCAATCTGAGAATATCCTAGAGCAACAAGTCTTGCTTTATTTCTTGTAATGTTCCCCGCTTTATCAGTCTTATTCTTGAATATCCACTTTGTTCCTACTATGCTGACTCCTTCAGGTTTCTGCACCAGATCCCAAACATCATTCTTTTTGTACTATAGAACTTCTTCCTGCATAGCATTAATCTAGTAGTCATCTTTATAAGCTTCTTAAATGTTCTTGGGTTCAATTTTGGAGGTGAAACAGACATTGGATATTTCATCATGCATCATCTTCCTTAGTCTGCTTCTAGTCATTCTTCCTTCATGAATGTCTCATATCACTTCTGAAGTAGGATGATCCTTGATGATCTGTTTTGAAGACTTCCTTTGCTTCACTGTTTGTTCTTCAGATTCTCTGTCTGTATCTTCATGTACCTTCGGATGTTCAAATACATCTTTGTGAACATCTTCTTCGGAGGTACTGACAGCATTATCTTGATCATCAAATCTGACATTAACTATCTCAGTGACAGCCTTTGTTTCTTTATTCTAAATCTTGTATGATTTACTATTTGTGAAGTATCCAACAAACATCCCTTCTACTCCTCTGTTGTTCATCTTGCTGAGATACTCTCTATCATTAAGTATATATCATGTTATTCAAAACACATGAAAGTACTTCACTGTTGGTTTCTTTTCATTCCAAATCTCATATGTAGTGAAAGTACCTGGTCTAAGATAAACTTTGTTGTTGATATGGCATGTAGTGTTAATGTCTTCTGTCCAGAACATAGCATCAACTCCTTTAGCAGCAATCACAGTTCTTGCCATCTTCTAAAGAGTTGTGTTCTTCCTTTCAGCAACTCCATTCTGCTAAGGAGTCTTGGGGGCTGAGTACTCATGACTAATTCCATTCTTACTGCAAAAAGTGTCAAAGTACTGATTCTCAAATTCCTTGCCATGATCACTTCTGATTCTGATAATGTGTTCATACTTTTCAACTGTGATCTTGCAGGCTACTCTCTTGAATGCAGTGAAAGCTTCACTCTTATCTCTAAGAAAGTCTACCCATGTAAACCTTAAGAAATCATCAATGCAGACAAGAACATACTTCTTTCTTCCGTAGCTTTCTATAGTCATAGGCCCCATTAGATCTATATGAATAAGATCTAAAACTCTGTTAGAAGTTCTATCCTATACTTCTTTATGTTGAGATCTGGACTATTTTCTAATCTGACATGGACCACAAACTTTATCTCTGTCAATTCTGATCTGAGGTAGTCCTCTGAAAATCTCTTTGTTGATGATCTTCTGGAGATTTCTGAAGTTGATGTGTCCAAGTTTCTGATGCCAGATCTCTGACTCTTCTATAGATGTTCTTTGACATGTTAAAGAACAATGTGTAGGAACATGTAGCTGATAACAGTTGTCAGTTGATCTCTTTCCTTCGATGAATAATTCATTGTTCTTATTCATAACCCTGCAGCTTTCTTTGGTGAAGACAAAAACCATGTCATCATCACACAGTTGACTGATGCTAATCAAATTTGCTTTGAGTTCATAAACTAACATAGCCTTCTTCAGTTTAGGCGTCCATTCAACAATCAGCTCAACTTTACCCATTACTTTACCTCTTTTTCCATCTCCAAAGGTAGCAAAGTCTGACGAGCAGGCTTTTAGATTCTGCATCACAGAGCAATCTCCAGTCATATGTCTTGAACAACCACTATCAAAATACCAGTTACCCTTGTCTTCAACTCTTAGAGAGGTATGGGCAATCATACTACTCTGCTTGATAACCCATTGCTTCTTATGTGCAGGTTTCTTCTTTTTCTGAGCAACTGATCTCTTCTAGGTGTTGCTAGAATGCTGAGCCACAAATCTCCTTCTTATTCTTTCTGATCAAAGAGATACTGATATGACCTGAGTCGAGGAAGGACTTGACCCAATTAGGATACCAGAGGGACCGATGACAAGATCCAGAGCTAAGAGGTTCAAGGAGAGCCTCAATGGATTCATTCAAGAGGTATGGAGCTAAGAGTCGTCCAAGTGATCCATGGAGGGAGATGAATCTGAGCTCAAGTGGAAGACTGTGATCACGAGTTGCGGAATGGCCTGGCGTGTGCTACAGCGTGAGTCAGGATGTGAGCAGCTAGTCGTGCCAGTTAGTGTGAGCTACAAAGCGAGTGGAGGCGTGAGTGGACCCAGTCGCGTCCGCGACGCTTTGAGCTTCAGAATTGGCGTGAGTCACAGCGCGACTCGAGGCGCGAGTGACCTAGTCGCACCCGCCGTATATTTGCCTTTAGGCTGAGCGTGACCTACAGCGCGATCCAGGGTGCGACTGAGCCTGTGTCGCGCCCAACTGGAGCCTGTTCTGGATTAGTAAGTTTTTATGTTTTATTCCTTATTTCTCTTAGGATTTTATTTATGGATTATTTATTTTGGACCCAACTATATAAGGGTTGCTTCTATTGTAATTCAGGACACATTATTCATAATACAAATTTTATTTTAGCGAGTTATTTCTCTCTAGAGAATTCTCTCTTTCTCATGCACACACCGTGAGACTTCTTCGACTTATCAAACAGTCAACCCATAACTGTTTGTGGCGTCACCATCAATCGCGAGTTCATATTTCCAATTGTTTGCGGGTTTCGTCAAGATTCATCATCGGGGTTTGATTTATTGTGAGGCTAGGGCCCGAGGTTTTCCCAATTCCACCGTTGTAACTTGATACTCCTGGAAGGATCTCATCAAGTGGTATCAAAGTTTCGGCTTTGTATTAGGCTCCAATTTTATCTCGTATTTAAATTTTGATTTAGTTTCTGTATTTTTTTTCTCGCCCTTTCAAAAAAAAAGAAAAAAAAGAAGCAAAAGTCGAAATCAGCACAAAAAAAGAGAAAAAAAGACACTGATTTAAAAGAAAAGGTTGAAAATTTTTTGCGTTTTCATTGATTTCCGTTTTGTTATTTGGGTTCTCAGAGGCTTACATATCTTCCGTAGAAAAGTCAAAAAAATTTCGAGAAATTTTGAAAATTTTTGAATTTTCAATAGTAAATTTTGGGCATTTTGTGGTATTGATATATTTTGTTTGGGAAGCTGTATTTTGGTGTTTGGGAGTGATTTGAGTAATATTGTTATTGAAAAAAAAATGAAAAATTTTGATACTGCTTGGATAAGTTGTTCTAGTATTATTTGATGTAGCTGTGAGATTGTTGAATTTCTTTAGAGAGAAATTAGAGTGGTAAAAGGCAGAGAGGTGAGATCAATCGAGTGAAAAAAAAAGCCAAATTGAGTGATACACGAGTGCATACACGTAAGGGAGAGCTAGAACATTGTGTAGGATCCATTCATTTTCTTTTCTCATTTTGTTTTGCATTTTAATTATTTTGTTCTGTTCTTTTGATTACAGCAGCAGCAGTTGTATTTGAAAAAAATCGTGAAAAAAAAAGAGTCAAAAACAAAAATAAAAGAGTCAATTATGTTTAATAAATCTATAGGTACAGGAGATAAGTCAGAGAAGACAGCAGAGGCCGGAGTGGACGCAATCCAGAATTTTGATTCCAAAACTTCAATTGAAGCCATACAACAACACATGACAAGGTGGTTCCGAACTAAGTTGACTGCATTGACCAAGAGACTGGATAGTTTGGAGAATTCAGTACAGGAGAAGACTCAGCAAGGTCGACGAAGTGGAAAGAAAGGCAGAGGCGGCCGAGTGGAAGCTAGGCGATACCCACATGAAGAGAGGAAAAGAGGAGGATATTATGATTCCTATAGTGAATATTATGAAGAGGAAGATAGAGCTTCTGCAGCAGGAGGACGGAGGTATGGGAAATTCCAGAATCGAGATGATGATCATCCAGGAAACATCAAGATGAACATCCAATCATTCCATGGGAAGAACGACCCGACAGCATATCTTGAATGAGAGTGCATGGTGAAGATGGTGTTCGACTGCCATAATTATTCAGAACTCAAGAAAGTGAAGCTGGCAGTAGTCGAGTTCTCAGATTACGCATCCAGTTTTCTAGCATCCGAAGCCATACAAGTTACAGTGGTTGAATGATAGTGGAGAGACGAAGGTGAACAAGCAAGTTCGAGTTCCCT
The DNA here is from genome assembly GCA_026008535.1 of Perilla frutescens. NCBI lineage: Eukaryota > Viridiplantae > Streptophyta > Magnoliopsida > Lamiales > Lamiaceae > Perilla > Perilla frutescens. The sequence goes on from BRKX01000008.1 coordinate 40,784,173, forward strand.
TCAGAATCGGAAAGTATAAGGATGAGGTACTATGCAATGTCATGCCAATGCAAGCTGGGCATATTCTATTAGGGCGTCCATGGCAGTATGATCGGTGTGTGAAGCACGATGGCTTCACCAATAAGTACTCTTTTGTACTTAATCAGAAGACGATGACACTAGCACCTCTTACACCTTCCCAAATGTATGAGGATCAAGTGAAACTACAGATAGAGGCCGATCTGATGAAGAAGGATGGAAAGAGAGGAAAGGTTGGAAAGGAGTTAGTCCTACATTCCTGTTTTGCACCGGCTAGTGACTTGAAGTGGGCTGTGCAAAATGAGCAGCCAGTGTATCTGTTTGTCCGCAAAGATGTGATTTTGAATACTAACCAACTTAATCAATCTTTGCCTAGTTCTGTGATGTCTCTTCTACAGGAATACAAAGATGTTTTTCCCGAAGAGATGCCACCGGGTTTGCCACCAATTCGTGGGATTGAGCACCAAATTGACTTCATTCCAGGTACCACCTTACCCAATTGACCCGCTTACCGGTGTAACTCCTAGGAGACCAAAGAGCTAGAATGACAAATTCATGAGCTGTTGGACAAAGGTCAAGTGCGGGAGAGTTTGAGTCCTTGTGCGAGTCCTGTCCTAGTCATGCCCAAGAAGGACACTTTTCTGAGGATGTGTGCCGACTGTGGAGCCGTTAACAACATAACGATAAAGTATCGACATCCTATTCTCCATTTAGATGATATGCTAGATGAACTGCATGGTGCTTGTGTGTTTTCTAAAATTAACTTAAGTAGTGGGTGTCATCAGATTAGAATTAAGGAGGGGATGAATGGAAAATGGTGTTTATCACAAAATTGGAATTGTATGAGTGGTTGGTAATGCCATTTGGTTTAACAAATACTCATAGTACTTTCATGTGCCTAATGAATCATGTCTTACGTGCTTTCATAGGTAGATTTGTTGTGGTCTACTTTGATGATATTTTGATTTCTAGTAAAAATAAAACGGAGCATGTTGAACACTTATGATGTGTATTAGAGGCTTTGAGGAGAGAACAGTTATATGCTAACCTTAAGAAATGTACCTTTTGCATAGATAAGATTGTGTTTCTTGATTTTGTTGTTAGTGCAGATGGTGTACAGGTGGATGATAAAAAAGTTCGATCCATTAAGGAGTCGCCGACCCCCACCACTATTGGAGAAATCCGGAGTTTCCACAGGCTTGCGAGCTTTTATCGGAGATTTGTGCCACACTTCAGCGGCATAGCAGTACCCATGATGGAGGTGATCAAGAAGAATGTCGAGTTCTACTGGGGAAAGAAAAAAAGAGAATGCGTTCAACATGCTTAAGGAAAAGCTAACACATGCCTTGGTACAGTTTTGGTGTTGGTATTGGTATTGGTACAGTTTTTATGTGTAACGACCCGATTTTTCTAATATTTAAATTGCTACTTTTTTTAAAAAAATTATTTTTTTGTTTTAATTATTTATATGTGATATTAATTACTTAAGTCTAATAGATCACGCCAAGTTTAATAAATTACTAAGTATGGATTTATTTTAGTATATGGTTATTTCATGTCATGAGCATGCATATAGAATTTTAAAGTGATTTTAATGGAGTTGTATTATTTTATAGCCAAAATATTTCTAACCCATTTGAAATAATTTGTGAGCCCAAGTCTCTAAAGCCCAATGTTGAAGCCCAACATCTTAACCTTATTTTTTTCTATCTTCTCCAAGAAGTAGATTCGGAACAGATTAACAGCAATATTTTGGTATCACTCAAACTCTCTAAACCTTATCACCATTTGATCTTATCAAGTTTTCTTCTTGATAGCTACGAAATCTAAACCGATAGCCCAATCTATCATTATAAATAGAGAGCTCTATCTCTCTATTTTCCTCACACCAAAGAGACGAAAGGAAAAGAAAATAGTTTATTTCTTCTTCTTCAAGGTTGAAGGTTCTGAAGGTATAAAATTTCTTTTAAATTTATTTCTTCACATATGCATTGCATCTCATAGCATGAACATGGGGTGATCGGGTAAGGATGAGAGTGTTGGAGGTCTTGGCAGCAGCAATGGATGAAGGCAGCATCGACTGCAAGACTATTGTTCAGTTACGACATTGATTTAGTTCAGCGGTGCAAGCTGCAATCCATATAAAGCTCCAGTTAGCAGTTAGCTTGGCGGCGATGGAAAAAGCGGTGGTTTTCTTATGATAGGAGAAGGCGGAAGTCAAAGGTTGTGGTGTTGCAGTTACACGAAGATGAGAAAGAAAGAAAGAGTTGATGTAGCCGGGCTATTTTATCGTGGAGTAGTAAAGAGGAAACCTCTACAGGTGCAGCTCGTAAATGGAAGAAAGAGAGAGGGGGGGGGGGGGAAGAGAGAGAGAGAGAGAGAGAGAGAGAGAGAGAGAGAGATGTTTTGTTTTAATTATCTACTAACATTTGTTTTGCAGATTGGGCCTTTGGGAATATTTTCAAGTTTGGGCCAATTTAGTTTAAGTTTTGGGCCGAGTCATGATTGTCTTTTATTTTAATTATTTTTCATACATGATAGGTTACTTATTAGAAATTGTTAATTTAATTTAATTATTACTTAAGGCATAAGTACTAGATTAAATAATAAGTAATAATTAATCATGCATGAATGAGTTGCTAGTTAATAATGGATTACATAATGTAGTTGAATCATATTTGGTGTAAGAATTAAATTAAGTAATTTTTTTACATGTATGTCCATTTTATACATATATATTAATTGTATAGGGTAAAGCATGATTCATTTAGTTAGCACATGTCGTCATATGCATTCCCATATTAAACGTTGCACGCATTTTATTAATTTAAGATAATTATTTATAGGCAATGTACGCAAGACTTAACCAGTTAATATCAAGGTCAAGGTCAAGGTGGGGTTTTACGTTGATTTTGTCCATGTTATCCTCTCTATATGTTTTATTGAATATATGTGATGTCACAGCATAGCAAGAGCCTTCGGGCTATCACGCAGAGCTTTCAGGCTACACGCAGAGCCTACGGGTTATCATACAGAGCTTTCGAGCTATCACGCAGAGCCTCCAGGCTACATGGTTAGGTCTACGCACTGAACACTTTTACTATTCGCATATTATTCTATTTGATATATAGCTTGGATAATTGGATACTTCTCACTGAGTCAGTAGTGCTCACCCCAAAAATTACTTATCTTTTTAGGTGTTGTCTCGGGTGATGTGTAGCGGGCAAGATGTGATGATTCTGGTCAAGTGATCAAGCATGATTAAAGATTTAATTTATTTTTTGACTTTATTTTATGTAATAAATGCCAAGTTATGCTTTGAAACTTCTGCTATATTTCAAGTAAAATATTTTTATTAATGAAAAGCATGGATAACGTGTCATTTTCTATTAAAGTGAAATTGGGGCGTTACAGAGTGGTATCAGAGAAGGTCTACTTTCCTACATACTTTAAAAATATGCAAGCATGTAAGTAATGACCATCATCACATCCGCTGCATCACGCCGAGGAGAGGTAAAGGTTAAAGTTCTGTTTCATGTGCGAGTTTATGAAAGTATATTTTTCCTATAAAATTGTTTTAATAGTCCTCAAGATTTACTTTAAGATTGTAATTTTTCCAGATGATTAGAACTTGCAAGGAGCAAGAGATCATGATCCAAGGTCACCAACCGGTTTTGTCGGTAGAAGAACGTATTAGAACTCGCAAAGCTAGATTTATTGATGATCTATGGGAATTTCAGTGGGATGAAACAATAGGAGTAGAAAGACAGTTGATGAGAATCTACACGATTTGGAGGAAAATTAAGAAAGAGGAGATAGAATTTGACCCTATGATAGCTACTGAAATAGTCGGTGTAGCTATACCCAAGTTATTAAAGCCCTTAGCTAAGGAGATTGCTAAAGAAATTTTGGAATATACTCCAGGGTTTATGAAAACAATAAATTTTTAAAAGTTTATACTCCGCCTTATGGATGAATGGAGAGGCAAGGTCTTTGGAAGAGAACTAAGAGGTTCAAATAGAGGACTAAGTATTGAGACCAATTCAAATAAGAGACGGAAGAGGCGAAGCTAGTAATACTTTGAAATGATAGAGCAGGCTAGATTATATATTTTCTAGAAATCACATTTTTGTAATTCAACTCTTGATTAATAAAATTTATTATTATTATTATTATTATTATTATTATTATTATTATTATTATTCCTACAATAAAGTTATAAAGTTAGAACTCTAAAAAAAAGATTGATGGAGAATTCCTAAACTATAGTCAGGAGATTTACGTATTAGGAAATGAAAGAAGCATAACGATTACATTATTAAATAGAGTAAGCATATCGATGATAAGGTAGCATAGAGAAGAGTATAGTGTTAGGTTAAGATAACAACAAGCTACGACTAGTGAGGAAACGAGAATTGGTGTTATGTATAGATTTGTTTAGTTTGAGGTTTAGGCAAGTAATTTCGAGGACGAATGGTGGCTCATTTTTCACCAAAAATAAATGTTCCGACTTTCATCGGCAAGCCCACACTGCAGAGTACAGTGGCGAGCAGGATCGTGTCCCAAAGGACTGGTGAGAACTACTCTTGACCTTCAATCTGCGTGACCAAATCTTCAAAAGGGGTGTTGTGTGATTTATACAGCAAAATAAATTAAATAATTAAATAAACAACTAGCGAAAATAGTTGAGCAGAGAGAACGATTTTTAAATCAATAAAGAAAGGTATTCCGGATCCAACAAACTCCACTCCACTTATAAAGACCGATCACAGATGCAAGAATTAATTAATCAAACCATGCAAATCAGTTATAGCCATCGAAGACGCTTCTGACATGACCTAATCACTCCATATGGTTTCGATAATTAAGAAGATGCTTCATCAATTATTCTCTAATCGGTTGACAATTGTAAGAGACGCTCTTTCAGTTTAATGAACCGAAAGCAATGAACACAAGAGAGACCCGATTCTTAATCTTACAGACTCTGACGCAGGACTGTGAAATTAACTCTGTTATTCCCCTAGTTTTGAGCAACCGTTTTGCCACTATTTAAACCTAATCCACAATTACATATGGACGATTTAACTGGCTTGTAATTAATCTCAACCTACCGAATATTTGCAACTATTAAATAGACTTAGAATAATTATCAATTCAAAATCCAAGAACAACAGGTACATGCATTAATTAATTATGAACAAACAAATTAGATCTCACAGTTTGTATAAGTTGAGCTTCGTCATCGTCACCGGAATATAAGTAGTTTAGCTAACTTCCATGCTTGAATCGAGAAACAGAAATATTTCGAAGCCAAGTAATGATTCGAAAGAAGAAGAGAAAATAAGAATCTGAATTAAAACTTGTTCGAGCTGCTGCCTTCCTCGCGTCTAGTGTGTGTCGCAAATTAAAACTAGAATCCTAATATATATCTACAAACCATAAAAAGATAGAGTTCTAATAGGAAATAAAATCCTAATCTAGATAAACATGGTAATTCCCATGCAAAAGACTCCTAACCGTGGCTAAGAGGTGTATTTCCGCGCCCAGGTCTGAACTTGGGCCGAGAATTGGAGTTAGCAAGCCCAAAACACGTATCCGAGCCCAGATTCTAGAATTTCTGCTCCGGTTTTCCAGCTGCAAGGCCTTTCCCGCCTGATCTGCTCAGACTCGAAATTGGCTCTATGTTTTCCTTAGCCTCTTTTTGCACCAAAAACATGTCATTTTCTCCATCTTTGAAACACATCCCTACACAACTCAATAAACACACCATTCTACCAATATCCACAACTATAGGGCAATTAATTAGGAGAAAATGCATTAAAAGATAGTAATAAAAACAAGTAAAAGATGACCTATCAATGAAATTTTTTTTTAGTAGAGAATGATGAAACTAACCGATTTTTCTAATATTTAAATTGCTACTTTTTTTTAAAAAAAATATTTTTTTTGTTTTATTTATTTATGTGTGATATTAATTGCGCCAAGTTTAATAAATAACTAAGTATGGATTTATTTTAGTATATGGTTATTTCATGTCATGAGCATGCATATAGAATTTTAAAATTAGTTGTAATGGAGTTGCATTATTTTATAGCCAAAATATTTCTAACCCATTTTGAAATAATTTGTGAGCCCAAGTCTCTAAATCCCAATGTTGAAGCCCAAAATCTTAACCTTATTTTTTCCATCTTCTCCAAGAAGTAGATTCGGAACAGATTAACAGCAACATTTTGGTATCACTAAAACTCTCTAAACCTTACCACCATTTGCTCTTATTAAGTTATCTTCTTGATAGCTACGAAATCTAAACCCATACCCCAATCTATCATTATAAATAGAGAGCTCTATCTCTCTATTTTCCTCACACCAAAGAGACGAAAGGAAAAGAAAATAGTTTATTTCTTCTTCTTCAAGGTTCAAGGTTCTGAAGGTATAAAATTTCTTTTAAATTTATTTCTTCACATATGCATTGCATTTCATAGCATGAACATGGGGGGATCGGGTAAGCATGAGAGTGTTGGAGGTCTTCGCAGCAGCAATGGATGAAGGCAGCATCGACTGCAAGACTGTTGTTCAGTTGCAGCGTCGATTCAGTCAACGGTGCAGGCTGCAATCTGTACGCAGCTCCAGTTAGCAGTTAGCTTGGCGAAAATGGAAAAAACAGTGGTTTTCCGGTGATAGGAGAAGGCGGAAGTCAAAGGTTGTGGTGTTGCAGTTACACGAAGATGAGAAAGAAAGAAAGAGTTGATGTCGTCGGGCTATTTTATCGTGGAGTAGTGAAGAGCAAACCTCTGCTGGCGCAGCTCGTAAATCGAAGAGAGAGAGATAGAAAGAGAAATGTTTTGTTTTAATTATTTACTAACATTTGTTTTGCAGATTGGGCCTTTGGGAATATTTTAAAGTTTGGGCCAATTTAGTTTGAGTTTTGGTCCGAGTCATGATTGTCTTTTATTTTAATTATTTTTCATACATGATAGGTTAGTTATTAGAAATTGTTAATTTAATTATTTTTAAGGCGTAAGTACTAGATTAAATAATTAGTAATAATTAATCATGCATGAATGAGTTGCTAGTTAATAATGGATTAAATAATGTAGTTGAATCATATTTGGCGTAAGAATAAAATTAAGTAATTTTTTTCACGTATATCGATTTTATACGTATAGATTAATTGTATAAGGTAAAGCATGATTCATTTAGTTAAGACATGTCCTCATATGCATTCCCATATTAAACATTGCACGCATTTTATTAATTTAAGAGAATTATTTATAGGCAATGCGCGCAAGACTTAACCGGCTAATATCAAGGTCAAAGTCAAGGTAGGGTTTTACGTTGATTTTATCTCTGTTATCCTCTCTATATATTTTATTGAATATATGTGATGTCACATCATAGCAAGCACCTTCAGGCTATCACGCAGAGCTTTTAGGCTACACGCAAAGCCTTTGGGCTATACACGCAGAGTCTACGGGCTATCACGTAGAGCCTCCGGGCTATCATGCAGAGCTTTCGAGCTATCACACAGAGCCTTCAGGCTACATGGTTTGGTCTATGGACTGAACACTTTTACTATTCATATATTATTCTATTTGATATATAGCTTGGATAATTGGATACTCCCCACTGAGTCAGTAGTGCTCACCCTAAAAATTACTTATCTTTTCAGGTGTTATATCGGGTGATGCGTAGCGGGCAAGATGTGATGATGGTGGTCAAGTGATCAAGCATGATTAAAGATTTAATTTATTTTTTGACTTTATTTTATGTAATAAATGTTGAGTTATGCTTTGAAACTTCCTCTATATTTCAAGTAAAATATTTTTATTAATGAAAAGCATGGATAACATGCATTTTTTCTATTAACGTGAAATTGGGACATTACATGATGTAAGAGGTTCGACCGATTTCATACTTTAGCGAGAAGCTGGGTGGGGCGACATTGAACTATCCTACGTACGATAAGGCATTGTACACATTGGTTCAAGCATTGCAAACGTGGCAGCATTATCTATGGACGAAGGAGTTTGTGATCCACACTGACCATCAGTCCTTAAAGCACTTGAAAGGACAACACAAGCTGAACAAGAGGCATGCTCGTTGGATGGAGTTCATCGAGACATTTCCTTACGTAATCAAGTACAAGCAAGGGAAGGAGAACGTGGTAGCTGACGCACTGTCTAGAAGGTACACAATGCTTGCTACTCTAGATGTTAAGCTACTTGGCTTTGAGAATTTGAAAATCTTGTATGTGGGAGATGTTGACTTTGGTGAACTTTATAGTGCATGTGAACAGTCTAGTAGTGGCAAGTTTTATAGGCATGATGGATTTCTGTTTAGGGAAAATAAATTGTGTGTGCCTAATTGCTCTATCCGTGATTTGTTATTGTTGGAAGCACATGGAGGTGGTTTGATGGGACATTTCGGTGTGGCTAAGACTTTATCTGTTTTGTATGAACATTTTTATTGGCCTCATATGAAACGTGATGTGGAACGTGTCTGTGGTAAGTGCATTACTTGTCATCAAGCTAAGTCGAGAGTTCAACCATATGGATTATATACTCCTTTGCCCATTCCTACATATCCTTGGATTGACATTTCTATGGATTTTGTGTTAGGTCTGCCTAGGAGTAAACGTGGTAGAGATTCTATTTTTATGGTTGTTGATAGGTTCTCAAAGATGGCACATTTTATCCCATGTCACAAAACTAATGATGCATCCCATATTGTTGATTTGTTTTTCAAAGAAGTTGTTAGACTGCATGGCATGCCTGGGACTATAGTTTCTGATAGAGATGCAAAGTTTTTGAGCTACTTTCGGAAGACCTTTTAGTGTAAGTGAGGTACTAAACTGCTATTTTCTACAACTTGTCATCCCTAAACTGACGGTTAGACTGAAGTAGTTAATAGAACTTTGTCTACCTTGTTGTGTGCCTTAATAAAAAAGAACATTAAAACTTGGGAAGATTGTTTGCCGCATGTTGAGTTTGCTTATAATAGGTCTGTTCATTCTGCATCTCAATTTTCTCCGTTGAAGTAGCTTATGGTTTTTATCCTTTGACTCCTATGGATTTAATTCCCTTACCTGTTCAAGAGCATCTAACCTTGACGGAGAAAGTCGAGCTGATTTTGGTAGATAGATTCATGAGAAGGCAAGGGCAAACATTGAGGCGCACTGAGCAGTATGCCATGAAGGCTAACAAAGAGCGAAAGAAAGTTGTGTTTGAGCCTGGTGATTGGGTTTAGTTGCATATGCGGAATGAGAGATTTCCAGTACAATGGCGATCCAAGTTACTTCCTAGAGGCGATGGTCCATTTCAAGTAGTGAAGCGCCATAAATGATAATGCCTACAAGCTGGATCTTCCAGGTGAATATAATGTTAGTACTTCATTTAATGTTGCTGACTTGAGCCCTTTTGATGTAGGTGATGAGCTGGATTTGAGGACAAATTCTTTTCAAGAGGAGGGGAATGATACGACCCGAGTCGAGGAAGGACTTGACTGAATTAGGGTACCAGAGGGACCGATGATAAGATCCAGAGCTAAGAGGTTCAAGGAGAGCCTCAATGGATTCATTTAAGAGGTCTGGAGCCAAGAGTCATCCAAACGACCCGTAGAGGGTGAGGAATCTGAGCTCAAGTGGAAGACAGTGATCTCGAGTTATAGAATGGCCTGGTGCGAGCTACAGTGCGAGTCAGGATGCGAGCAGCCAGTCGCATTAGTCAGTGCGATTAGAGGCGCGAGTGAACCCGATCACGCCCGCGACACTTTGAGCTTTGGAATTAACGCGAGTCACAGCGCGACTCGAGGTGCGAGTAACCCGGTCGTGCCCGCGCCATGTTTACCTTTGGGCTGAGCATGACCTACAGAGCTATCCGGGGCGCAACTGAGCCCATGTTGCGCCCAACTGGAGCCTGTTCCGCATTGACAAGTTTTTATGTTTTATTCCCTATTTCTCTTAGGATTTTATTTATGGATTATTTATTTTGGACCTAACTATATAAGGGTTGCTTCTATTGTAATTCAGGACACATTATTGGGCTTTTCTCATCCTTCAGTGACACTTTTCTATGCAAGTTCATCGATTTATCTCAGAAACACCCTCATCCTTGCTTTCCAGTAAGGATAATTATTTCCTTCTAGCAATGGTGGTCTGACGGTAGATCCATCATCTTTGATTACACTCATGACTGAATTGCAACCAAAACCTTCATGTAGATATGTACTTTTCAGGACTCTTTTCGTACTAAAACCAAAGGCGACCCGATCTGGTACCAATTGAAGTTACATAAGCTGTGCAATCATGTTCATTATCATGTACGTGTACATTGTTGTGAACATTCAAGGTCAGAATATAAAACCGAAAGCAATTAAAGGACACGAGGTTGATAATCCTATTCGATCAACTAATCTACGTCAGGGGGACTTCATAAGTCCGTGAAAAATAGTTCACTATTCCGCTGAATGGTTACAAAGTCTATTACACAAAGACTCCCATCACTTGACCCCTTTCCTACCCTAGACAACCTCTTTCGTTGAATTGAATTGCGAGCTCCGCTCACAACCTAGAATCCCTCTAGTTCCCACAAGAAATCTCTCCTCAGACTCCTCTAAGTGTGAATGAATTTAAGTTTCAAATACAGACTAGAAACACAATGATCTCACGGATCAAACCTAGTCTACATGAATACTATATGCTTCAAATATGAAGTCTTTTAGACTCTCTACCCTTTGTGTATTCGTAAAAACCTCATCTCCTAAACTGGTCTGATTCCGAGGCTATTTATAAACAAAAGAATAAACAAAAGATATAGCCTTAACAAGGTAATCAAAAGTCCTATTTTGACTAGAATTCAACAAGGAAACTTTTCCTTAAATAAATTGATCTTTCCTAGTTTAGATATCTTCCTGGAGTAGAACTCCTTCTTTCCTTCGTGATCTTCATCACGAATAAGACAGCTTCTATTCTGAAACGTCCGTCTTGAATCTGCAGCTCCAGCTCTTTGATTCTAGCATGATATGTCTCTTGTAAACTCTCTCGACAATCATGTACATGATCATGTTCCTGAACATGATTAAGTACATGTCTTGATCTTCAATCAGATTGGCAGCTTCACAGTAATGTCCAAAACATGGTATTCGAACATGAATAACCAAAATCTTTTGTGTTCTTTTGATATTGCCATACAGATCATGACAATCTTGAACACTTGAGTGCAGATGGCAATAACACATCTTTTCAATTATGTATTCATTACATGTTTATAATGTTTGCAGGATATTAGAATTGGAGTTACAATGATTAAGTATGATATACTTTATTTGTTAAGACATTTGAGGCCAACAAAACATATTTAATCTCTAATGGAGAGATCACAATGGGTACGTTGTATTATATACACCATGAGAGATAATTAATAGTCAAATTACAGTATATGTAGGGTGCTATGTGCATGAGTTTCTTTCATCAATTACTAAGGTGATTTATGATTAAAAATAATTGTTAATATAACATCAATTTCATTAAATTTTTAAATTTTAATTAACATTTTACAATTTCGAATAAAATAATTTTCAGGGCGAAAATGAACATACATATTATAGGGGTCTGAGTTTGCAATCATTGACTGAAATATGATTTATGTTTATAATTAAGAAACCAATAGTAGATGAGAGGGAAATTCTAAATATTGTTGCCAATTCAATCCAAAGGATACAACCACTCGCCAAATCAATGCAAAAAAAAAAAACACTAAGTGATTCAGTTGAACACTTAATGTCAAATCACGAAGAAAAATTAAAGATTTAACTCAAAGGCTCAAGCGAATTATAGTGAGAGAAAAGAAAATAATGGTAATGAACATGTATTACACTTAGGTGCAAAGAATTAAAAGAAACAGAATCACTATGAAGAAAATTAAAGATTGCATTAAGATTCTTATCTCTGAAACAACAGGAAGAATAAAAGTTCGCAAACCATTACGATCAAAAAAGAAAAAGAAAAGTCATAATATATATTTACATTTAAAATGTATTAGACATCTTTTATCAATAGTATTATTTAAATATTATCATAAATTCATTAAATACTTCTGCAAATTTATATGCAATTACTTTTTATAGTATATAATATTATTGTGCATTTTACTTTAACTTACTTTATATTTTTGCTCTATTTTGCTTGCTTTCATTGATTGTTTTATAATTATTGTATGTTTGGATTACATATTCAATAAAATTACTTTTTTATGGATTTTATAGAAATAAATAATATGCAACGCGTGCAACGCACATAGTCTACACTAGTATAAAAAAATGGTTAGGTTAGAATTATAGAAATTAGTGTTTTTTCTTTCTCCAATATTGACTGTACATGTACAAACACATATATGCCAATTTAGAAAGAATCAGAAAAATACACTTGTCCAGTTGTCCTTTTTGTTGATTAAATCCCACAAATGCTCATCTCTTCCATTGGGTGAGTAATCGGTCTGTTCGGTCCAAAATCAAATCGAACCGTATAAATCAAAAATTGAAATTACAATTTTTCATAGACTGAACCGAACTTATATGAGTTTGAAAACCAACTAAAACTGAACCAAAGTTTTCGATCGGTGTCACGCTCAATATCTCATTTTATGTTTGAAATTTAACAAAATTGAGGAATAACATTATTTAATCCACAATTGGTGTCACACTCAATATCTCATTTTATGTTTGAAATTTTTTTCTTAAAATTATTTATTTTATATATAATATTTCTTTCATTCTATTACAATTTTTTTAAACACGAAATTAGATGTGGATTGGGTCAATTCTATCTAATAACAAAATTCAAATGTTGAGCGTTGAAAAAAAAATCCAAAAAAATAAGGCATAACAAAAATAAAATTACTCATTCCATCCCAATTATATAATCTATATAACTATTTTGACATATCCCAATTATATAGTCTTATTACAATAAGTAGTATTAATTTTCATAGTAATGTACAAACACACTCTTATCAAGTCTTGAAAATTAAAAAAAAATAACAACTTAAATTTTTTTAGTCATAAATCTTAAATAAGGATAATATTGGAAGTTTAACTTTAATATTTTATTTTCATAAATATATTCAATTTAGGTGCAAAGAGAAAATGAACTATATAATTGAGACGGGGGAGTGTTAAAAAAATTCAAGGTTTGATGAAGATGGACAAAAATTATAAATTGAATATATATATATATATATATATATATATATATATTTTACATCTATATCTGAATAATATTTTTTTGAAAATTTAATTATAATAGATGACTACTGATGAAGGCACGATAAGCATCAAAGAATCAAATGAAGAACTGCCATTAAAGGGTCCCAAAATTATTACTTTGTTAATAATTAAAGATTGGAGATCAAGGTTTGATGAACAACATGTGATGATCAAAAGAGTTGAAGTCACAAGCATGCATGTTGAAGGGATTTTGGACGTGCATGGCTTGCATGGGAGTTTTCATCCCCCTTAGTTATTTAATTAAGGGATTGATTTTATTTTAGACTATAGTATTAATTAGATTATAGTATGTATTATTTTGAATCAGATTTTTATTTATTTTTTATGTAATTTTCGTTCATAGTTGAATAGGTTTGACTAGAATTGTATTTAAGGCAATTTTCTACCTTGAAGAGAATTCTAGTTTAGGTATTTTTCTAGTATAGTTAGGAGACCTTTTCGGATCAGTTTTTTAGGCCTTTTTAGACTTAAATTTCGTCCTCCTTAGTCTTATAAATAGGGGAACTATGACACATTGTTATTTTAGACATTATTGATTAAATTTGCATTTGTATACAATTGTGTCTCAAATATCCAAAGTCTTTTGATTGTTTTCACTCCAAAATCATCATTCATGAAGCCTAGCAATTTAAAGTCTTATTTCAAGGGAACGTTCTAATTCACACCAGGAATTAGGGTGAACTCGCTATCCGAAGAACAACTTGAAGATTCATTTTCGTCGTACAAGATACGTCGGGGCTTAATCGGGTTACAATTCATTCTACGTCAACACCAACACCAAGACATCTACACCAACATCCATCCAACACCTACGCACACCTCATATCAGCTCCAACAAGTCTAGCTGTGTTCGTGCATAATTCAAGATCCGTTCGTCGTGTTCTACTTCATGTACTGTAAGTCCTACTCATCGTTATCATATCCTATATGATCCTAGCCATTCTTCACCATAAATCACGCCCCAAATATCCTTCTTTTCCAGCCATAAAAATTGTCCAAAACCAGCCCCTCATATTTGGATTTTTTGTGTATTATTTTTGGAACTTTCTTACTAGTATAGTTTTTTAGTTGGTAATTTTCTTTTGAGTTGTAATTTATTTTTGGTTCTTTTCATCTAGAGTCTTGTCTAAATAAGGTATTTAGATTGTGTCACACTAGTGGTACACACATCCAAATCACCTTCCTTCCTTCTTAGTTTCTTGTTTCCTTTTCTTTTCTAGTTCTTCCCTTCCTTCCTTTGGATTTATTTTTGGATTCCTATTCTATTTGGGTACTTCAAAAATACATCTAATTCTTTCCTGATCTAGCCTTTATTCTTTTCTGTCTAGTTTCTTTCTATCCTTATCCCTTGCAATCCTTTCCTACATCACATATATCACCACCAAGCATCAAATTTTCATCCCTAACCCATAAGAGGTTTGAAAACTTGCCGCCTCACTCCATACACCACTCGCACACCCATATACACCATCCGAACCATACACCCACACGGTTCATATACCCATACACCACCCTATATACACTACATTCACACACTATGCACCAATACATATTAAGAGTTAAAGACGAGCGGTAAAATTCAAGAGAGAAAATACGAGTGATCGTGAGGTTGTGAGGTTCGTTTCTTATTTTCTTTTGTTTTTTTTATTTTGCAGGTTACCATGAACTCAAATAATATACTCAGGTCGCTTTCCACCTGAGGTGTAACGTAGCCTTGTGAAGCATTATCCGAAAGCATGAAAACTCATACACAGTCAATATTGGACAAGATGGATTTAATGGTCCAGTTAGTGGATCAGTACGCGCAGTGGTACACGCAAATTGTCCTCTAATCCAGCGGTAGGCCTCCCGTTGCAAGACCCGTATATGCATCACTCCCACTAATAATTTGGTTACCCGTTGCCACACCGACACCACCTGCACAGTCTACTTCACCCGTTCAGCCGGCCATTCTTACACAGTCTACACCACTACTAGTTCAGCCTCCCATTGTCACACCATGTCCATCCTATGATGTACAATGCCTTATATGTCAAACCCATGAAGACGAGTTAGAACAGCCCTTAACCGACGCCACATCTGAGGAAATAGTTGTTGAAGTCGAGGAAGAAGAAGTGGAGATCCACGTTGAGTTACCATCTGAGATCGTTGCGATCAAAAAAGATCATATTCTGGAGGTAACCGTTTCCGTTAAAGCATCTCTTGAAGAAATGATAGATGTTGCTATTTGTGAAAACATTAGAGAAGAAGAAAAAGAGGTGGAGAGTGAGATCAACTTTGAAGTGGTTGAAGATAAAGAGGAGCTCGTACAAGCAATCATGGAGAAGCCTCTGATTTCTAACATTTTTTGTCAACCATGTACTTTTCATGTCATTATTCTACAGGTTGCCAAAGATGTGACACATGATATTGATGAGCTGCCAAAAGATGTTAATGATCAGTTCGTGTTCATTTTCGATCCAGGCCGTTCAAATTCGAGGATGAATCCTTTTCAAGAGGAGGGGAATCATGAAGTCATGATAATCATCAAAGAATCAAATGAAGAACTGCCAATAAAAGGTCCCAAAATTATTACTTTGTTAACAATTAAAGATTGGAGATCAAGGTTTGAAGAACAACATATGATGATCAAAAGAGTTGAAGTCACAAGCATGCATGTTGAAGGCATTTTGGACGTGCATGGCTTGCATGGGAGTTTTCACCCCCCTTAGTTATTTAAGTAAGGTATTGATTTTATTTTAAACTATAGTATTAGTTAGATTATTGTATTTATTATTTTGAATCAGATTTTTATTTATTTTTTATGTAATTGTCGTTCATAGTTGAATAGGTTTGATTAGAATTGTATTTAAGGCAATTTCCTACCTTGAATAGAATTCTAGTTTAGGTATTTTTCTAGTATAGTTAGGAGACCTTTTTGGATCAGTTTTTTAGGCCATTTTAGACTTAAATTTCGTCTCCCTTAGTCTTATAAATAGGGGAATCATGTCACATTGTTATTTTAGACATTATTGATTAAATTTGCTTTTGCATACAATTATGTCTCAAATATCCAAAGTCTTTTGATTGTTTTCACTCGAAAATCATCATTCTTGAAGCCTAGCAATTTCAAGTCTTATTTCAAGGGAATGTTCTACTTCACACGAGGAATTATGGTGAACTCGCTATCTGAAGAACAACTTGAAGATTCGTTTTAATCGTACAAGATACGCCGGGGATTAATCGGGTTGCAATTCATTCTATGTCAACACCAATACCAAGACGCCTACACCAACATCCATCCAACACCTACACACGCCTCATATCAGCTCCAACAAGTCAAGCCGTGTTCGTGCATAATTCAAGATCCGTTCATCGTGTTCTACTTCATGTACCGTAAGTCCTACTCATCGTTATCATATCCTATCTACTCCTAGCCATTCTTCACCATAAATGACGCCCCAAATATCCTTCTTTTTCATCCATAAAATCGTCCTAAACCAGCCCCTCATATTTAGATTTTTGTGTATTATTTTTGTGTCGTCGTCTAAGTGTCGTAATTGGGTCTAGATTGATTCGTATATTTGTTTGAGTTGTATTCCGTTTATTTTGAGTTTATTATCATTTATTGATTCATAGACGAGGGTTGAATCCTTCCTTAGTTAACATGTTCGATCTAGAAATCTTCCGCGCGTCTCTAGTATCCTGTACAAATTGTTCGGGTTACATTAATTACAAAAGATAACACAAACATATATATTATCAAATTTTTAAATTTAACTGAAAGCACTCTTATTTTTTAAAAAAATTTAAAAAATAGAGAATTTGTGTTACACATGCCAATATGTAATTAGGTATTGATATACCCTAATTTTAGTATTGACGGTGCATGATTGGTAGTGTTATTGAAATAATAATAATTATTAAGGTAGTTAATTCATTGTTTCAAAATAAGACAGAGAAAAAAAAGCTATATAATTATATCATAAAATATAATCATACATAAATAACAAAAGAATATAGAAATTACATAAATAAAAGCATATCTACTTATTTACAACTAAACTTACATATCTAACAAAATGGAAGAATTTGTCGTATAAGTAAACCTACCTATTTATTTACTACTGAAATTACATTAACTATATAATCAAACTACACCAAATATCGGATTTAGGATCAAACAAATTTAATAAATATACTAATTTTTGCATACGAATTAATATACTGACATTATATGATGCTTAAATTTATATACACATTTCGCATAAAAAATAGCAGTATGCGAAAATAAAAATAAATATTACAACATTGGGTTCCTCCGCTTTTAAGTTTAATATTACAAAATTTGGATTAATCTATATATATATATATATATATATATATAAACACAGTTTTTAATCATTTTAAATTTACCGCCAATTTCTAGATATTTTCGATATTTTACTTATGTTCAACTTTTATTTTGAATTACATCAGTTAAAACCTAGAAGATAACTGCACCGCATGATCATGGAATTAGTAACTGCTGAAGTAGTTCCACAATTAATGGATATAAGAATTAATCGTCCATTATGAATGATTTTTTAAATTTATGACCGCAAAAGCAAAACTACGATTCCTTCTCTCTCACCTCCAACAATGTCAAAATCCTCAACCAAAATCAGAGATTATGAAGGTCGAAACACCCACAATCACCACCATGAAAGACTGCGGCAATGTACTGTCGCGCCAACTTGGCTTACCTCTTCAGTCTTCACCACCTACGACGCAATCGAGAGCGCTCCGGCCGGTGGCGTTCCTATGCAATGCCGACTCCGCCTCTCTCCGCACCACCTGCAATGCCGAAATCTACTCTACCAACCCCTTGCTCTCCGCCGCCACCATGACGTCACGATTTACCCGATTCTCGGCTCCCTCTATGGTCCCTTAGCCACTAATCTAGACGTGCTGAACACCGCTGCCTACTATTTCTAGACTCGGAGTGGCCATGTATAATCACGATGTGGTAGATGGAGAGGATGAAGATGAAAAAAAATAAGATTTCGTACAATTGTGAAAATTAATTGAGTCATGTGTTCCTCTAAATGTGTGATGCTTGGAAATGAGAAGCACACAAATGAAGTCATAATTAAGAAGTGTGGCGGACTGCAGATTGGTCAGTGTTGAAGTGAGTAATGATGTATATATTTTTTTTTTGTGAACTTCAACTTCATCCTCTCTAAATCATGTTTGTAATAGATGATTCATGGACCCAGATGCTATAATTATCCAGGCAAACTCATGGCTTGGTTTTTTTTCTTACGATGTTTAATTTTCAGAAATCCACATCCCGATTATATATACAAGCATATCCATCTGAATCCAGAATCCTCACTCAATTAGTTTTTTTTGTAGCCGGCATCAAAATCCAATTTGAGATTTGTGATGACCGAGCCTTTCTGAGCGATGAAACAATCTCTAATAATCTCTCAACGAAAGGCAAATACAACATGTTGATTTGAACATGAAGTGAGTTCTTCAATTGTTTATTGGTTTAAAAAATTGCACTCATTTAACCTCAATCTCTACTATCAGTAATTATGTCTGTTATGACTATCTCCGTCACTTCCGGAACCCAAAAAATGATGGGTATTTGACAAATTGCTCGGATTTCATAATAAATGCTTTCACAAATGTCAGTGAGATTTCTCTATTTTTACACTCTTCTTTATATTCTTCTCTTGATCAACCTCTAAGTAATATTTTTATTTTTGATTTTGGTCCCAATTCATGTGTTTTGCAGGCTTGGGCATAAATTTTATATTTCGTTCTTCAGGTTTGGTTAGCACTTTGATCCTAAGGGGTGGATTTCAACCATTGGATATGCACATACCATTCCATCATGAATTTTCAAGGAGACTTATAAGTTCAAAGGTAGATTCTCATATCTGTTTCCAAATTATATATATTGCTTCTTTACTCCACAACTTAAATATTTCAATTTATAAGCTTTACAAAATGTTATATACCCAGTTGAGGAAAAACTATATATGATGCATGATTTCCAGAGCTTATGTGGTTGATTACTAGATTTGGAGTTGTTATTTTCAAGAATTACAAATGCAATAAATAATTAGAATTTATTTTCAAGAAATACAAATGCAATAAATAATTAGAATTTATGAGAATTAATTACTTGGATACTGAGTGGAGAAAGCAGAGAAGTTATCCAATTAATCTTGCTTCTATGCTTCACACTTTTCTTTTGGTAGAGAATTTTAGCAAATGATCGAAAACAAATTGTTGTGAACTCCAGCATATGAATTTTCTCAAATTAATTACTTGGATACCGATTAAGTGATTAAATCATTCCATAAAATTTGTGTATATGAAATCAAACTAAATCATGCCTTGTGAGTTGTGTGTAACCCAAACAGAAATTATAATGATGAAAATAGAGTGGAGAAAGCAGAGAAGTTTTGCTGTATGATGCATGCTAAATAAAAGCTTCGATGTTTGTCTTATTGGTTAGCTCAAAATAAAATTAAAGGAGGCATCTTTATATATATTCACAAGGATGCTTGGTAGTTTCCATGGTTTCTTATCCCAATCTTATATTTTCTGATATGTGGTTGTGTGTTCATTGTATAAGTGAAGGGTGAAATTTTGAGAGAAGTATGGAGGTTTGATTATTACTTTAGCAGCATCCATATAATATTGTTGTTTGGATCAATTTAATATGTAAAATAGTGATTGGCCCTTGGATGGTAAAATATAAAACAAAATTATTGTTTAATCTTCAATCCGCAATTCTCATTTTCTTACTTAATGGTTACATATGAGGCATGATAATTTAAATAAATTAAAATTATTTCCAGCATGTATCATTTGTTTTCTTTGTGTTATTTTGCCGGTAATATTGATTGTACCATATTATAATCTTCAGATATTTAATTTCATATCAAATTAGTTCTCAAAATATGTGTTTGTGTTTTCATTATACGTTTGCATATGTACGTAATCATTTTGAAAAGTAATCAAGTTCTCTTTGGTTTATTGGAAAAAAGGTGTGAACTAAAATTATTTAAAAATAATTTTTAAATTATAAGATTGTAATATACTATTTAAAAATAAAAAAATTACTCTTATAATACTCTATGATTTTTAAATTGACTTATTTGTTTATTATATAAACTTATAATATTGATTCAATTACTTAAGATGATTAACGTGCAATCCACGGGTGCAAAACTAGTTTCCATAAATGAGCAGTAATTAAAGGAGTCGACACGTGTCAAATCAGGAGTCGACACGTGTCAAATCTGGAGTCGACACATGTCAAATCTGTGCAGAAATCAAGGATTTGATAAAGATAAATCCAAAATATTGAGGAGCCAATCAAATCGCGCCACCTCAGCCCTAAATCTCCAAATTTCTCTCTCCTCACACCTATAAATAGAGGCCATATGGAGAATGAAAATCACACCAGAATTCATTTGAAGAGTTCAAGAATTTGAGAAGAAGTTCCACAAGTGAAGTTCTCTCAGATATTCAAGGCGTTCTTGCGGCATTCAAAGGCGTTCTTCACCAAAGTCATCCCGAAGATGGCGTTTGATCCACAAGCGAGACGGTTTAAAACGTTTTGCCCCAAATTCAATCGGTATTCAACGACGTTCTTCACCAAGATCATCTCGAAGACGGTGTTTGATCCACAAGCAAGACATTAAAGCGTTTCACACCAAATTCAACCCAAAAAATCGGCGTTTGATCCGGAAACAAGGCATCAACCCTCCGAATTAACGTTGTCAAAATCAAACACCAAGTCAAAGAAGATCGAGGAAATAAATCTTCCCCGAAAACTTCGAAGACTGTTTGAAGATCATTCATAGAGTGGTTAATCAGAGGAGAAACAGAGATTGGATCCGAAAAATACAAACTTGATTCGAAAATATTTCATTTGTACACTGTTTTGTGTTTTATTAAAATAAATACAAAAATTTGTGTTTACAAATTTTGGCACGCCCGGTGGGACAATCTCTACCTCTCATCTTTTCACTCTACCAAATTCGTGAACGACGTCCGCTCAAAGTAGTGCAATGAAAATAAAATCTTCAACTGCACCTACTTCAAAAACCTTAACTACTGAAAAGAGTGCGATGAAAACTAAAATTTCATCCACGGCTGTTCCAGATAGCTCTTTAAAAAGTGTCGGTGTCATTACACGGAGAATGGCTAAACAAGCAAGAGAGACTTCTCAGTGAATTAATCCTGCAGAAATGGAACTACAACTGGCTGATAAGAACAAGAAAAGTGATGAAGCAGATACTGGTGCTGCACCATCGAACACTCATTCATCTGCAAGTTACCCACTTGAGGAGTCTGTCATGATGGTAGACGGATCGACTACTGATGAACAAATTATAAATTTGACAAAGATGATGGAGCAAATGTATGCCCATATCAGAAAGCAAGACGACCAAATTGCGAGGCTCTTGAAAGGGAAAGAAGTCGTAAGTCAAGAGAATCATGAAGAAAATGGTGAAAATAATGGCGACGAAACACCTGAGAAGCCGGAAATGAATGATGATGCAAAATCATCTGCTAAAAAGTTGAATGTTTCAACTGATGGTTCTATTCCAATCAACCAACTCAAGGAGTTCATTGAAGGAACCATAAAAGATAGGTTCGGTGAAAGTTCTAAGTCAATGGCGGTCTATTCTAAGCCTTACACTCGAAGGATCGATAGCTTGAAGATGCCTGTAGGTTATCAACCCCCGAAGTTTCAACAGTTCGATGGAAAGGGCAATCCAAGACAACATGTAGCCCATTTTGTTGAAACGTGCAATAATGCTGGAACCTATGGAGATTATTTGGTCAAGCAGTTTGTTCGCTCTCTGAAAGGAAATGCATTCGACTGGTATACAGACTTGGAGCCTAACTCAATTGACAATTGGGAGCAGCTGGAGCATGAGTTTCTCAATCGCTTTAACAGTACCTGAAGAACAGTCAGTATGGTGGAACTCACAAGTTCTCGCCAATGGAAAGAAGAGCCTGTGATTGATTATATCAATCGGTGGAGAAATCTTTGTCTCAACTGCAAAGATCGTTTGTCTGAAGCATCTGCCATAGAAATGTGTATTCAAGGAATGCATTGGGGCCTTCAATACATCCTGTGAGGAATTCAACCAAGAACTTTTAAAGAACTAGTTACCAGAGCTCATGATATGGAGCTAAGTATGGCAGCAAGTGGAATTGATGGAACAGCAATGCAAGAACCTCGCAAGTTCAAAGAAAGACAAGATTTCAAGAGGAGTGCCAAGTCCTTTGACAAAGCAACAAAGAAAGAGTCTATGGCAACAAAAGCGACATCCATCAAGTTCATCAGAAAGGATGCTGACAAAGATACAAAGCAGAATGATCAGCAAGAAAAGAGGATGACTCTGAAAGAGATGCAACAAAAACAATATCCATTCCTGGATTCAGATGTCTCGAGGATTTTCGATGACTTACTCAAAGAAGGACTCATTGAATTGCCAGAAATGAAGCGTCCCAACGAAGCAGGGAAAACTGATGACCCGAAGTACTGCAAATATCATCGATTGGTTGGACATGCCATTCATGACTGCTTCATATTCAAAGATAAGATTATGCAACTAGCTCGTCAAGGGAAAATATCACTTGAAGAAGATGATGCCACTACAAATATCATCATCACTGAGTCTAGTAATGTTGTGAATGATGAAGAAGATGATAACCAAGAGACTCATGTGGCTGATAATGACTGCATATCTGCAATAACATTCACCAATGAAGATTTGCAGCTTGGATCTGATCCTCACAATAGGCCTTTGTTCATGAATGGCTATGCATGTGAAAAACGAGTCAATATAATACTTATTGATGGAGGATCTGCAGTAAATATCTTGCCTTTGAGAACATTGAAAGAATTGGAAATTTCTACGGAGGATCTTTCAGGTAGCCGGTTGATGATTCAAGGATTCAACCATGAAGGACAAAGAGCTCTTGGTGCCATAAGGTTGGATTTACTAATGGATGATATGCAATCAACCGCAATGTTCCATGTGATTGATGCCAAAACTTCATATAACATGCTCCTTGGATGACCATGGCTACATGAGAATGGAGTTATCCCCTCAACATGGCATCAATGCTTCAAGTATTGTCGGGATGGAGTTGTAAAGACAGTAGTTGGTGACCACAAGCATTTTACGGAAGCTGAATCATACTTTGCTGACTCAAAGTACTATCTATCTAATACAAAAGCAACAAAGAGGGTAGAAGTTCATCAGAAAAAACTTGGAAGTGGCCAAAAGATTAAGAAAGAAGCATCTGGAACAGAATCACTGGAAGGACTTACCATGCCTCTCACCAAAATTGATGCAAAGATGCCTATCCCACCACCACTCAAAGGATTCATTCGACCAACACAAGGCGGTGCTATTGAACATGGAGAAAATATTAATGGTGATGCCACTCAGCATTTCGGCCCAAAAGCATTTAAACTTCTTGTTAAAGCTGGATATAGTCCGCAAGAAAGCCTTGTGACGAAGTCCCATCCAAAAGTTGTAGATTAATAGAACTATGGACTTAATGCTACACGAAGAATGTTGAAGAAGAACAGCCATGCTATTCCAAGCACTAAGGCAGGTTTGGGATTCGTTCCACAAAATCCCATTCGCATCACCATCAAAAGGGCTACAACAAACCATGCCTTTGAAGGAGAATTTTCATCAACAGAAGATGCAGTTGGCAAATACGAAAAGAAAAATCCAAGAACATCTGTTTTCAAGAGACTTGGTAAGTCTCTAAGGGTGTCTGTCTTTAAGAGGCTAGGTAGAAAATGTGGCGGCAAGATCACAAAATTTGAAAGATCAGATGGATTTTATAAGCCTCGAGTAACTCAAAAAGTGAGGAGTTTGATCTCTTCCCATATGAAGAGATGCACTACATTAACTGTATCATGTGGAAGAGAACTGAAATCCAAGATGAAGACTGTTATCTTTACACAACACATTAAAGAGGAAGACGACAGAGAAAGTGTAGCTTCATCTTACTATGCTGCCAGTGGTGTTCAAAACGCGATCCCTCGTGATGTTCAAAACCAGTTGCATCGAGACATCTCCCACCTGGTTAGAAGGGGTATGATCATGACAAATAATGTGGCACACATAATTTGAGTGAGACGAAGGGACGGAACAATGAGAAAATGCATAGAGTTCAAAAGTCTCGAAGAAATGAATGAATCATCACATTACCTCAAGTGAAGAAATGACTATCGAAGAGGAAGATGCAGAGATAGCCCCTCCTCAGTTCGAAGAAGGTGTCAAGTCCACTATCGACAAATGGAAAGAAATCAATTTGGGCAATGAAAATGACCCAAGGCCCACCTACATAAGTGCGCTTTTGACTGCTGATGAAGAACGCTCATATATTGAAATGCTAAAAGAGTTCAAAGATATATTCGCTTGGTCATACAAAGAGATGAATGGATTAAATCCAAAGATAGATGTATATCATCTAGCAGTGAAGAAGGAGATACGGCCTGTCAAGCAAGCCCAACGGCTGTTTCGTCCAGACTTGATCCCACTCATTGAAACTGAAGTAAACAAACTCATTGAAGTTGTATTCATCAGAGAAGTTAAATATCCGACTTGGATATCCAGCATCGTCCCTATGAGAAAGAAAAATGGGCAAATTCGAGTTTGTGTCAATTTCAGAGATTTAAATGAAGCATGCCCAAAAGATGACTTTCCATTGCCGATCGCCGAACTGATGATCGATGTTACCACTGGACATGAATAACTATTTTTTATGGATGGATCTTCTGGTTATAACCAAATTCGTATGTCTCCAGAAGATGAAGAGCTCACAGCATTTCGTACCCCTAAAGGGATATACTGCTACACTGTCATCCCATTTGGATTGAAGAATGCTGGTGCTACTTATCAAAGGGCTATGCAGAAGATATTTGATGATATACTCCACAAAAACATTGAATGTTATGTGGATGATGTGGTAGTGAAGTCAAAACGGCAAATTGACCATTTAGAAGACTTGAGGATGATCTTTGAGCAACTCAGAAAATATCAACTAAAGATGAATCCTCTGAAATGCGCATTTGGAGTGAAGTTTGGAAAATTCCTTGCATTTATTGTTCGCCACCAAGGAATAGAAATTGAACAAGCCAAGATCGATGCAATAATGAAGATGTCTGAGCCTCGTAACCTTCACGAGTTAAAGAGTCTACAAGGAAAGTTAGCATATCTTCGAAGATTTATCTCAAATCTAGCAGGTCGGTGTCAACCATTCAGCCAGATCATGAAAAAGGGTGTGCATTTCGAATGGGATAAGTCATGTAACAATGCTTTCAAAAGCATTAAAGACTATCTTATGAGATCTCCTGTCTTGGTGGCACCAATGACAGGTCGCCCGTTGATTTTATACGTTGCTGCTCAAGAGAGATCCATGGGGGCATTACTAGCCCAAGAAAATGAGAATGGCAAAGAGAGTGCTCTATACTATCTCAGTAGAATGATGACGCCAAATGAATTGAAGTACTCTCCAATTGAGAAGTTATGTTTAGCTTTGATATTCTCCATCCAGAAATTAAAACATTACTTCCAAGCTCATACTGTCCGCCTCATCTCTAAAGCAAATGCCTTGAAGTATGTAATGTCAAGACCTGTTCTGTCAGATAGGCTTGCACGGTGGTATCTCCAACTGCAACAGTTTGAGATCATATACGTTCCCTAAAAGGCTGTGAAGGGACAAGTTCTGGCGGACTTTCTGGCTGATCATCCAATCCCCGCCGAATGGGAACTCACCGATGATCTCCCAGATGAAGATGCACTTGCAGTTGAAATTTCTCCTCCTTGGCTTATGTATTTTGATGGTGCGGCCCATAGAGAAGGAGCTGGTGCCGGAGTTGTGTTCGTAACCCCTGATGGAGAAGTATTGCCTTATTCCTTTACCCTGACAAAGAATTGCTCTAATAACGTGGCTGAGTATCAAGCGCTTATCCTCGGATTGGAAATGGCAGTAGATACGAAAAGGTTGCACATGAAAGTGTATGGAGATTCTAAGTTGGTGATCAATCAAATCAACGGGGAATATGAAGTAAAAAAGCCCGAATAACTACCATACGTCGAGTATGCTCGATGAATGATTGGATGGCTCGGAAATGTGGAAATTGAACATGTACTAAGAAAAGAAAATAAACAAGCAGATGCATTGGCTAAGCTCGCATCCACAATAGCCATGGCCGATGGTAAAATTCTCATACCCGTTTGTAAGAGTTGGGTTATACCACCTATCTTCGAAGATGAAGATTGTGAAGAAGATGAGAATGATGTCGTAGAAGTGTTTGAAATTAAACAGGAAGACTGGAGACAAGTGTTTGTTGATTACATGAAGTATGAAAGGTTATCGGATGATCCACGTCGAAGAATTGATGTTCGAAGTCGTGCTGCTCGCTTCATATACTTCAAAGGCACACTGTATAGACGATCTTTTGATGGTATCTTTTTGAGATGTTTAAACGATGAAGAAGCTGCAAAAGCTATGGAAGAAGTACATTCCGGTGTTTGTGGTGCTCACCAATCCGGCCCAAAACTGCACTTTCGAATTAAGAGAATGGGCTACTACTAGCCGACCATGGTGAAAGATTGCTTGGATTATGCACAGAGATGTCAACCTTGTCAATTCCATGTAAACCTTATCCATCAACCGTCCGAGCCATTACATCCAACAGTTACTTCTTGGCCTTTTGATGCTTGGGGCATGGATGTTGTGGGGCCAATGACAAAATCTTCTGGAGGGCACTTATACATCTTAGCTACAACAGATTATTTCTCAAAGTGGGCTGAAGCGGTACCTTTGAAAGAAGTGAAGAAGGAGAATGTGGCCGACTTGATCAAGTCCAATATTATCTATCGCTATGGGGTCCCTCGATACATCATCACTGATAATGGGAAGCCCTTTAGTAATGCTTTGATAGATAAACTCTGTGAGAAATTCAATTTCAAGCAAAGAAAATCCTCCATGTATAATGCAGCTGCAAATGGACTAGCTGAAGCTTTTAACAAGACGTTGTGCAACTTATTGAAGAAGGTAATTGCAAAATCAAAATGTGATTGGCATGTGCGAATTGGTGAAGCATTATGGGCGTACAGAACAACTCACAGGATGCCTACACAAGCAACTCCCTATTCATTGGTATATGGAGTGGAAGTTGTCATCCCGCTTGAGCAACAAATTCCATCTCTCAGAATTTCTATCCAAGAGGGATTAACTGAAGAAGAAAATGCACAGTTACGTCTTCAAGAGTTGGAATCTTTGGATGAAAAGTGATTGGAGGCATAACAAAGGTTAGAATGCTATCAAGCTCGGCTCTCAAAAGCTTTCAATAAAAAAGTACGATCACGTTCTTTCCAAGTTGGAGATCTGGTCCTTGCTGTGAGAAGACCAATTATCACCACTCATCGTGTCGGAAATAAATTTGTGTCAAGATGGGATGGTCTATACGTTGTTAAAGAAGTCTACACAAATGGTGCCTACAAATTGATCTCTGAAGATAACGTAAGAATTGGCCCGATAAATGGGAAGTTCTTGAAGCATTATTATCCTTGAAAGGAGAAGATATGAAGGGAACTCCTGGCCCGCATGAGTATAAACTGTGTACGGCAACCACCAAAGAATGTGCACGTGGCTAAACTGCTAACGTTCCCACCAAAAGTTAAATTTATGTGGTTAAACTACTATTTATCCCACCAAAAGTTAAATTTATGTGGTTAAACTATTATTTATCCCACCAAATGTGTTCTATGTGGTTAAAATATAAAACACCCACTTTGTCTATAGTGGTTAAAGAATATTCACTCCTGGCCCGCATGAGTATAAACTGTGCACGACACCCCCCTAAAACAAAATACAAATTGATCGTTTGAACTACGTATGGACTTGATCCCTTTCAAAAGGGTACGTAGGCAGCTTAGATAATTTCTAAGTTCAGTCATGATTTGTGTTTTGCCATTTTAGTTGGAAGATCATAAATTCTCAAAAGCGGAAAAGAATCAATGCATTGATTTAAATGAATTGCATAACCGTGTCATTCAAAAAAAAAGGATGAAAGTGCGACAAAAATGCACAAAACTAGGCAAGAACTAAGCAAAAGGGTTCTGGTCTTCTAAAGCCGCTCTGGCAGACTCCAAGAGAGATCTCAAATTATCCACATTTTTAGCCGCTCCCACTCCAAAGTTGTTTTTCTGCTCAGTAAGCTCACCCTCAAGTTCTTTAATCTTGTTCCGGAGAGCCTTTTGCGAAGCCTGGCGCTCTTTTAAAGAATTGGATAGGTGCTCTTTCTGTTTCTCCAACTCAGCCAACTCATCTTTCAAGGATTTGATTTGATTGGCATCGTCCTTCTTTTTGGCCTTGGCGTCACGAATACTTTGCTTGACTTCTTTCAAATGTTGTGAAGAGACCTCTGCGAATTCAAAGGATGCAGATCTTGCCTCATCATAAGCAGCAGCTTGGGAGAAAAAAGTAGTTAAGCTATTCTTCAAATAAGACAAGTCAAAATCAGAGGAAAGATTTTGTATACTTGAAACCCCACCAAGAACATCTTCTTTAATGGATGATATGAACTCAGCTGGAGTCTTCAGTATCTTTCTTTTAAGATCACCCCAGAAACCTGTGAGAAATATCTTACGATGGGAATCATAAAGAGCCTGGCCATTAAACTCAAAAACATCGCCAAGATGAGGTGTCGGTCTGATCTTAGTCGGTTTATCTGGAGATGATCTACGCTTAGCTGAATCCTGATTGTCTTTCAAATCATGACCTCCAACACACTTTTTGGTCACCTGAAAAAAAGGATGGGCAAAAATCAAGGCAATATGGAATGCCAAAATATACCAAATGATAAAGAAGAAAGAAAACCTCATCTCCAGCTACAGCAGCAAGACCGCTCTCAGCATGTTGTTCAATAGGTTGTTCATGCCTTTTCTGTCTATTCCAATGACGCTCGACATTGCTACTGACAGAGTCATCACCAGTGTTCAAATGTGTTTTTCTCTTTTCAGAAAGAGAATCAACCTTGTCAGCTTGTGTTTGGCCTTCAACAACATCCGTTTGGGGCTGAATCATAACAACCTCCATTTGGGAACGAATCAGGGTAGTGACATCCTCTTGGGAAGAGTTTTTGTATACTAAATCCCACCAATCTTTATAACCCTTGGATGAAAGATTCTTTGCACTTAAAGTTCAACTTGGAAAACAAGCATGTGATGTAGAATCATCTAACAAGCAAAGTCGCCAGTATTTAAGACCCACGTCTAAGAAAGCATCTCGAATATCTAGATCAAGAACTCCAGGTAAAACCTGGTAATACCCAAATTGGCGGTTGAATCGATGCGGGCTGTAAGGTTCAATGATAAAACTATCACCAAGCCTCTTCATCAGGTAATTAGAGCGGATAGCCATAAAGAAGCACTGATGGGATTCTGGCGCTTTACCGTCATCAGTATACCAGATATTCTGAGCCTTAGTCTCGGGAAGCATCATACAATTCCAAGAAATCTGATCCCAATTTCGGAGTCGAGCATGAGCCTGAGCAGGATCATAATATATCGCCCCTCCCTCGCCTGAATAGTTGATCATTCGGGGAGTTTGCACTTGTAGGCTAAGAGGAAAATGAGTTTTGAAGTAATGTCCCAACCAGCTATAGACAAAGTGGATCGAGAATGCTTCCTGGACGCAAATAGGCTCTGGAAAAGATGAAAGGTCGTTTAAACCTCTATAAATACTCGCTAAAACTGGTACAGTTAGGGCTATTTCTTTTCGAAACGCCATCATACTCGCCATTTTAAATGTCTCCGGACGAATTGAACGAGCATCACCTTCTGGAAGAACAAAGTTGCATAGCCAACAAGCAAGATAAGCAGCTAGATACGTTTGGTGCATATGCTTGTCCTTCACTTCAAGTTTCTCAAATGAGACCTTTTCCGCAGCAGTCCACGGCTGATGAACTTCGATCTTGCCAGTAGGATTATGAGTTGACTTAGAACGCACCGTCTTCTTTTCTTTACGTGGGGAGGCCTTTGGTATTTTTTCTTGTTCTTTGACCAAAATTTTATCCATTTCTCGATAGAAACTGAAGAGGACTGGCCCCGAAGAATGTGATAAGCATGGAAAAGATATTTACAGCTAGCAGGAACATATAATTTGTTATTTTGATCAGCACCGGTAAGTTCCTTCGTAGAAGGTATCACTTCATCATAAAATCCTCCATTCATCGGGAGTCCGGATAGCGCATGCACATCCCATAAGGAGATCGACATCTCGCCTACTGAGGTTAACAAAGTGTTTGTTTTTAGACACCAAGCTTCAGAAAATGCCTTGACAATTTCGACGTTCCGATCGTACGTAAAAAGAGAGGCAAAGACAGCATCATAAATCCCAGCTTTCCGAAGATCATCGGCACATCGACTAAGGATATATTCACTCCATTCCCAATATCCACTGAAATAGCGGCATTCTCCGAGAAATTCTACGTCATTTCCCCACTTGATATTCTCAGTAGCAAGGCGATATCTCAGAGTCGGTAATATGTTGGTGTCATTTATCAAACGATGGTGACTAGATTGCAAAGTCCACACTGTAGGTGTCTTGGACACTTCAATCTGGCGTGACCACCCCTTCTGATGAATAGGATTGGTAAGCTTAGGCCAAGCGTTTGCAAACTTGCCGGTAAGAGGTTCATGAACCCTTTGAAGTGTCCCATCCTGAGTCCGCTGATCTTCATGATCCAAAATCACCAAATGTCTTCTTCCAGAGAAAGTGATATCTTTGAAGAAAACCATGTTGAAACTGCAATTAAAAGAAAAGGGGCATGAAACAGATATATACATGCATATAGAGATAAAAGAAGTTGACATGCAAACAAACTTCTTTCAAAATACATGCATCCATAACACCAAGAAAATTATATCTCTTGGTTTGCAGTCCCCTGATCGGAATTGAAGTCGGGTCAATGTCAAAGATGGATTGTTCTCTAGAGAAGTCACCTTTTGATCGAAATCAAAATGGATTGTTCTCTTAGAGAATGCACCTCTTGATTTGTAGCATCTTGATCAGAATCACAGATGGATTGTTCTCTAGAGAAATCATCTCTTGATCAACATCAAAATGGATCATTATCTAGAGAACTCACCTCTTGATTTGAAGCCTCTTGATTGAAATGGATGTCTTGATCAGAATTACAGATGGATCGTTCTCTAGAGAAATCACCTTTTTTTCAAGATTAAAATGGATCATTCTCTAGAGAACTCACCTCTTGATTTAAAGCCTCTTGATTGAAGTCGATGTCTTGACCAGAATCACAAATGGATCGTTCTCTAGAGAAATCACCTTTTGATCAAAATCAAAATGGATCATTTTTTAGAGAACTCACCTCTTGATTTGAAGTTTCTTGATAGAAGTTGGAAGCCGCTAAATAGGGACTATAAGAATTTTGCAAATCCTTGCCAAAAGAGATAAGTGCCGAGAGGGATTAAAGCAAAATATATTAACTTGAACTAAGGCATGATAAAGAGAAAAAGGAATAAAAAGCTATCACAGTCACTGCATGTTCAAATACATTCTCAATTCATGAGCCAAATCATAATAGGTCAAGTTGCTGCAATTAAAAAAATATCTCTTTGTGATATTTTATCAAACACGTAGTGGCAGCATACCTTAGGGAGTTAAGTTGCTGAAGTCTTTTGTAGATTCGTCAATGTTTGGCAATCTCTGCGGAAAAAAGAAACATAGTACGCTGATATCATGAGAATAATTGAAACTTCGAAAATATACGGAACATGCAAGATATATGTGATGCTAAGAACTACAAGACTCACCAACGATCAAGCACCAACAATAGAGGGAAGAAGACGATGCTACTGTTTGTGGTTGGAATGAACAAAATCATCGACGAAAGGCAACTATTTATAGACCTACGTCAAAGTATTTGAGTCGGCAAAGGAAGCTGGGTAAATGAAATCCTTTTCGCATAAGGATTCAAAGTTATCAGATAGCAATGATTATTTTAATAATTAATGGGTTTTCAGATAAGGATTATCTATGGTATTCAAATGAGAATTACTCTCTGTCCTTACCCAGCTCGTGTCTATGAAGAATCCTTGTTCATATAGGAAGTTTTCAGTTCTTAAGAACGAGGGATTAGAGATCAAATCATGATTATCTTAAAAAAGGGATTTGATCATCTTGAAACCAAATATCGGAAGAAAAAGATAAGTAGCTTTATCGCGACACGAGATAATCATTAGCGAAATTCTGGAATTGCTCCGAGCCTCGGCAAGTAACGTAGACTCCAAGTAAAAAAAAACTTCAGATTTACTATCATATATTTCGTGACAGGCTCTTTGAAGTTTTAAAAGGAATAAAATGGGCCCTAATGTTCAGCAATTTAGAATAATTGATATATGTCCTGCTTATTAACTCTCTCGGCCATAGTTGCTAAATGGACTAATTTGGAAGCCCAATTTCCAATATCCTTTGATGAGAAATTAATAGATTATTTATTCATCTAATTTCTAATTCAAGGACTCCTTGATACGAGTTAAAACTATCTAACAAATTCAAAATGAAGACTCCTTGATACGAGTTGAAACTATCTAATAAATCTCAAATCTTGAGACTAATTCATTTCCAAGGCAAATTGTCTATGAACAAGTCTCAAGGGGGCATTTGTAGACGGATAAATTTTAATGGCTAAATTAAATTATGCCATGTAAATAATTAAATATCAAATTATATCATTTATTTATGTTCTAGGAATTTAATTAAATTAATTCTTAAATTAAATAAATAGATATTGATATTTAATATATGGAGATAAAGATTTAAATATCAAAGTATATCATTTATTTATATTTTACGGATTTACATGAATTAATTCCTAAATTAAATAAATAAATGTTGATATTTAAATATGTGGATAATCTCGGCCAATCAGGAGTCGACACGTGTCAAATCTGTGCAGAAATCAAGGATTTGATAAAGATAAATCCAAAATATTGAGGAGCCAATCAAATCGCGCCACCTCAGCCCTAAATCTCCAAATTTCTCTCTCCTCACACCTATAAATAGAGGCCATATGGAGAATGAAAATCACACCAGAATTCATTTGAAGAGTTCAAGAATTTGAGAAGAAGTTCCACAAGTGAAGTTCTCTCAGATATTCAAGGCGTTCTTGCGGCATTCAAAGGCGTTCTTCACCAAAGTCATCCCGAAGACGGCGTTTGATCCACAAGCGAGACGGTTTAAAACGTTTTGCCCCAAATTCAACCGGTATTCAACGGCGTTCTTCACCAAGATCATCTCGAAGACGGTGTCTGATCCACAAGCAAGACATTAAAGCGTTCCACACCAAATTCAACCCAAAAAATTAGCTTTTGATCCGGAAACAAGGCATCAACCCTCCGAATTAACGTTGTCAAAATCAAAGACCAAGTCAAAGAAGATCGAGGAAATAAATCTTCTCCGAAAACTTCGAAGACTGTTTGAAGATCGTTCATAGAGTGGTTAATCAAAGGAGAAATAGAGATTGGATCCGAAAAATACAAACTTGATTCGAAAATATTTCATTTGTACATTGTTTTGTGTTTTATTAAAATAAATACAAAAATTTATTTTTACATCCACCTATGATGTGGCAATACAATGTAAATGGAAAGTCAACCATTCAATCATAATCTTTAACTTCAAAATTAAGTTATTCCTAATACACCCTCATTTTATTAAAAGATTTATTTTCACCTCAATGCCTTAAAATAAAATTATTCTTACCAATTGAGAAATAGAATATGTGAGTCGGTGGGTATCGAAGTGTTATTAAGAGAGAGAAATGTAATAGTGCGGGGCTCCAGGATCATGGCATGTGGAGAGAAAAAATAGGTTTTTTTTTTTTTTTATTGGTCAGTCATCGGTGAAATATCCGCCGTGGAGAGAAGGGTATTTTTGCAAATTAAATAAAATATATTGAAGGACCTCTGATTTATAGAAATTACATATTAGCATGCTTCGGATTTTGAGAAGTTGTTACTTGAGTTACTTAGCCCATATCTTAATTAAATACAAATTTAGCCAAGAAAGTTTGACTAAATTTCTATTAAGCCCAGAACTTCAAAAATTAATTATTTAGACTCATAACTTCTAATTTTTAGATTATTAAAATTAGAATTGACTTAAATAATTTATTGAGATTATTTTAATATTAGATACGATGAAATTAAAATCCTTGACCATTTTGTGATTCTCTACTTAAATTTATGTGTTCTCTATTATCAGATCGGTGGAATTATTATCTTTAAAATAAATATATATGATATATTATCTTTGAGAGATAAATGATTTTAATCGAACTTGAATGATCATATATGGAATTTGGATATCGTTTTGTATGCATAGAATAACGTTTTATACGCACATAAGTGTTTTGTAGGCACCAGAATATATTTTGTGTACAGTTCAAGATATATTTTAGAATAAGAAGAAGAGTACTCTAAATCTATTATTCCTGTGATTTATTTGAGTTGGATAAATAGAAAGAAATGTCCACATTCCCCACCACTGAATATGTTTTAAGAGTGTCACCCCACATTTTTAAATATTTTCAGGTCAGTGTGCTTGAAGCCGCGTGAAGAAAGTGGGGGCACTTCCTCTGGATGTTTTGGTTATTTAAATTGAACTTTTGGATTTGTTTCTTAAAGTAAATTATTTTGAATTTGATATTATATGTTTGTTTATTGTCTTTGGATTAACTTAAACTAGTAATTGAATATTATGATTTTATCAATGTTTCGAGTATAAATTTTATATATTTTAGAACTTATGCATTTCTTTCGAAATGAACTAGCTAGCGAGGATTCTATTGGAGTTCATGAAATATAAGTATTTTGATCTAAGTATATATATTTTTAAAATTATACATCATCCTCTATTTTTCGTACTTGGGGATTTCTAGCATAATCATTTGAAAAAAAAAGCTAAAATTATTATTATTGCTAATTGGTTCTGCTTTAAGGAATATAAATGGAAAAATATTTAAAATTATAGAATTTGGGGTGTTACACCGACGGATCACACGGTGCACTCTAGAGCTAATGTGTAAAGTCGTGCACCGCACTTGCTGCCCACTTTGGTTATCAAGTTGAGGAATAACTAATCTATCTATACATATATTAAGGCAAAACTGTGTGATAGAGAACAGTCTGGTATAAAGTGTTGTCTATCACATGATTTAACAATTATATTTTAGACAATAAATTTTACAAAATACACAACAGTAGTGATATTTACCATTGTAAATTTTCTTCTTCTTCTTCGTTCACGAGAATTTACACTATAGTTCTACAACAAAAGAGAATATTATATAATATTTCCTTTAATTAAATTATTATTTTATAATTAATAACATATAATAATAAAGTTACATAATAATATACTCTAATTCTTTGAATTATCCTCCCACAAATGATCAATTAATACATTTTAGTATTTTTATGTGGTTTTTATTGTTGAACTAATTTTTATCCAATTTAATTTTATGTTTCAACGTTTGCATTTAATTAAATTTATCATATATAATAATTTTAATATTAACTTACAACACATTATTTAAAATGCAAAATAAATAACCAATAAAATACACAAAATAATAAACGAAACACTAAACAAAAAACATAAAAATAAAATTGAAAAAAAAAACTTTTTTTAAAGCCGTACCTCCCCCCCCCCCCCCAGGGATGAAGTGCTGGATGCCGTCCCCTTAGAGACTAAACTTGCGGCATTATTGTGTTTTGGATACGCCTTAATGGAGAGTGATGACATGAAGCTAAAAGTGTGTTTGAGTCTCCTTTTATATAGAAAAATTTATTTTATGGGAGACATAAAATAATTCAAAGTGTTGATTATCGTTTTATCCACGTGGTCATCATTGATAGGTTGACCGATTGAATAGCTAGGCCATTGTGAAATGGGAATGTTTTACCTACATGTTGGGGTACTATCCCAACATCAATACACTTTAATAATTATTTATTATCCATTATACTTAATTTTAATAATGTTTAAATAGTGTATTAGATGTTGGGGTATGTAGTACCCCAAAATGCATGTAAGAATTTCCCATGCGAAATTTGAGAGAATTTCTAGTTTTCTTTACTACATGTGCTTTCTTAAAATTAATTAACTTATTTATGGAGTAGACTATCCTTGGTTTGGAATTCAGTTATCTCCGCATCAAAATATAGAGTTGATGAGATTCTCCCGTCCGAAGTTCTATGTGTCGTGTCAACATTAAAATTGTACAGAGTTAATAATATTTTTTATAAAAATAAAATTTATTATATTATAACTAATCATAATTAATATTTATATTTAAAAAATTAAATTTTAAAAAAATACATATTCTCAGTTTGGAATAATCAACTCCAAAAATCTATTATATTAACTACAAAATAAAAATTAAATGCTAAAAAATAATTATATACCCTAATTAGGTAGAATAAATTCTAAATAGTAATGTAAAATTATACCGAACAAAAAGAAATTAAAATTGAAGAAAAAATCGAAGAAAAAGTAAAAATTTTGATAATTGGGACACCATTTGCACGTACAATTTGGGACTAGAGGACCTCAAGTGAAAAATATAATATCATCCTACATCTCCATAATTTTATTTCAGAAAAATGTAATATCTATTAATAAAATTTTGACATTACAATCTATAAAATTAATTTATTTTGATAAAATTTAACTTAACGCGCTAATCAAAATTTATAAAACTAAACCGGTGCATTACACAAGATTACTTTTCCCAAATCAATCTGGCGAATCATTAATCATCGTATTTCAAATCCCAGTAGTACGTTAACTCATTAATTAATGAATCTATTAAATCATATCAACCAACCACATAAAATGTAACAATAAAATGTCAAGAAAAAGAATGACGTAAAAAACCCGAAAGGAATCCAACGGCAATATGCGACAAAAGAGTTGCTGAAGATGTGACATAACTTGTTGGCTAACAACGCATCCAAATCACGTGTGGTGAAGTGAAAATGTAGCCGAATTAAATTAGTTATTCCATTTCGAAAGTAAGTGTACTAACTAAGTTAATCTTAACATATTTTATGGATTTGGGTACCTAAACCAACTAATTGATCAACTCGAATGCGTATGTGAATCGAACATGAAATGACTGTCTCAACCAATGATTAGATTTTTCTTAGACTACAAGACAACCTAAAACCCCACAACTCCATTTAACTTTGTATGTCTTAAAAGTAAAGCTTTCATTAGGACATTTATACCTATTATATATAATTTATAACAACTCTCTATCTCTCTCTAGTTATATATATATATATATATATATATATATATATATAGCATTGCACTCTTACACATAACTCCCCCACAACGTTACCCACAATTCTCCTCATATCATATTATCATCATGGCAGCAGTGAAACCCAAAAAACTAACCTACTCCACCACCATTTTCTTCCTCCTCCTCAGCTGCTCAGCCGCGTTGACGGGGCCAAGAACTCGACCCCGCCCCCGACCGTGCAAGAGGTTGGTTTTCTACTTCCACGACATACTATACAACGGCCACAACTCCCACAACGCAACGGCGGCCATTGTAGGATCGCCAGCGTGGGGCAACCGAACTATCCTGGCCGGACAAAATCATTTCGGGAACATCGTCGTTTTCGATGATCCGATTACTCTCGACAACAACCTGCATTCCCCTCCGGTGGGGCGGGCGCAGGGGTTTTATTTGTACGACAAGAAAGATATCTTCACTGCATGGCTAGGGTTTTCATTCGTTTTCAATTCAACCGAGCATAGGGGTTCCATTAATTTTGCTGGAGCTGATCCGTTGATGAATAAGACTAGGGACATTTCAGTAATTGGTGGCACGGGTGACTTCTTCATGACCAGAGGAGTCGCCACTCTCATGACTGATGCATTTGAAGGCGAAGTTTATTTCAGGCTTCGTGCTGATATTAAATTTTACGAGTGTTGGTAAAAGTTGAAAACTGAAATTATATTGCTGAGTTTATTCTTGCTTTTTTCTTTTTTCTTGTTATGTTATGTTTTTGACAAACAAATTTTAATATCTCTTCTTTAGTCTAGCTATGAAAACGAAAAGGATGATCCTGATCTGTTATTCATGGTGTCTACTCATTTTTGGTATTGTTGATTTGATATTTTGTTTACTTGATTTATATTTTCTTTACCGGAAATGTAAACAGCAGATGAAAGTCAATTATGAAGAAATGTTATGTTTGTGTTGTCTTGGGTGATTTGAGATTTATTCTTGGTAAAGTGGGTATTTTACTTTGTGAAAGTGAAGAACGATGAATGGCAAATGTTATTGTAGATATCAGATGAATTATTCTTTTTACGGATTATAAGGTGAATTATTATTATTTTTATTTACACACCCCTAATGTGCGGTATTGAGGAGATTCAATAAGGTGAATTATCTACGGTTTATAAGGTGAATTATTATTTTGCTTAAAAACAAAAGTTGGATTGCTTTTTACGATTATTTTTTAATGGAATATATAATTGTATCGATATCATGAACCAACCACAATTTTTTGTTTTTCACATCATTTGAAAATTTGGCCAAAAATATATGAGTCTAAATTTTTTTGCAATTACAATTATCATCTATGTATGAGTTTTAGACCATTTAAATGAAATATCATAGACGTTCGAGCGATGAAAATTAACATATCGATTAAATTATAGAGATGAAAATTCATTCATGTTGTAATTGAAAATATGGTTCAATCTAAAAATTCATCTGTAACATCTCGCTTATAAGTATTTAATATTTTTATTTAAATAACTAATTAATCACTACAAGAAAACTCACAACCGCAGATCTCTTGTGTATGTGCGCAAGCTCTTGCCGCTTGCACCAAGTGATGAATTCATTAATAATACTATATATTTTATATTTATTATATATTATGTGTATCTTATATACTTTGTATTATCGTATAATCCATGATTTATAAACTTTAATATTACATTTGTTAGATTAATTTATGAAAGTTCAAATGATATAAATCCGCTGGAATCTGCGGTGGAAAATTCCAAAAAGTATAAATTTCACTAGAATGTTCGGTGGAAAATTCCAGCAAATATTTCTTGCTGGAATAACTGCTAGAATTCAAAAAATTCCAGCGTATTTGAAGCCTGGCTGGAATAAATTCGCTGGAATTTGCTTATTTTCTTGTAGTGAATTTAATTGGCTCTATTTGTCTCTCTCTCTCTCTCTCTATATATATAGGGTGCGGTTATAATAAAGACAAGTGTTGGTTTAAAAATTACAGATAAATCTGATCCCTACAAATATACAAGATGGATGGATCAGATTCAATATCTTTTAAATGGTAATTATTAATTTTTTAGTATTTATTAATTCATGGAGGGGTGATAAGGTAAATTTGTACATTAATTTCATATGGTATTATGCACTAAAATAGGCGCTAGATACGGAACAAGATATACGATATATCTATAAAAAACCAAAACCCTACAGACCAGTGAACATGAAATTGAAAAGGAAATGACAGTTCCAAAGAAAAATTGAGAGTGCCGCCTCCCAAACCTAGCATCCCCGCAAATCGATGGTGATTTTCTAAGGAGTCGAGCAGATGTCAGAATACCATTCATCATGCGGATGATGGGTTTTGTGTACGGCGGCGAACTGAACCCCTCAACCTTCACGACGGCAGTTTTCTTTTTCCGGCAGCAGCGGGCTTGAACCAGGACTGAGTAGAATCCTGGATCGAAAAAATCAGGTTAGTTACGAAATTTTAAACGGTTTACATGTTGATTCTTCAACTTATTGTGGCCTAGTTTAGAATTGGGTGAATGATTACGAATCATTAAATCTATAATTTTAGTTAATTGATTTTGTAAATTGGGTGAATTTCATGAAGAACATACAGTGAATGCTTTTGTTGTTAATCGATTAATTAATCTAATATGGGTTTATAATTTTCGAGATATTATGTTAACAAAAGCGAACAGAGAATGGAAATCGTTGTATTACAAATTTTGTGTTTTCATCAATTCATGGGTTTGTTTAGAAAGTGCATGAATGATAATGAATGTGTGCTTAATGTGTGTTAAATTGTGATTAATGTGTCCTCTCTTGATTTTGACATGGTAAAGCATGGAATCTAATGCTTAAATTTCCGTAAACGGTATATCCATGCTAATTTAAATGTATAAAAATGTTACGTACCTATATGTTTGTGATATCATGCGCAATTCTGAAATATTAATGCTAATAATATCTAAATCAAATGCTTTCCATGACTTTGAATGGAGTTGTGCAATGTGATATAAACATGATGTGATACTCTTTATCATTTAAGAAAAAAATAGATTATATTGTGATTAATGTTTGATTTGTTTACTTTGAAATTTGAATGCTACCTAATACCTATTTGGATGATTTCTATGTTGGGTTTCAGGTAAGTCTATGTTAGTGCCACCATCATCCACTAAGTATTTGTGTTGTTAAATTGACGAGGTATGCTCGACAATGTGTGCTTGGATATGTCCCACGAAGTTTTATTTTTCGCTCTGCAAGAAAAAAAGAACAGTTGGTGAAACTGTTCCAGATTATGTACCAGACATAACCATGGACACTCTATATATGGCAGTTTTCATGCTGGAAAGATCTTGCACCGAACCAGTTTGGAAGGTCAAGATAAATTCGTTTGACTGCCTTATGGTGTAAATCCGGTGCTGAATTAACCCTCATACACTTGGGAAGTATCTACACACGTTTGGAAGGCCACAAACCTCCATCCACTTACCATATTGGCGACGGATGGAGATCGAGGTCAAGGTTGAAGTGAAATCTATATGAAGATTGAATTGAGGAGCAATCAGTACCACTCATATTTGTTTAGATTTTCTTAGATTGTTTGAGAGTCAGTTTGTGGTCATTTGTAACTAGTAGTTGTTCTTTAAACAGTGCAACGTGATAGACTAGTATGAATGTTTTTGAGTGAAACACATGAGGAAATTTTTATCCCAATTTTGTACGTAATCTTGGGAGAGATTGTAAGTTGAAGTTGTGGGTAGCTAGAAGGAGTCTAGTGTCACCGTTGTGAGAGGATCTTACAACTTTTGGCTAGCGAAAGAGTTCGAGGAGAAGAACAGGCGACATAAGGCGGGAGACTTGTATGTGTAAGATCCTTAATACACTCTTCGAAGGAGTAACAGTTGGAACTTCAAGGTTGGGAGCAATCCCTCCGGAGTAGGTTGTTTGAACCGAATTGGGTTAATATCTCGTTCGTTTTTACTGCTTTATTCTTTTATGTTCTTGCATCTGTTCCACACATATCATAGAATAGTTTTTAAGCAATTAACTAAAATTCGTATAAGAACGGATTACTGTTTTTCAATTGGTATCAGAGCGGGTTGCCTGTATTCAAGGATGATCTTCGGGTATTAATCCGTGTTCTTATGTTGTTTTGCCGAGATGGATTCGATGAATGAAGGAGCATCGACGGTGCGACCTCCGCTCCTTGATGGCAATAACTATGCCTATTGGAAAGCTCGAATGACAGTTCTCATTCGCTCAATTGATGAGCGTGCCTGAAAGATGGTGATTGAAGGGTGGAAGCCTCCTACCAAGAGGGATGAGAAAGGCAAAGCAGTGCTGAAGCCAGAAGAAAAGTTTGACGATACTGATTATCTGATCATGGGATGGAATGCTAAAGCCATGAATGCCATCTTCTCTGCAGTGGACATGAACGTGTTCAAACTTATCTCCATATGTAACAAGGCAAAGAATGCATGAGATATCCTTCAACCTACTTTTGAAGGAACGAGCAGTGTTCGTGCATCTTCTATGCAGCTCCTTACTACCAGATTTGAAAACCTTCGAATGGATGAAGGTGAAAAGCCTGCTGATTTCAATGCGAAGATTTGTGACATAGCTAATGAAAGCTTTGCACTTGGTGATGCCATTTCTAAGGAGAAACTTGTGCTGAAAGTTCTGTGATCTCTTCCCAAGAGATTCACATACAAAGTCACGGCAATCGAAGAGGCCAATGATGTAAGCCAGATGAAGTTACAGGAGCTGATGGGATCCCTGAGGACTTTTGAAATGGGACTAACAGATGAAGAGATAGTTAAAAAAAAAAGTATAGCTTTTCAAGCCGGCTCCAGTTCTGATGCGCCTATAATGTCTCTGACAAACACGATCTGGCTGAGTCAATTGCCATGTTGACAAATAATTTCTCAAAATTTGTCAAATATTATGAGAAGTCTTCACAAAATAATTCTGTCAAGAACAGATTCTCCAAATCTCGAAGAACTAAAGATGAAGATTCCATTGAAGAAAAACATAAGGAGGTCAAGTGTAGAGAATGTGGTGGTTTTGGGCACTATCAAGCTGAATGTGCTAAATCCCTAAAGAAGAAGAATAAATCCTACAGTTCCACTCTTAGTGAAAGTCATGATCCAGATGATAGTGGGAGTGATGAAGAATACGTGAGCAATCATATTACTTTAATGACACATTCTCACGAAGAACATGTGCTTAATTCTGCCTCTGACAGACAGAATGACAATGTTTCGGAATGCGGTAACGATGAAGAATTCACTGAAGAGTCTGCCATAGAAGTATATAAAAAGCTTCATGAGACCTGGATCATGGTGGTTAAAGTCAATGAAGGGCTGATGAAAGAGAATGGTGATCTCATTAAAGAAAGAGATAGCCTGTCCATAGACCTCAGTGAATTGCAGAATGATCTTCAACAATCCAGAAACAATTCTCACTCTCGGAATGGTTAACCGCTTCATCTAAAGAAACTCGTCAAGATGATGAATTCTGGATTATCTCAGCTCGATGACATCCTTTCTAAAGGAAAAAATCCGCAGGACCATACAGGACTTGGATACACTGGTGGGAAGTTTTTTGACCGTTTCTGTGAAGGACAAACTTCTAGAACGCATGATGAATATGTTCCAGAACCTGAATTTAAACTAGAGATCAAGCAGCCACACCCTCAAAAGTCACAGCCTCAAAAGATTGAAGTTGTCTGCCACTACTGTGAAACGCCTGGTCACTTCGACCATACTGTAGGTACTACATCAATGATCTCAAAAGAATGAGGAGGAAAGGTCTATCTCAGAATGACCTGAATTTCAGAAGACAACCTATGCAGAACAGATCCTGGAACAATCACAGGAACTATGTTGTTCACACTACCCTCAATATTCATGCAAAGAGCAGCTAGTACTTTGATAGCGGATGCTCGCGACACATGACTGGAGATGCCGGTATGCTGACAAATAGCTAAAAGGATTACTCCTATCAATCCGTTACTTTTAGAGACAGTGTCAAGGGAAGAGTACTTGGCCGTGGTCATCTAAAGGTTGAAGGGATGCCCAACTTAGAGGATGTTCTGCTTGTTGAAGGACTAAAAGCTAACTTAATTAGCATAAGTCACCTCTGCAATCAAGGTCTCTTGGTTCACTTTACTAGAGACAAA
This sequence comes from Perilla frutescens, assembly GCA_026008535.1. Classification (NCBI taxonomy): domain Eukaryota; kingdom Viridiplantae; phylum Streptophyta; class Magnoliopsida; order Lamiales; family Lamiaceae; genus Perilla; species Perilla frutescens. Next base: position 40,828,062 of record BRKX01000008.1, read on the forward strand.
TGTCTTGTGAAGAACAAAGAATGTGTGCTGCTGATGGATGGAGACAGATCAAGGGACAATTGTTACCTTCTCAACATGAAAGGTAATTGCTTCAGAACTCAGCTTGATGAAGCAAATATATGGCATGAGAAACTTAGCCATGTGAGTTACAGAAACATACAACGTCTCATAAAGACAGAAGGTGTGAATGGAGTCCCAAAGTTTAGTATTTATCGTGGAAAAATTTGTGGACCATGTCAAGTGGGAAAACAGATTCATACGTAACATAAATCTGTTAAGAAGATTACCACCTCAAAAGCTTTGCAGCTATTGCATATGGATTTGATGGGCCTGTTCAAACTGAAAGTATTGGATGGAAGAAGTTTATTTTTGTTTGTGTGGATGACTTCACTCGATTCACATGGGTTGAGTTCCTTAGAGATAAGGGAGAAACCTTTGAGACATTCAAGAATCTTTGTCTCAAGCTCAAAGTGGAGAAAGCTACAGCTGTGATGAGAATTCGAAGTGATCATGGTCGTGAATTTGAAAATGCCTATTTCAAATATTTTTGTGAAGAAAGAGGTATTGCTCAGGAGTTTTCTGCACAAAAAACACCTCAAGAAAATGGTGCTGTTGAGAGGAAAAATCGGACTCTTCAAGAAATGAGCTAAGTCATGTTGAAGGCAAAATTTGTCCCTGACAACTTATGGGCAGAAGTGATGAACATAGCATGTCATGTTATCAATCGGGTGTATTTCAGACCCAAGACAAGAGTCATTCCCTACAAGCTGTGGAAAGGAAAAAAACTGAATTTAAAGTACTTACACATCTTCGGAAGTACTTGCTATATGTTAAGAGACCGAAAGAAGCTTGGCAAGTTTGATGTTAAAGGAGATGAATGCATTTTTCTCAGGTACTCGAGGAATAGTCGGGCATATTGGGTTTTCAACAAGAAGACCAAGATGGTGATTGAGTCTATTAACATTGTTGTTAATGATCTGGAAGAATGTGTTGCCCAGATTGATGAGGAAAGTATTGATGTCAACATTCATGTGCCAGCTTCTGTTCCTGACAGTTCGGAATACAATGACCAGCCTGAGTTGAGGAATGAAAAACTGGATAGTTTCAAACCTTCAAAAGGTGTGCAGAAGCATCATTCTACAGTAGACATCATCGGTGATGTGAGTGAATGAGTTAGAAACAGAGGAGTTCGAAAGAACTATCGTGAGATGATTGCAAATGTCTGCTACACTTCTACAACTGAGCCCAAGAATGTTAAAGAGGCCTTACAGGATGATCGATGGATTCATGCCATGCAAGAAGAGCTCTTGCTGTTTGAAAGAAATGAAGTATAAGATTTGGTTCCATGTCCTAAAGGTGTAAATGTGATCGGCACGAAGTGGATCCTCAAGAATAAAATCGATGAAGAAGGGAACATAACTAGAAATAAGGCAAGACTTGTGGCTCAGAGCTATTCCTAAGTTGAAGGTGTGGATTTCGACGAGACGTTCGCTCCAGTTACTCATCTTGAATCTTTCAGGTTGCTTCTCACCATGGCTGCATGGATGAAGTTCAAATTGTACCAAATGGACGTAAAGAGTGCCTTCCTAAATAGGAACTTATCCAAAGATGTTTTTCTGTGTCAACCTAAAGGCTTTGAAGACCCTCACCATCCGGATTATGTGTATAAATTAAAGAAGGCGTTGTACAGACTTAAACAAGCCCCTCGCACATGGTATGAGAGACTCACAAAGTTTCTATTGGAGAAAGGTTATGTTCGTGGAGGATCTGATCGAACATTCTTTGTTAAAAGAGAAAAATATGAAGTGATCATTGTTCAGATTTATGTTGATGATATTGTCTTTAGATCTGTGTCAGACAGATTGGTGAAGGAGTTTGTCAAAGATATGATATCTTAGTTCGAGAAGAGCTTGGTTGGTGAGATGACCTATTTTCTGGGGTTTCAACTAAAGCAAAAGGATGATGGCATCTTTGTGTCTCAAACAAAGTATGCAAGGAATTTGATCACTAAATTCGGCATGGAAAGTAGTAGCCCAAAGAGAACACCTATAGGAACTCACTTGAAGTTAACCAAAGATGGAGCTAGAGTGTCCATTGAGCAAACTCACTTGAAGTTAACCAAAGATGAAGCATGATCAGTAGCTAACTGTACCTTACTGTGAGTCAGCCTAATATCAGTTACAGTGTTGGAGTTTGTACATGCTACCAATCTGATCCCAAACAAAGTCACTTAAAATCTGTCAAGAACATAATCAAGTACGTAAAAGGTACAACTGAGTTGGAACTTTGGTTATCTTATGATACAAACCCTAGTTTGGTGGGGTTTTGTGATGCAGATTGGGCCGGCTGTACTAAAGATCAGAAGAGTACCTCAGGTGGATGTTTCTTCCTTGGAAATAATATGGTCTCATGATTTAGCAAGAAGCAGAATTCGATATCACTTTCTATTGCCGAGGCAGAATATATTGCTGCTGGGAGTTGTTGTACTCAAATCTTGTGGATAAAGCAAATGTTGCTTGACTATGGTGTCCTACAATATGTCCTTACCATATACTGTGACAATATGAGTGCAATAAACATTTTGAAGAATCCTTTTCAGCACTCTCGAACTAAGCACATAGACATTCGTCACCACTTCATCCGGGAGCTTGTTGAAGACGGATCTCTCATGATTGATTATGTTGCAACAGAGACACAGCTTGCGGACATCTTCACTAAGACACTTGATAGTGCAAGGTTTGAAACACTAAGATCCTCATTGGGTCTTTGTGTTCTCTAATCTTCTCCTTTGTGAGAAGACTCTCTATACAGTCTTGGTCAGTGATGTATGTATAAAGAGTATAAAATGACCATGGTTAATATGTTCTGAGAAATGTTGTACCAATATCTATCCCCGACAGTTGTTGCCATGGAGGAACAGTTACTTTTTAACGTCTATTAGTGCTGTTTTTCACACTATGATCGATTCCACTTTTCCATACCAAATAGTGGGGTGGTGTGTGTGGAATAATTTGGTTAAGGAAATTTCCTTACAGAATTTCCCAATTAAGGTCTTAAACTTTTTTTTTTTAAAAAAAGAGACAGAATCTTTGCAAAATTTCCAAGTCGCTCTTTCTCTGGTGGTTACTTGAATCGTGCTTGCCCAATCTCTAATGGCGGACAAAGGTGTTTCCTCTAAGCCCTCTCAAGCTAAGAAACCCAGAATCTCCACTCAAGAGTTGCGACGACAGCTCACGGAGCTTTCACAACTAATTATATTTTCTCCATCGAATACCTCTGTCCCTGCTCCTGAGGAGCCGTCTGTCTCTTTCCCCAAAGCTGTTGTGTCTGTGCCTACATCTGTGGCACCTTCTGTCATTTCTCCACCTAGATATGTGTCTGAGATAGATCTCTTTGTTCAACCCTCTCCTAGGGTTTCTGAAGAGCAATTCTCTCCACCCATGGTGTCTGCGGAGTCTATGGATGCTTCTATTGTAGCGGCAATAGAAAATATTGATGGTGCCCCTGAAGAAGATGATTTCTCTGTCTCTGCTGTTAAGTTTGCCAAGGCAATCGATGCCTTAAAGATTGTTCAAGCACCGCCTGTTCCTTCCGGTGCTCCCATCGATGATGATGCTCTGAAATTTGGTCAAGATCATCTGTTATTGCTACCGCTCCTGTGTTTAGTGACACGCCCATTGTCACTATTCAAGTTCTACTTGGTAAAGTGTCACCTGCTGCTGCTGTTAAAACCCTTGATCAAGGTCAAGGTGAAGAAGATGTTGATATCTCCTTCCTAGATGAAGATTCTCCTATTCTTGAGGCTGATTCTGTCCCACCTCAACATCCACACAAAGCTATCTCCTTCAAGACTCGCGGGTCCAAACGCAAATTAGAGTTGAGAGATGTTCCTGCCTCCCCCAGGTGTCTGATGATGAAGATGACACGCCTATAGCCAAGTTAAAATCAAAGGTGTTGGCAAAAGTTTCCGAGAAGAAGGGACCTTCTTCTAAAACCCCACAAATCGAAGAAAGTTGCTTCCAAGAAGAGGTCTTCATCAAAATCCCCCAAATCGGTAAAGCCCTTTGGGAAAAAGGCTTTGGCTGAGAAGCCTTATGTTGTTCCTACTTGCCGTGTTATACGGAGTGTGTCTGAGTAGAGGATGGGGTTGATGTTGAGACGTCATCGCCCGCTGATGAAACAAGCTAGAGCTCCTTCCCCCTCTGAAGACGAAGCAGATGATGTTCTTGGGTCTGTCCCAGACAGATCAGATTCCGATTCAGAGGACTTTGATTCAAGTAAGTTTATCTCTGCTTTTCACCAAAATCAATTAAATCTTGTTGTTGGTCACTCGTTGGTTTCTGAGTGTTGTTTGGTTAAGTTAGATGTAGAGGAGACGGGTGTTGATACCCTATTGTATGATCTTTAATTAGAAAAATCTGCTTATATTGCTCCTCCATTCATTACTACTGCTATACATGAATTTTATGTCAACTTGTCTAAACGTCTGCGTGATGACTCGTATGAACATGATTTCTCTGTTTTTGTACGTGGTAATTAGATTGCTTTCTCTCCTATTGTGATTAATGAGTTTTTAGGACGTGAGAATCTTATTGCTCCTACGCCAGTCTTTGATATGAATGAGGTTGTGTCGGATTGCTCATGTTAGAAATTGGTTGCCTAGCACTCATGATTCTACTGTGGGCAAACCGATGGTGTTGTTGCTATTCAAAATTGGCACTCGTCCTGCGTTCAATCTGGGTTTGATTATCTTTGAGCATGTGTTTGCTCATGCTGAATCCTCACGTGCCCAGCAACCTGTTGGCTTTCCAGGACTCATCTTCAGCATCATCATGGCTCAATATGACGTGGTTTATGCCAATGACATGTATGCTCCCGTTTCGGAGCCGCTGTCAATAAGCCACAAGCTATCTTCATCCCAGCATACTCCGGATGTCCCTGCCCGAGATGCTAATGATTGCTCTGCATCTGTGCTATCATCTATCCCAAACAGATGTGCTGCCTCTTTTTCTGTCACATCTATTTTCTTTAACAGACACATAAAGTCCTTAGAACGCGAAGTGGTGTGCCTAACCAAGTCTATCCGGACATTCAAATCCAGGAAGCAGGAGCCCTTGGACTTGCCTCGCCGCTTAATGTGCCGAGTACTTTGTCTATCTCTGTTGCTGATAAGCCGGTTAATGCTGATGTCGATGATACTGATGATGATGTTGCTGCCTTCCCGGTCTGAAGATTGGTGTTTGCCGTTTCTGGCAACAATGAAGGGGGAGAAGGATGTTGGTGAATGAAGGCCAATGTTAGATGCTCTTTTACTACTGCTGCTGCTGCTGTGTTGAGCGTGTGCTTATTCTTTTATGTTTGATGGTTTCTAAACAAAAGATTTATTGGGGATGCTGTTTTACCCCATTTTTTTGTTGGCTGTACTATTTTTTTGATCAACTGACAATACAGTTCTCTACTGCGAAACAATGCTCTGATCGTTATGAAGGCACTCCAAGTTCAGATTCAGGGAGAGTGTGCTTATGACTGTCTCGGACAGTTTTTTTTAAACATATCACTCCTTTTGATATATTTATGATCTACAAAGTTTATTCAAGTGTTGTGCAGATCGTAATGTTAATTGTCGACCATAAACACCAAAGAAAGAGATTGTTAGTGCCACCATCATGCACTAAGTATTTGTGTTTTAGAATTGGCGAGATATATTCGACAATGTGTGCCTGGGTATGTCCCATGAAGTTGGTGAAACTGTTCCAGATTATGTCCCAAACAGAACCAGAGATACTCTATATATGGCAGTTTCCATGTTGGAAACATCTTGCACCGAACCAGTTTGGAAGGTCAAGATAAATTCATTTAACTCCCTTATGGTGTAGATCTGGTGCTGAATCAACCCTCATACACTTGGGAAATATCTACATATGTTTGGAAGGCCACAAACCTCAATCCACTTACCATATTGGCGACGGATGGAGATCGACGTCAAGGTTGAAGTGAAGTCTATATAAAGACCGAATTGAGGAGCAATTGGTACTACTCATATTTGTTTGGATTCTCTTAGATTGTTTGAGAGTCAGTTTGTGGTCATTTGTAACTGGTAGTTGTTCTTTAAACAGTGTAACGTGATAAACTAGTATGAATGTTTTTTAGTAAAACACATGAGGGGATTTTTATTCCAGTTTTGTATGCAATCTCGGGAGAGATTATAAGTTGAAGTCGTGGGTAGCTAGAGGGAGTCTAGTGTCATGATTATGAGGGGATCTTACAACTTTCAGCTAGCGAAAGAGTTCGAGGAGAAGAAAGGGCGATATAAGGTGGGAGGCTTGTATGTGTAAGATCCTTAATAAACTCTTCGAAGGAGTAACAGTCAGAACTTCAAGTTTGAGAGCAATCCCCCAGAGTAGGTTGTTTGAACCGAACTGGGTCAACATCTCGTGCATTTTTACTGCTTTATTCTTTTATGTTCTTGCATCTGTTCCACACATATCATAGAACAGTTTTTAAGCAGTTAACTAAAACTCGTATAAGCACAGATTACTGTTTTTTCAGTCTAAGATTCATGCAGAAGACTCTGATTTTGAGGAGGATTTGCGGTTGCGCAATCAGAGTGATGACACAACTGACTAAGACAAGGCAATTAGATAAAAAAATAAACTCGAGAAAAGAAGAGGTGTTTAGGCTATCTAGCATACGATAACTAACTCTAGGAAGAAAAATCCAACGATGAATGATGTTCTTAGTGGAGATGTGTGACTGTTGCTCATCAAGAAAATGTTTCGATATCTTTTTGTTGAACATTGATAAAGTTATTTTTTTGTGACACTAATTAAGCACATTTGTTATGCCACTTATGCATGACATTGATGGTACTTATGAATTACTGTGCTAGATATTGTTAAGCTTGGTAAATGACTTTGTACGATTTGGAGCTTCGAATTATTAATGTTGATGCTACTAATGCGCATCTGTGGTGTTTTGGACAAAACAAAATTTGTAATGCTAATTATGCGCCTCTTTGATGATATTTATGAATATCTGTGCTACTAAGTGTTTAAGTTGGTAAAAATAACGTGTGAGTTATTGCTTTGAATTAGGCTTGTTGATGCTACCTATGCATACCTCTGGCGCTTTTACCCAATTAAATTTGATATTCTACTCATGTACATCTTTAATGCTATTTAAGCATATCTGTTATGCTATATATGTATATCATCGATGCTACTTATGATTGTCTGCAATGCTGTAAATGATTAGTTCATGTTACAGTGAGAGAGATGTAAAGACAGTGCTTCGTACACTTCAGAATAATGCTTCGTAAGTAACATAAATATATTCATATTTAGTGGTTGGTGCTTCGTAAACATATTCATTTGCATAGGATTATGTGAATGCTACAGTTAGTGCTATGTATTCATCGAATAAATACTTCGTAATATCAACCAACCTAAATCAAAGAATTGTGATATACCACAAATAATGTACCTAAACAAAAAAAAATTGAATACCCTAACTGTACCATACAAAATATCACAAGAAAAACTATGTAAAATAGAAACAAAACTAAACACAAAATGAAACATTGATAAAAAAACTAGACATAAATCATTTTTTGCTGGACAAATTCCTAGCATCATGGTGGCATTTTTTACCGCAAGCATTGAAATAATGTAACGAAAAAATTGAAATACCCTAACTGTACCATACAAAACAGCACGGGAAAATATAAGTAAACTACAAACAAAACTAAGCAAAAAATGGAACAAGAGAAAAAAACATCTTGACTAGAGTGAATCAGCCCTGGAAAAAAAACCGTCAAATAATCAATGCTATATAGACGTACTGTTAATGCTTCCTACAATAGACAAACATGCTACACTAATACAATACACTGCCTAGAATCGCCATAGTCGAGCCGCTACCCAGAATCACCATGAGAGTGCCTCGCAACAACCGCCATCAATGCTAGAATCGTTGTGTGAGTGTGCATCATCACCATCATGAATCTATGAGTTGGAAGAAGAAGAAGGAGAAGAAGGAGAAAGAGAAGAAACCGTCTGTACAAATCGTAAGAGTGCCGCATCGTCGCCATCGTTGATCTATGAGTTGAAAGAAGAAGAAGAAGAAGACGAAGAAACCGTAAACTAAACAATTTTTCCAGATTCATAAAAAAACCGTACAAATCAATGGAGATATTAACTTGCCATAATTAAAACCGTTTAATTAGGAAAGTTAAGATTTCCACAGATATAGGACTCTACAGGATTTTTTTTAATTTACATCATTAACCTTATCATTTAATTTAAATAAAAAAAAAACCGAAATTAAACTACTTAAAATAATTAATCTTATCTGTCCATTTGATCAGATGCAATGGATGAAAATCATCCATACTTTTCACACCAAGTAGTTGTCCCTATTTGATCCATATCCTCTTTCTCTCTCTCTCTCTCTCTATATATATATATATATATATATATATATATATTGCTAACCAATATAATTAATTGGACCGGATGGAGTCCAAAATCGTACCCTAGCATAGGAAAAGATTCTCTATAATTGGAGATTTGGGCTTAGGATTTTATTTGGGTTTGAAAATCCTTGTCAAGCTGGAAAGAATTTTTAAATATTTAGTTTATGTGTTGGCGGGCTTTATATGTTGTATTAGTGGATTTTAGTTCAAAAATGAATCCAGGTTAATACCAAAGTCATATACATGCATTTAGATATTTTGAGTTCCTTTCCCAAGTCAAAATTATATACTAATCTTTTTACCATCTAGTAATAAAAATAAAATGGGAGAATATAAAGGAAAGATTTTGATTTTTTTTTTTATTTTCCGGTAAGGTCAACCTTAGGATTTTGGGAAGAGATGTATAATTTCTTTATTTTGAGATGCTTAGCTGAGATTAAGTTTTTCTTAATTTAAATTATGAGTCCCTAACGCTATATTATTTTAACCTAGAATGTGTAGGAAAAATATAGAGTCAAGTTCTATTTTTAGCCACATGAAACTTTAAAAAACTGATTTTAGTCACTTTTTTTAAACATATTTATTTTAGTCATTTTACACCAAAATATCCTTATCTATAAAATAAAATTAAAAAATAAAATAAAAGAAAGAAAAAGAAAAAGAGAAATTGAACAAATTTATATTAAATTACTGTTCATCGTCTTCTTCATCATTCCTCCAAGGCCAGCCTACACAAACTTCTGAATCTAGTCAGTTACCACACAAACTTGAAAATCAACCATAGACTATACAGTTTATCTTTCTATGTGCATTTTGTCCCGTACAAAATATATGCAGAAAATTGAGATTAATGAAAATCAATGAAAATCAATACTTCTATCGCAGTCCCCTCCCCTGCCCTTTCTCTCCCCTTCCCAATCCCTCTTGTCGTCGAAAATCTTTGTAACCTCTTTGTAACGTGACAGACATGTGCAACGAGGGGCAAGGATGAACACCATTTTTTCCAACAAGGTTTAAACTTTTTTTGGGAACACCATTCTGCACGCAGGCAGCTGCACATCGGGGTAGGCAGCTATGCGCCAGGCATCGCGTAGGTGGCTGCACGTTGAGAGCGTAGGGCTTCGCGTCGGTCGGTGACTACAACGGCGAGTAGAGAGACACTGCGAGGGGGAGGGGTGACGGCCTGCGACTGCAACGGTGAGGGGAGGTGCTGGAGGTGGCGGCGATGACAACGACGAGAGGGTCGGAGGCGGCGAACCGAAAGTGCAGATCTGTTTCTTTTTTAAGAAAATGCAGCTGTGATGAAGAGATATAAGTTAGGAGAGAGAATCTAAATTTTATTCTTTTCCAATTAATTTTTTAGGTAAATAAAGGTATTATAGTAAATATGGACAAAATAAATATATTTAAAAAATAGTGACTAAAAAAAGTTTTTAAATTTTTTGACCGGCTGGAAAGCCACATTGACACAAAAATATATTTCCTCACGCAAATACACATCCGATTTATTTTCAAAGTTGCTCTTGGAAATATATCTCCTCGCGCAATAAAGAAAAAATAATTAAACCAAGAGAAATAATTAAACCTGATGCGCAAAGAAATATATCTCCTCACGCAAATAATTAAACCTGATGTGCAAAACTTTAATTATTTTTCTTTATTATCGTAACGCGTAGATTAATTAATTGTTGTCTCATTTGAAACTTAATGTTGGTAGCAACCGCATGCACCATTTTCCCTAGCACGCATTCAACCATTTTTGTGTCTGTATCCTTGTTAGCGTAAAAATATGGATTTATTTATATTACATGAATCGTGAAAAACACAGAAACTCCTGTACACCTAGTGCATGGCTCGACCCATCAGACAGGCCGACCTGCTCTGACCCGGCCCGAATCCGCAACCCGGTATTTAAATATATCCCTTGACCTAGTTTCTCCATTTTTCCCCATTTCAATTTGAGCCCTAACCCTAGCCGTCCCCTGTTCAGATCGCTCTCCCTTTCCATCTCTTTCTGCCGTAACTCTAGTCACCCCCACCGCTGTTTGAATTCGCTCACTCCCGGCGTCTCTCTCACTCCCGATGTCTCTCTCGCTCTCGACGTCTCCTGAATTCTTCCACCTGACATTGTGTTTATTCGATTCGCCATCAAAATCCTAAAGTCAGTGCCGACGGCCTGTAGCAGCTGATCTGCCGCAATTTCTCCGATGAAGTGAGGGGGTTCTTTCTCGACAAGCTTGAGGTCGTTGATCGCGTTCTCACCATTTCTAGGTAACGTTCTCTATTTCATGGTTATTTTCACTCTGTATTTTATTTTTCTCCTGTTGTATACATATTTGAAATTTGATCAATGATACGTATGTACATATTTCCCCTCTTGTTTTGACTTTTCCGTTTTCTCAAACTATGAAGGTTTGTAAAAATTTTTTTGGTACAGTACTAATGTTAAATTTTTCCACGATTTTATCTGTCATTTAATTTAGAAGTCAAAATTTCTCTTATTTACAGATGACCAATGGCCTTCATATGTGATATGAGTTGCATACTTTCTGTCAGAAGAATTAGATAGGATGAGAGTCTTGCATTTCATTTCCTAGAAGTTAGGGTTCCAAACTATTGAAAAATAAATTTAAAAGATTTGCTTTCGGTATAAAAAAATATCAGAGGCTACTGTACGTGTTTAGATGAAGAGAAATAATTGAAGGAAGTTATATAAAGATATTAAATAGTTATTCTAAAAAAAAAGTAAGATATTAATAGTTGTCTATGGAGTGCTCTTATCATCGGGAATAGTAGGCCCCACAAATAGTAGGAAGTCATTTTCATAATTTCACCTATTCATGGTTCTTTTCACTCCGTGTTTCATTTTTTCCTATTGTGTTCGATTGTGAATTGATATTTAGGTAATTTGACATGTGTATTGTTTAGGTAGTTTTAGTGTTTTATTTGCTTAATAATTGTTTATTTTGGAGATTGGATAGTATCTATTTTGGAAAAATATGATTCATTAAACTCTGCATTTGTTGGCGTTTAAAAGACGTTCTTTGTCTTTTTAATTGTATCTCTGTATCATAAATTTTGCGGGTAGTGTGTTCTGGGATTGATATTCTCTTCTACAGTGCATCTCATTTCAAATGAGTTTATGTTCTTTTTATGATTTTCTTTTTGCTCTGCTTAGCTTCATATGCTTGTTTAAAATTTACGGGCACTTGTATAGAATTTGTTGATTGAGTTAGACAAAAAACTAAGGTCATCATCTTCCACATTACACATTTTTCCTTGCATTCGAATTTATGTACCATATGTTTAAATTTTAATTGAAAAGAAGTATCTATTTTTATTATGTTAAGTATCAGTTAACATGATAATTAGTATCAATTGATATAGAAACATGTATCAGATTGTGCACTGATATGTTTATATGTCTTGAAGGTTCAGTTAGTTTTTCATAATTTAGTCTTTGTATTATCTTTGGTTTTTGTATTAATTGAATAATCAAATATGACCATTTTCGTGTTTGATTGAAAATATATACGAGTGATGTTAAGTATTTTGTTATGAATGATTTTTATTTGAATGCTTTGAAATCACAAGTGATTTCTCTGTATGTGTTCTATTGAGTTGTATGGTTAGAAATATAGAGAATGTGAATATATCTTTATGTGTATAGTTCAAGTGAAAAAAAATATCAAATTGATGTTCAGTTTTGTATCTGATTTGCTTTTTATGTTTTTTTTTGTGTTTTTGTTTTTATCAATTGTCTATACATGTTGATTTGACTAGGTAATTCAAAATTTTATACAAGTAGTATGAATAATAATTTAAGTACTATTCAGCATGCTTATGAGTATCATTTGAGGTAGAAACAACTATCACATTTTGTTTTAATGTTTACATATTATGTGCCGGTTCAGTTGGTATGTTTATGTGTTTAGGGTTCAGTCTAGATTATTTTGTATCTGTCTTGGTTTGAATTGTGTACATTTGTGTATGAAGTATCACTGTTACTAATGATTAGTACCAAATGAGATACTTGTGAGTATCTGAATTTTAGGACAGATTTGGTTTTGTATTATTTTGTGCATTTTTACTTGTGTGTATTGAGTATCAAATTGGAAACTCAGTGGTACCATCTGATGTGTTGATTTGACTACTTAATTTGAAATTTTATATAATTATTATGAATTATCATGTTAAGTATCATTGGGCATGCTCATTAGTAACAATTCAATTATAAATAGGTATCACATTGTTGATAATTTTTGTCTCTCATATGTTTTTTTAGATGGTATGTTTATGTCTTTAGAATTCAATCTAGCTTGTTTTGCCTTTTTTATTGTTTGAATGTGTGTGCATTTGCGTAGGGAGTACCAAATTTCATGTTGATTAGTACCAAATGAGATGCTTATAAGTACAAAACTTAGGTCAGAATTTATTTTATGTTTATATGTGTGTGCATTTTCACTTGTGCCTATTAAGTATCACATTAGAAACTGAATGGTACTATTTGATATGATTGTATTTATCAAATTTGAAGTATTGTATTGTATAGTATGTTGCTTCTATGTGTGCATGTGTGAGTTGAGTATGAATTGACATGTTGGTTAGTACTGGTTTGATATGTTTTTGTAAGTGTGAAAATCCAGTTGTTTAGTTACTCATATTGGTTTATATGTCTATATTTTATTTTTGTGTGGTGTAGTATCACTTTGTATGCTGCTTAGTACCATTTGATATGCAAAATAGTATCAAATATTAGTTGTGTTGTGTTCTGAAGTATGTTTTATGTTTGTATATGATTTTTTGTGTTTGGCTGTTTGTATTTTTTCCTCTTTGTAGATCTTTGTTTTTTAAATAAATATTTATTTTCATATATATATATATATATATATAAACATTACAATATGTATGTAAAATATATTTTTTCTTTGTTTGTGGGTTCTAATATGTTGTTTCATTGATTTGTATATCAGGTTTCCTCAATGAAGAAGAAGGTGACCAAAAAGCAGAAAAAGTCTAAGGGTGTCAATGTCATCCTTAAGATGTTTGATAAGGCCACTTCTCGTGTTGCATCAAAGAATGTTGAGATGTTGTGACTTGATTGAGAAGAGTGTATTTATATATGGATAGTTGAGATGTTTTGACTTGATGTTTGGATATTTGATACACTTGTACAACTATTTGTATGTTTTCATTTGGTGGATGTGGATTTATTATATGTTGAGATTTAGTTATGTTTTAAACATGAACTTGTTTGTCTTTGGAGATGATTATATGTGCTAAATTATGTGCTTGGTTTATGTGTGGTTTTTGCAATGGTGAATGAATTGGGATTATTGAATTGGAATTAAAGGAATGGTGGTTAGTATCATTGTATTTTAAATTTTGTATTATTTAAAATGTTATTTGTTGAATAAATTTTTATATAAAATAGACACACATTCATTGTTTGAATGTGTGCATTTGTGTACGGAGTATCAATTTTCATTTTGATTAGTACCAAATGAGATGCTTATAAGTACCAAACTTAGGTCAGAATTTATTTTATGTTTATATGTGTGTGCATTTTCCCTTGTACCCATTGAGTATCACATTAGAAACTGAATGGTACTATTTGATATGATTGTATGTATCAAATTTGAAGTATTGTGTTATATATTATGTTGCTTTTATGTGTGCATGTGTGAGTTGAGTATGAATTGACATGTTGGTTAGTATTGGTTTGATATGTTTTTGTAAGTGTGAAAATCCAGTTATTTAGTTACTGATATTGGTTTATATGTCTATATTTTATTTTTGTGTGGTGTAGTATCACTTTGTATGCTGCTTAGAAGCATTTGATATGCAAAATAGTATCAAATATTAGTTGTGTTGTGTTCTGAAGTATGTTTTATGTTTGTATGTGATTTTTTGTGTTTGGCTGTTTATATTTTTTCCCCTTCGCAGATCTTTGTTTTTTAAATGAATATTTATTTTCATATATATATATATATTACAGTATGTATGTAATATATATTTTTTCTTAGTTTGTGGGTTCTAATATGTTGTTTCATTGATTTATATATCAGGTTTCCTCAATCAAGATGAAGGTGACTAAGAAACAGAAAAAGTCTAAGGGTGTCAATGTCATCCTAAAGATGTTTGATAAGGCCACTTCTCGTGCTGCATCAAAGAATGTTGAGATGTTGTGACTTGATTGAGAAGAGTGTATTTATATTTGGATAGTTGAAATGTTGTGACTTGATGTTTGGATATTTAATACACTTGAACAACTATTTGTATGTTTTCATTTGGTGGATGTGGATTTATTATATGTTGAGATTTAGTTATGTTTTAAAAATGAACTTGTTTGTCTTTGGAGATGATTATATGAGCTAAATTATGTGCTTGGTTTATGTGTGGTTTTTGCAATGGTGAATGAATTGAAATTATTGAATTGGAATTAAAGGAATGGTGGTTAGTATCATTGTATTTTAAATTTTGTATTATTTACAATGTTATTTGCTGAATAAATTTTGTATAAAGTAGACACTGTCTTTATTACTGACTGCTTCAAAATTATGTTAAATTATATCGATTCAATAACGTCCATAACCTACATTTAAAGAAAAACAGATTTGTTTTTAGAAATAATATTAATATCATTTGTTAAGTTATAAAGTATCGCATGTTAAAAAAAAAAGAACATTAGGCTGTGGAAGAGTATCATTTATCTGGCTTAAAATGTATCAATTGAGATACAAAAACGTATCATTTAAGAAACAAATTTTATTTTTCAGTTTAGGAATTAATCATAAGAACGTATCATGTTCCACCCAATGAGTAGATGTTTATTTTCATATTGGAAAAACTTAAAGAAAAATAAATAAATTTCATAAATAAATGTCTAAGAAATGAAATTATATCATAATAATATTCCAAAATCATAATTTTCCCACATAATAAATTGTCATCACCATTTTGGTCCAAATTCAACTCTTAAAACATCCCAAAATAAATTAAAAGAATGAGGAATAACCGCGTCTTTCTCCAGAAAAAAGTGTCAGATGGCTCGTGAGAGTGATGTATCCGAGAAGCCACTTTCCCGCTGGAACGTAGAGTTAGGCACCACCTTTGTCAGAAAAGGTACTAAAGATAGAAAATAGTATTCTGAAATGCTTTACTGAGGCCAACCAGACTTACATTACCCATTATACTCAGCGGCATTGCTCAACATGAGCAGCAGAAACAACAATCCTTATGAGAAATGAGACATAAAGAAACAGTTAAACAGAATTGCAAAAACACTATGCTTAACTGTGATGCATATAAAACACTACTGAAGAAAACAACTAAGTCATATGTTGATTCAAATTTTCATAAACGGACTGTTGGGGTTTTTTCGAATTGAACTACCGCAGGATCTAATTGGATGTTCATTAATCCTGATGTCATGTAGATCATAATTTTATGCAGCACATATGTTTTAACTAACCAACAAATCGAAAAATAACTTACAAATTACATGACGGGTTGATGATAAGATTAAAGATCTAATCTTATTGTTGTATGTATGAAATCGGTGCCCTACTGTGATATTCCACTCCTTCATCTTCTGTTGTATTCCCAGACTGAATCTAGTTTCAGGGTGGGCTGAAATCTACTAGATCGGTATGGAATCTGTGAAGATAAAGAGAACACAAGAGGAGATAATGTCTTATCTTAAAATTTCATCCCCCACCCACTTATATATAAGGGGGTGGGTGAAATTTCAGTTTCCTAACCCTACTGGGTTTGGGCCTCTATCTCTTTTTCCATCTCCAATCCATTAAAGTCATATTGGGCTACAACAGGGATCTAGAAGAATATTTAATTGGCCTGCTAATTTATTTAATTTCCAATATCCAATAAACTTAGGATATTATTAAATAAATTAAGTATTATTTTTATTCCATTAAAGAAATAATACTGACCTACCAATTTAATACATATTTCTGAATATGCTTTCTCCTTTAGTCCAACCATTCTCCGTGTTTAAGATATAATGCCCATTAATTCATTATGTAAGCTTCTCACAACTATAATTAATTAATATCTTATCCTTGAGTAGTACCATAAAAGCTTTACTCCTGTACGGAATAAATTCCACCTGCAGGGTTTCAACATGAACTTGTGTTTCCTCAAGAGGACACCATCAATCTGGCACACCATGACACGGTGCCCTTACATATTGCAGGACCCATCATAAGCGTAAATGTTACAACTCGAGATATCGAGATTATTGATCCTATGAAAGAATCTCACCCTTGGATAAATCAAAGCTCCAAACACTACACGTATATGTCCGTCAATATATAGGGGTTAAGAACCCGAACTCTGTGGATTCTTATTCTCTCATTTAAGGTCAGAATAGAGAATAGAATCCTAAGTGGATCCTCCTCAATACACTTGACCATGTATTAGAATAATTAGTTAGTCAAGACAAACTAACTATCAGATTATTCTACGGCGTACCGATAGTAGGTTCAGTGCCATCTAGACCGTGATCCTTTTAATACATAAGGAACCGATGATATGATCTAACCGTGTGTTTACCCACACCATATCATCTACAATGCAAGTATAGAGAACATGCATGTAATATAACAATTTAAATGCAAACATTGACTTCAATTGTATTCATTCTATATCATCATAAAATCATCATCAATAATGTATACAAAAGACAGGTCTTCTAGTATACAAAACCAACACCGACTACTATATTCTATCTTCACAATAGAAACTCATTAGGTAATGTAATGATATAAATATATGAAATCATGACTTATGAGAGCAGTTAAATGTTAAGCACTTAACTACAAAGATTTAGTATGCCAGAGTAAAAAAATAACTTAAAGATGTATAGGTAATGGACATAAATACATTTGGAAACAAAAAGACATGCAAGGAACTACCTTTAGATGGGACATCACCCTGCCAACAGTGTCACTCCTAGCAGCGGCTGCAATTGCCACCTTTATCCTAGCAGCTTCTTCATAATCCTCTCTTTCAATTACATTGGCTAACTAAGACTGTTAGGAGATAAGAGAACATTTTCAGTAGAAGGCCACAGTTTGAGTTCTTCATTAAATTGAAAAGGTGGATAGCATTATTAAAAAGTTGTACATGTACTATCCAAATTTTAAACTAACCGATACAATTTATGCCTCCATCACGAATTAGTAGCATAATTCTTGACTTGACTGTAAACATGCTTGCTTAAATTATGCTTATTTCCTTACATGAATAAAATATAGTCACACTTGTGCTAATTTTTTCATTTGATGAAGATATTCTATCCTACCTATTTCTCCTATTTAAGAATATGCAATTTGTGAATTGACTGATATCATAAAAACTAAAATTCTAATGAATATAAAAACATTCAAAATTCATACAATGCGCTCCTACTCATCAACCTCGAGGAAATGTTTCCTCTACCTCTTCCAATCCCATTCATCTTCCTCGCCACTTCTCCGCCACCACAAGAGTTCCATCCGCTCTCTGATCCCTCAATGAACTCAAGTAATCATCAAAATGCTTAATTGCATTTCTAAAAGTATCCCTGAATGCCGAAGCTCCACCGCCAGGTGTCCTCAGTGCTTGAATCGGAGCTATCTCCACCTCTGATTCTTCTATCGTTGCAATGACAGCATAAAGAAGAATCAGAAACCCTAGACAGAGAAACTCCCGATTGCAATCCTCTTCTAAACTTAGAGGAGATGAATCTCGAATTGACAAAGTTAAGCTTCTGAGGATTGGGATCCGTACGCGGCGAGGGAACATCGGCAGACACATCCGGTGCGGTGGTGATGGTGGTGGCGTTGGCAAGCTCGGCTCTCTCTCTCACCTTCGCCTCAGCCACAAGTTCTTCTCTCTATTGCGTATCGCGTTTCTGTGTTTTTCATTCTTTTGTTTTTTTTATTTGTTTGGGCTCAATTTATAACAGTTGGGCTGATCTTGGTAGATGGCCCAACCCATCAGTCTCTTGCACAGGAGAGTGGCCCCGTGAAAAAAAAGAGCAAAACAATAAAGTAATATTAAAAGGAAAATCTAAATAAAGTCGAGAACATAAATTAAACACTTACTTTGTTTCAAATGTTTCAATTATGCATATTTACTTATTTATTATATAACCTATTTGAATTTAAAATAGAATCTCATAACTTATAATACACACAAACACACAGATATATATAAATAGATGATAATATATATATATATATATATATATCATGGATCAAATGAGAATCAAAGCCCCACGTGAGAACAAGGAATTAATCTCCACCATCCATCTATAGAAAATGTGTGGTCTAGATCAAAACCAACACAATGTATGTGACATTTTTGTAATTTAAGGATTATTTTAATGAGGTTAGGGTAGTTTTGTAATTTAGTGAATGTGATTAAAATACTAGGATTTTTTTCTCTTTCTCTCATTCTCTATCAGACTCTTCATCATTTCTTCAGTGGCTTCTTTGATTTCAACTCCCAGTAGACAAATTCAATTCTTTGATTTCTGATATCTATGTATTTTTTCATATAATCGGATTTCAATTCTTCGCAATCATTGTTCACACGATCGTTATAATTTTTTTGGAGTTTTTTTTGTTCATTGTTCTTGGATGAAGACATTGGGTAAGAATCTGATTTTTATATATTTTCCTGAGATTGTTTTTTTCGATGTGTTTTAGTTTCGTTTGATATTATTGATGATTTGATATATTTTTTTCCCAATTAAAATGATTAGATGTGTTCGTTGATGTAATATAATATATTTTTGGAAGTTGATTAAGTTGAACTTTTCAATTTTCATGATCAACAGATGTTTCTAGTTCTTTTCTATTTGTTTGATGACGTATTAGTCTATTGATTTCTGTAGATTGTGTTTTCTTATTACAATGTACGTGTGTTTATTTTTTCAGAATTATTAGCATTATAACATGCCTTATTAGCACTACAGACGTTGATATTAGCACTATGAAACTAGTTATTAGCATTGTAAAAATAAATGAGTATTATACAAATATCTTGTTAACAGAGTATTTGCACATTGGATATAGTATTAGCACTACTATTATAGGTTTTAGCATCTCTGTAATTAATTTTAGCATTACTGTGACTAGTTTTAGCATGATCGAAGAAGATATTAGTTTTAGCATTAACGTGATTAGTTGAATCTTATTTAATCTTTGATCTTAATTTGATTACGAAATCAACAAGAATGATCAGTTGAAATTTCTGTTTTAAGCTAATTCTATATCAAGAAAAACTTTTCGCTACTAGGGAATGTTGTGTCATTTGATGCAACTTATAGAACTAACATGTTAGTCTATTTATTATTTAGGTGTGGCATTCTATGTTTTTAGTAACTCTATACTAAAGATTTAACACGGTTAGTTGAATTTTTAGCACCGTCATTTGCTTTTTTAGCATTGATTTTTTAATATTTAGTAGGTGACAATGTTAACATTTGTTATCTATTCAGTTGTGTTAAATATTATTTTTAGCATTGCTTACATTCATATTTAGCATTGTAGTTGTGTTTTATTATGATTACTATCTTGCTCAGTTATGATAAAAATATTTTAATAATAGAGATGTGTACTTTTCTTATATTGATAGGTATTTAATGATTTTTGCACATTTTATTGGTTAGAAAAATTATATGAAGTTGAGGTGCTTCTACTTGATGTTGCGAAGACTAAAGGTGGTGGAAGTCGTCTAAAATCAAAAAGAGAGATGGTCGCTAAACGCAAGAAGAATATTTCTTTAAGGACCTACTAAAAGTGCGACTAGAAATGTAGTCACGATTCTAGGAACTGTGGGAAAAAGTAGATTTTAGACTAACCATAATATAGTTTTTTGTATTGCTAATAGTAACATACATACCATAGTAAAAAAATGCTAACATGAGTGAATGATGATGATAATTCAACAAATTTCTGACAATGTTGTTCATTGTTGATATATAATGTTCATAGCAACTTTTTCACGTTAATGCTAAAAAACGTTATGATAATGCTAAAATGAGCAATGACAATGCTAAAACTTGTAAACGATAATGCTAATAGACCAAAATATACAACTAAATCATACAGTGCCAATAGTGTTAGGTTTTACATGTTCCTACAAGTATTCTGATGCTAACAAAACAAAATCAAACTGTTAAATCATCATGAAACAATGCTAACATGAGTGAATGATGTTGCTAATTTAACAAAATTTTAACAGCGTTGTTGATTATTGATTTATAATGTATATGATAAGTTATCATGATAATACTAACAAGAGTTATGATAATGATAAAATAAGCTATGACAGTGATAAAACTTATGAACGATAATGCTAATACTATAAAAGTCTGACTATTTGAATTTTTTCAAAATTTTCTGATTTTGCCCTTACTAAGATCCGCGGGCAGTACACTTTCATGTTATTACGAAAATGCCACCGCATGTCGATTTTAATATGGGCCGTAGATCTTGATTAGATTAGATGGTGACGATTGGTTCTTAGTTCTCACATGGGGCCTAGTTCTCACTAGAACCACTCTATATATATGTGTGTGTGTATATATATATATATAATATAGAAGAGTAAAGAGAGAAGTAGATGAACATTTTTATTTGAATTATTTTGAGTCACCACATTTTGGTTCTTGACAGATGATGTGGTTTAAGTTTGGGATGGAGTTGTGAGCTTCTCAATTGGTTTGTAGAGAGCAGTTAGAGAAAGAGAGTAGAGATCGGAATTAGGCTAAAGCTTGATTTGGTAAAAATGAGAATTACTTCTAGCCAAACTATTTATATTGAGTGAAGGGATATGAATCCAACGGTCATGATGGTTTAGTTGCCCTACATCTGATGGTTTGAGTGAATAGACAGTTTAATTCAAGCGAGTAGGTCCAACAGTTTTCAAATATAAGTACACGTCACTTTTACCGTTTCCGCTCATAAATTCAAACTTATTGGCTTCTCACTCTCCGAGTTACATGTGGCACAAAAACTAATTACGTTATAAGTTTGTTTAGTTTGAGCATGGTAACTGATGGTCTTCAGTTGAACTAATCAGGCTTACTGAGATGATTTCAATTTAGTTTCTTCTGCTACTATGCTGCTTTCTTCAGTTTGAATATGTGAACTGATGACTCCGATTGAACTAATTGAACCGACTGAGTGGTTTCAGTTCATTCATCTTTTCTTCTCGATTTACAATTTTTGTGCATTGTAAATGCTTTGAACTGATCAAGACATCAGTTTGAGCTTTATAAACGGTCGAACTGAAGAATTTCTAGCTGAGTTCTTTTTCTCTCTTCAGTTCCTATCTTCAGCTGGAGTGGACTTTTGTTGTTCTCCACTCAATAGATCATCTTCATCCTTTGAGGCCAGTTTAAATAGTCCTAGTTGAATGCACAACTCCACAAATCTTGCTTAATGCAAAGGTTTTGTGAAGATGTCAGCAATTTGTTCTTTGTGTTGACATACTTGATGCAGATATCCTTCTTCACTATGTGATCTCTGATGAAGTGATGTCTTATATCAATATGCTAGGTTCTGGAATGCAATACTAGATTTTGATAGATTGCAATTACACTATTGTTATCGCAGAATATAGGTACTTCTTCAGTTTCAACTTTGTAGTCTTTCAGTTACTGCTTCATCCAAAGTATTTGTGCACAACAACAACTTACAACAATGTATTCAGTTTCAGTTGTGGAAGTGGCAACTGAGTGTTGCTTTTTGCTAAACTAGGATAACAGTTTGCTTTTAAAAAACTGATAGGTTCCACTGGTGCTTTTTCTATCGATTTTGCATTTACTAAAATCTGAGTCTAAGTAACTGGTTAGACTCAAGCTATCATCTCTTGGAAACCATAGTCAAAGATTTATGGTTCCTTTAAGATATTTGATGATCCTCTTAGCTTCTTCTAGGTGACTCTTCTTTGGATTGGACTGGAACTGGATACACAGTCTGACTGAATAGGAGATGTCTGGTCAACCGGTAGTTAGGTAGAATAGTGAATCGATGATTCCTCAGTAGTATATCTGGCTAACTAATTCTCCTTCTTTCTTAAGAGTTAATTGAATGGACGTGTTCATTGGAATCTTGAGAGTCTTTTGTTTATCAGTTTCAAACTTCTTTACTAGCTCCTTGGTGTATTTGGCTTGACTGATTAAGATCCCATCATCTAGTTGCTTCACTTAGAGTCCTAGAAAGAATGTTATTTCTTCTATCATGCTCATCTCGAATTCACTTTGCTTCAGTTGAGCAAATCGTGCGAATAGATCTTTGCTTTTGGATCCAAATATTATGTCATCCGCATAAATTTAAACAATTAAGATCTCAATTGATCATTCTATTCGAAATAGAGTTTGATCAATGATTCCATTTTGAAAACTATTCCTTAGCAAGAATATCATGAAAGTTTCATACCAAGCTCGATGAGCTTAATTACTTTAATCTATAAAGAGCCTTGTTCAACTTGTAGACTTGATCTCCAATTTTAAAACCTAGTGGTTACTCAACATACACATCTTCTTTGAGCATTTCTTGGAGAAATGCACTTTTGATATCCATTTGGTAGACTGTGAAGTTGAAGTGAGCTCCATAGGCTAGAAAAAGTCTGATTGCCTCTAGTCTTGCAACTAATGCAAACGTCTCATCAAAGTCGATTAATTCACTTTGAGAGTATCACTTAGCTACCAATCTTGCCTTGTTTCTTGTGATCACGCCATGTTCATCTATTTTGTTATAAAAGACCCATTTTGTACCAATTACTTTTTGGATTTTTGGTCTATCAACAATAAACCATACGCCATTTCTTATCAACTGATTCAGTTCTTCTTGCATTGCTATGATCCAATCTGAGTCTTCTAGAGCTGTTTTGATATTTGTCGGTTCAGTTTGAGAGATGAAGCACGTGAATAGTGCATGTTCAGTTGAGCTTCTGGTTTGCACACGACATTTTGGATCACCCCATGATCTTGTCAGTTGGATGGCTTCGGAGCCATTTGGGTAAGTTAGTTTTTGATGATTGCTTAGCTGGTTCATTGTTGTTGACTTCATCCGTTCTCCTTTCTTTTGTTAGTTTAGCATCTTCATCAGTTTCTTCCCCTACTTCAGTTGTGGGATTAATGGTCTCAGCACAGTTTGTGTCCTCATTGACCTGATTATTTTCAGTTGGCCTAATGTCGGTTTTATTATCTTTCTCTAGTGATATTTCAAACCGCTCTAGAACTACGTGGTCAACATAGTTCTCTGAGTTCTCAGTTTTACTAGGGTATACTTGAACTGATGTATCAATTATATATTTGTTCATGTACTTATTAGCAAATTCATCAAATACCACATGACATGTTATTTCCACAACAAGAGTTCATTTATTGAACACTCTGTAAGCTTGTGAGCGAGGGGAATTATATCCAAGAAATATTCCCTCACCAGCTTTGGCACTGAAGGTTTTTAGTTGAGTCTTGCCATTGTTGTGAATATAACATTTAGAGCTAAATATTTTGAAGTATGAGATAGAAGGTTTACGACCCTTGTATAGCTCATAAGGGGTTTTGTCATGTGAACTGATGATTGTACTCCGGTTTTGAGTACGACATGTTGTGTTGACTCTTCAGTCTAGTAATTCTCAGCTATATTGGCATCAACTTGTTAAGATTGTATACTGAAAGCTTGTCTTTGTATACTATTAACAATGTTTTCGTTTAACGATATAGATTAATTATTATTGCAGTTACTGTTTGTGCATATTATTTATTGTTATATTTATATATGCATGTTTCCTTATACTTGCATTGTAGATGATATGGTGTGGGTAAACACACGGTAAAGATCATATCATCGGATTCCTTGCAAAGTATTAAAAGGCTCGCGATTTAGATGATACTGAACCTATCATTGTACGCCACAGAATAATCTGATAGTTAGTTTATCTTAACTAACTAATCATTCTGATACACTGACATGTGTATGGAGGAGGATCACGATAGGATACTATTCTCTGGTTTGACCCTAAAAGGAGAGAATAAAGATCCACAGAGTTTGGGTTCTTAAGTCTTGCACAGTGGCGGACATATGTGTATTATGTCTACTGCTTTGATTTATCAATGAGTAAAATTCTTGATAAATTCAATAATCTTGATATCTTGGGCAGTAACATTTACATACATGATAGGTCGTGCACTGTGTATGGTCACCATGACCCGGTACGCCAGGTTGATGATGTCCCCTTGAGTAAACACAAGTACATGTGACACCCTGCAGTTGGAATTTATTCCATACATGGTAAAGCTTGTGTGGTACTACTCAAAGAATGGAAGAATTAATTAATTATAGCTGTCAGAGCTTACATAATTAATTAATGGATATTATATCTTAAACATGGAAAATTGATGGACTAAAGAAGAAAGCATTAAGTAAAAATATATTAAATTGGTAGGTTCGTGTTATTTATTTAGTGAAATAAAAATAACACTTAATTTATTTAATTATATCCTAGTGTTAGACATTAGATATTAAATAAATTAGTGGGCCAATTTAATATTCTTCTAGATCCCTACTGTAGCCCAAATAATACCTTAATAAACTGAGGAAATGGAATAAGTGGAGAGGCCCAAACTCATTAGGTTTGGGAGCCCTAATTTTCACCCCCCACTATAAATTAGAGATGGAGAGATAAAAATTTGTGTCACACGATCAGCCCCTCTCTTGCTCACTTAGTTCCCTAGGTTATCCATACAGTTTAGTAGTTTGTAGCCTACTCTACATCTACACGGGTATCGAGAATATAATAAATGATCAAGGAGTATCTCTGCAGCCTTGGTGTGCATCGAACATAGTGGGAGGAAGGCCAAGTTCGATCGTTCTTCTACAACAATGAGATTATACCTGTAATCTTGTGAGCAACCCTACAATTCATGTAAGTAGATTCATTCGAATTAATTTTTTTCACTGCATTAATTCGATGATCTTGCATGATTTATTCAACATGTATGTTTATATCATCACACATAATATCATGATATGCATGCCTTTAGAATTATAGATTATCCGATTAGATCCCGTGGGGCGTAATTCGATAAAATCCCAACACAGCTATCATTGCTCAAGCTGCTTCTTTGAGTGTTTGGTTTCACCTCTCCGCAACACCATTTCATTGAGGAGTTCTTGTCACCGAGTGTTCGTGAGGTCTTTCAGGCTGACTGCAGAAACTGATCACTTGCTTATTGATGAATTCAGCTCCATTATCTGACCAAATTCTCTGGACTGAACTTCCCTTTTTAGTTTGCAACCTTCTGATTAGTGTTGATAGCTTGGCATAACTTTCATCTTTGCTCCATAGAAATTCCATCCAAGTATCTCTTGAAAAATCATCAACTACTACTAATGTGAATCTTTTTGCTTTTTGGACTCTGCATTTTTACTAGTCCAAATAAGTCCATGTGTAACAGTTGAAGGCATGTAGTTGTTCCTAAGGATGAGTCTTGTTTTTGAAAGATAACTTTACTTGCTTTTCTTTTTTGGCACGGTCCACAAGTACCGATTTTCTTGTAAATCTCTTTGGGAAGTCCTTCAACTAGGTCTTTCTTGGTTAAGTAGTTGATACTCTTAAAGTTGAGATGATTCAGTTGATGATGACATAGCCAGCTTGTTTCAGCTGTCTCTTTTAATAGAAAATAAGCTTCTGAGTAACCGGTTGACCAGTCAACAACATACATGTTTCCTTTTCTCACACCGATTAGGAGAATTACTCCAATTGACTTAGTAGCATGAATTATATCACACATGTTGTTTGTGTTGAAGTCAACTTAGTAGCCATTGTGACATAACTGACTGATGCTTAGCAGTTTGTGTTTCAGTCCATCCACATGGGAGATTCCATTGACTACCATTTTTTCTTTAACCATGAACCCTTCTCCAATGGTTCGGCTTTTGGAATTATCTCCAACTGTGACAAGTTGACCTTTGACTTTTTTATAGCCCTCGGGATCTTTTTTATCTCCGGTTATGTGCTTAGAGCACCCGCTATCTAGATACCAAATATCCTTGGTTTTCTTCCTATAGATAGAATGCTCTTTTCCTATAAAAATAATAATTAACTTTTAGGTACCCATTTCATCTCGGGTCCTTGTTGATTAATGTTCGGTAAATTCTTAACCTAACTGCAAGTACACAGGAAAGCTAATAATATAGCAGTGAACAAGGTCGATCCACAGAGACTCAAAATCAACCACTAGTTATTCTATTTATCCTACGGCTGTTATCCAGACTAAATAACTTAATGAGTATGAAATTAACTAAATTAAACAATAGAATCAAATAAACCACCACAAGAAATGAAACAAGTAAATTAACAAATGAATAAATCAGAAGAACAAACGTATCGTAGGATTGATTAATCAATAGTTAATCCACCAGTTATCTAACTCAATCTCATGCCAAAATTCCGATTCAAATCATGCTAGAGCAACCACAAATATATCCAAAATCTCTTCTCAGAGCAATGCAAACGTTGATCACACATTAACTAATAACGTCCCCGTTCATTACCTAACATGCGACTCCTAAATGATCACAAGGTTAAAAGCTCTCTCAAATAATCTCAACTCTCTCGAGTGTTATTAATTACTGAGTCAATTATTCCGGATCTCGTGTTAAAACTCATCTCTCGAATTATGAATTAACACATCAAGTTACATCAATTAATGGCCAGTTAATCAACACATAATAAAAGCAAAAATAATTAAAGCATGATAAAAACCATAGACACAAGGATTGAATTAAATAAAAGGGTTCATAACTGAATCATAATCAACCCTAGAATACTAGGGTTTAGTTGTTCATAGTTAAATAAACAACACAGAAGCTAATCCAAAAATCCATAGTAAAACGAGAATAAAAATCTAATAAAACTCGGAAGTAAATTTTGCCTCTAATCTCGCAAAACTCGAATCCTCAGAGCTCGTTCTTCACGATGGTCTTCGTTCATCTCTTTTCCGTGCTCAAAAACTTGTGGTAGGGTTCAGTCCATGCAAAAATCGTGTGCACAAACCCTTAAATACTTAGTGAGAATTTGACACAAAGTAGGAAAACAAAACTGCCACTGACTGAGTGATTCGCGAGCTCGCTCCCGAGCATGCCGGTCGTGACTCAAGTCGCGACTCCACGTGGCATCCAGCTGTCCTAATATTCGCGACCGCTACTGAAATTCGCGACCGGGTCGCGAATTTTCCAAAAACGACCCCTGTCTCTGTCGCGATCAAATAGTGAATGGCCTTTACTGATTCGTGATCTCATTCGCGACTCGCGATTTTTACTCTGAATGCCCCAGCCTCTGTCGCGATTCGATAGTTTTTTACTCACTAGGCTGACTCGCGACTGCCACGTCAGCTCGCGAGTTTGGCTCCTTTTCTCCAGCTTTATTTTGTCCCGTTTTCTCGTCTATTCTCCATGTAATTCCAGGACATCGAGCTTTGTTTCCAAATACCACCTTTTAAGGACAATTTCTGCAAAATACCATCGAGTAATAACAAACTTCCAAATACACGAAAACACAAATAAACTGAGATAAAACACATCCGACTTAACCCAAACTCAACACTAAAGTGTATGAAAATAAGTGTAAAATCTCAGTTTATCAACTCCCCCAAACTTAGAAGTTTGTTTGTCCTCAAACAAAGAACAAGACTCAAAACCAAGGACCAAGACAACTCATGCATATAATTCACAATCTAGCAACAACAACATCGAGAAATAACGGATTGGCATGCTCAAAATACACAGGTCCTTCAACTCACTCACATACATTATTGAAACTTAACAAACACACATAAAGCCAATATTCTTCTCAAGTGTGTGTGTTGCACTCAAATCTCACAAAATGTGTATAAAGGTAAGCACTCATCGAACATCGAACACGTGAAAACATCAACCATAAGCTTGCACTTCTTCCCAAACTTATCAATCAAAACTATGCCGGAATCAAAGATCAAATAGGTCTTTAATTAGGTTGTAATGTAGGCTTCGGGTTAGGGTCGGAAATATATGGCTAAAGTGACTCAAAACTCTGTGAAAATCACCGAGATTCACAGCTTCCCAACTCAACTCTACCATCCAATCAACTCACCCATTTTTCAACTCAAAACAACAATTAGACTTTGTCTAATTCACAATTTCCCACACAACCACAATTTTCTTTAGACTCTTTGAGTCTTCTCATTTTTTCATATCATTGACATCTCGTATTTATTTATTTATTTAATTTTTTTTTGTATATATTTTTTCTTTTCTTTTTCTTTCGGGATGTCAAATCATTCATCACACTCAAACCCATTCCACCAACTGCAAAGTCAATCAATACACACTCCATTTCTCCCCTTTCCAATCCTCTCATAGAAATTTTCAACCATAACAAACGGGATTTCAACAAAAAGGTAATTAGGCTCAACGGAGCTCACAAATGGATTATGTAAACTTGGGACCGTGTTTGGGTAGATGGCTCAAGAAAAGATGGCCTAAAATCATTTGTTCATTTCCAAACATATTCAAAACACCAGCAGTGAATCATGCAAGTTCTAGTGACATCAACACATGCCGACCAACACACATCAATAAAATAATAGGTATAACACCCTTGGCTCAAAGGCTCACAGCTAAACATTGGTCTCAAGCATGCTCATCAAGTTCAACAATACACATGTGATCATATCCAAACTTGAGCAAATTAAAACATACATATCCCCATCTCCATCAATCATCATCACCAAATCACAAATCATAAGCATAAATCAATCAAGTTCCTTACTCAAAACAAGACTAGAGTAGATAAAAAAAAAATTCCAGGTTTTGACGACTCGAAACAAACTAAACAACTAAAAAGAAGAAACTAAGAAAGCAGGTAAGAATTAAAATTGGTCGAGACATTGTAAGCACACATCCCCCCAAACTTATTCAACATAAAGAGGAAGAATAAGTTTGAAGAAAGATGAAACGGTGTCTCAACCACTTACAGCGGCTCAGGATGACGGGGGCGGTTGATATGGCGAGTATCCATACGGCATGTACGGATACATATGTGGCGGCATCTGCCTCTGCTGAGACTGAGACTGGGAGCAGCCGGAAGATGTGGGCTCATGGTGCTGGGATGGCCCAGATGGGCCAGCGCCAAAGAATGGGTTAGGGTAGTAGCCGGGTGCCGACTGTAGGCCCCTAACCGCATCTCTAATCTCATGCACCTCCCCTCTCATAGTGTGCACATCTGTGTGCAACGTCTGGAAGATATTATTCATAGCACCGTAGTTTGTGGTCAAGGTGCCAACGGCGTTGTTCATGGAACCAATGACCGTGTTCATGTTGGCCATCATTTGGGTGAGGGAATCCCATTGATCTTCGCTCATCTCATTCTTTGTCCGTGTGTGGCCCCGACGTTCAGCTTGAGCAGATGACTCTCCCCTATGAACATGCCCTTGAGCCTCAAAGACTTCAAAGTTAGTTCGGCCCTCATTTGCAACTCCAGCAATCACTTGCCGATAGGCCGGTGAATCCATCAACCAGTTTTAAGTGTCAGTAAGATCCGACACTGTAGTGAGTGGCCTATTGGGCAAAGGAAAATAGTGAGAACCGCGTAAGTGCAACAGGAACCGATCCATGCGAGTGGCCAGCATCTGAGAATTTCTCAAGGAGGTCAGATCAATGAGGTGAGTCTCAAGAAGGGGCCCGTAGCGGTTCAGCGGGATGCCAAAATGTGCGGCAATGGGCGTAATCATCCCACCAATCTCAATTGCGTCGGTAGCCTGAGTGGATTACCTCTTGAGCTGCTACATCAAAAATGCGGTAAAGTTGAGGTTGTGGGCACTCAACATGCAGTAGAGAAACAGGACTTCGGGTGAGCACATGCCGGATATCTCATGGCGTGCCAACACTGTCGATGTGAAAATCATCTGAAGATACCTGAAGACTGGGTTTGGCATCATGGATGCTTTGACTCTCTTGTGATCAAAGCGAGTCATCTCCGTCTGGAACTGTTTCTAAAACGCCTCAGCGGTAAATGGGAAGCCATTGAAAATGCCACCTAGCGGCACATTGAATATGTTGTTAACTTCTGCAGCTGTGAGGGTGCGCGAGACCCTGCCTAACTGGAATGTCATCGTGTGTGGGCCGCGCATTGTGGACGTCTGTACCTTCAAGGTACTCAAGAACTCATACACAAGGATGGGATATGTCGACCATCCACCGGCCAAGGCATGATTCCACCCAATTCGGTTGATGAGGCCCCAGACGTCGTCATGGATTCCCAGAGCCATACTGGTCGCAGTACAAGGGTATCTGGTAGGATAAATATTCATCACGGTAAGACGGGCCCAGGCTCGCTGCTGCTCCTCCGTTTGTAAGCGGATCCCATACCTATGTGGATGGTAGAGGGGTTCCATCCCTTCTTTATCATCATCAGCTAACTCGAGATCTAATTCCTCAACAACATCATCCTTCTCAGACCCTGGTTCATAGTCCTCGTCCTCAGCACTATTGTAGTTGTCCTCTTGCTCATTCGACTGTCCGTCCTCCTCGGACTGGGACCCGGCCTCGGACTCCTCCTCTTCTGAGTGGTACTCCTTGTCCTCTGGATTTTCTTCATAATTGCATCCTTCATCTTCAGAGGACGAAGATGAACTAATGACCCGTTGGTGATGTTCGTGAACCATTGGGATGTCTGCAAAAGAAGTGCCAATCAAAACCATACTATGCAAACAAACACCACAAGTTAAGCATGGCTGCCCCAAACTTGCTTAGAAGCAAGTTTGAACTACATTATCCCACATATTCAACTTATAAGTGTAGACCACCACCACACCAAAGCATATCCTCCTTCAACACACAACAACATCACAACACAATTCAACCCGGCTTATGGACAATGAAGGCATGTTGAAAGCAATTGAACCAATTCTCGCATTACCCATAATTCCACACACAGACCAACATCAAGTTAACAAGTTCAACACCACTTATAAACAAAATTTAACGAACAAAGGGTGCATGCTTGTTGGATGAATTCCACAACATAAGTATAGCCCCCAAAAAATCACAACTCAACAAGATTGAAGCTAAATATGTATTCTACTTCATGAACTCATAAAATTGCAGCAATGTGGGAAGCATAACATCATCAGTTTCGAATTAAATCAAGGAATTCATTAAAACCCCCAAAATTTCACTCCATAAACCCTAAACATGGATTTCACAATTGAACCATGGATTTTACAAAAATTAGGCGAAATTCAAACCTACATAAGATGGGTAATCGAAAAACACGGGTTTGAAGTGGAGAAAACGTACCTTAGATGTCAAATTTGAAGACAAAATTTGAGTGTGTGCGTGTGTGTGTGAAGAGTGTGTGAGGAGAGTGAAGAAAAGAGATAAAAGAGGAATTAAAAACCAGAATCTGTGTTGCCACGTCAGCACAAAATTCGCGACCTTACTCGTGACCGCTACTGGGGTCGGGAATCTCCTTCAGTCGCCTATGGAAAATTCACGACCCAGTCAGCATCCAGTCAGCACTGGGCATCCACATGGATTCGCGACCGGTTGAAGATTCGCGACCAGGTCGCTAATTTTACACTGGTGAACCCCCTCTCTGTCGCGACTTCACAGGGTCTCGACTGGGGGTAATTCGTGACCTCGCTCGCGAGTGCCCACTCGCGACTCGGGTCGCGAGTTCCGTTTTGTGCACCCCGATGAATTTTTTCTTCTCCAACCTCGTGCTGTACTTTTTGAACTCGGACCATGAACGTGATATACTAATAATAGAGCACCCAAGTAAAGGTTTACAAACCCCAATCGCAACTTTCTTTGCGTATGCCTAACGTGTGAAAAAAAATCCACACATTAAAGGTTATTTGGGTAACTCGATTCTTTGTACACCCACTTCGTGGTTCTCACCTGCATAACTCAGCAAAAAAGACAACAACACAACAAAAACAAAGAAAAAAACAAAACAAAAACAAAAGAAAACTGTTGGGTTGCCTCCCAACAAGTGCTGCATTTAACGTCGACAGCCAGACGACCTTTTTCAGCTCAAGGCTCTAACAATTTAATGCTGGAGATCTCATGGCGCTGCTCCGGACTGTAATATTTCTTCACTCGATGAGCATTCACAGTGAAAAACTCCCCCGTTCTTGACAACAGTTGAACTACTCCACTGGGAAGAACCTTTTTGATCATAAACGGACCCGACCACTTTGACCGCAGCTTACCTGGAAACAAGTTCAAACGAGACTTAAACAACAGAACATTATCACCAGGTAATAACTCCCTTTGAACAATCATCTGTTCGTGGAATGCCTTGGTGCGCAATTTGCAGAGCATCGAATTCTCGAAGGCCTCTGTCCGAAATTCATCAAGTTCATTGAGCTGGAGCACTCATTTATCCCCCGCAGCCTTGAAATCGAGGTTCAACTGCTTGACTGCCCAATAGGACTTATGCTCTAACTCCACCGGCAAGTGACACGACTTCCCGAAAAGCAACTGATATGGAGACATTCCTAGAGGTGTCTTGTAAGCAGTCCGATATGCCCATAATGCATCATCCAGAAATAAAGCCCAATCCTTCCTATTGGTGTTCACCGTTTTGTCAAGGATTTGCCTTATCTCCCAATTGGCCAATTCAGCTTGTCCATTTGCTTGTGGGTGATACGGCGAGGTGACCTTGTGCTTGATCCTGTATTTTGCCAACAATGATTCTAATGGCTTGTTGCAAAAATGTATTCCCCCATCACTTAGTAGAGCTCTTGGTGTCCCAAAATGAGAGAACAATTTCTTCAAAAAGCTTATGACAACTCAAGAATCATTCGTAACTGTTGGAATGGCTTCGACCCACCTCAAGACATAATCCACGGCTAGTAGAATGTACTGAAAACTGCTAGAAGAAATGGGAAATAGGCCCATGAAGTCAATGCCCCGCACATCAAAAAGTTCAACCTCAATGATGTTCGTGAGAGGCATCTCATTTCTCTTGGAAAGCCCCCCCATTCTTTGGTATTTGTCACACTCCCGGGTGAACTCATGGAAATCTTTGAACAAAGATGGCCAATAAAAGCCACATTGCAGGATCTTGAAGGCGGTGCGGTTGGCTGAGAAATGGCCACCGCTCGGCGAATCATGGCACTGCAAACAAATGGGTCTCCACTCTTCTTGAGGCACGCAATGACGAATAACGGTATCCGAGCATCTCCGATACAAGTATGGATCATCCCACATATAAAACTTCATATCATGGAAAAATTTCTTTTTATGATGTGAAGACAAGTCCGGTGGCGGCATACCTGCAGCAAGAAAGTTAACAAAATCGGCAAACCAAGGAGTTTGAGATTTTATCAGTAAAAACTGCTCATCCAGGAATTTATCATTTATAGGCACATGGACATCCTCACCATCCACGGGATCCTCTAGACGAGATAGGTGGTCTGCAACCATATTCTCGCAACCCTTCCGATCTCGAATCTCGAGATCAAATTCCTGCAGCAACAAAATCCAACGGATTAAGCGAGGTTTGGCATCCTTTTTGTCAAATAAATACCTCAGCGCAGCATGATCTGTATAGACAATTGTTTTGGCACCAATTAAATAAGCACGAAATTTATCAAAAGAATAAACAACGGCTAGAAGCTCTTTCTTAGTGGTCGTGTAATTGACTTGTGCTGAGTCTAAAGTATGACTGGCATAGTAAATCACACGAAACAATTTGTCTCGTTTTTGGCCCAAAGCTGTGCCTACAGCCACATCACTCGCATCGCACATGATCTCGAACGGTAGTGACCAATCCGGAGTGATCAAAATGGGTGCACTCACCAACGCCTTCTTTAAAGTCTCGAAGGCCTGTAAACACTCAGAAGAGAAGTCAAATGCAACTGATTTTTCTAATAAATGGCTAAGTGGCTTAACTATTTTAGAAAAATCCCGGATAAAACGCCAGTAAGAACCGGCATGCCCAAGAAAACTTCTCACAGATTTCTCGTTGGTTGGAGACGGTAGCTTTTCAATAGCAACGATCTTGGCACGATCGACCTCCAAACCTGCAGCGGACACTTTGTGTCCCAACACTATACCATCTCGTACCATAAAATGGCACTTTTCCCAGTTTAAAACTAGGTTGGTACCCTCACATCGCTGCAACACTAGGGTTAGATTGGATAAACAGTTATCAAACGAATTTCCATACACAGAAAAATCGTCCATAAAGACTTCCATAATATT
Source organism: Perilla frutescens (assembly GCA_026008535.1). Lineage (NCBI taxonomy): Eukaryota > Viridiplantae > Streptophyta > Magnoliopsida > Lamiales > Lamiaceae > Perilla > Perilla frutescens. The sequence goes on from BRKX01000008.1 coordinate 40,862,814, forward strand.
CTCAATCAACCCATAGAAAATAGCCATCATGCATCTCTGAAAAAGTAGCAGGTGCATTACACAATCTAAAAGACATATAGCGATAAGCAAAAATACCATATGGACATTGATATTTTCTCAACACACGCAAGAGGCTATCCAACTGAGAGTCAGAAAGATAAGCAGAAATGATTACCGGTTTAGTTTCGTTTTCACCTAGAAAAGCATACTTGAGATGGGCAGGCAACGGCTTCAATTCCAGCTTCTTTGGCACAACCGCCTCTCCATCTCTAGCTTGCTCTTTTTCGTCCCTTAAGGGAAGGAACTTGGAGCACTGCCTTGGAATTTCCTGCAATAAATTCAACTCGACAATAACATCAGATAAATCCAAATCATCAAGTGTAAACTCATTTGAATCAAAATAAGAATGGAACAAGGCATATTCCAAAGGCTCTCTTGACTCCATGGAACTATCCATGTCAAAGCATGAATCTACCACTTGAAGCACTTTGCAATCTTCAAATTGTTGAGCATCTGCATTTTCATGAAATTGCATGGCCTTGAAAAGAGAAAAAGTAACACTTTCGTCATTGACACGAAGTGTTAATTCCCCCTTTGCCACATCAATCAACGCCTTTCCCATGTTCAGAAACGGGCGCCCCAAAATGAGTGGGACCTCGGAGTCGGCCTCCATATCTAGCACTACGAAGTCAATGTGAAAAATGAACTCGTTGACTTTCACCAACACATCCTCAACAATCCTCCGCGGATGTATCACAGATCTATCGGCCATCTGAAGACGTATGGTGGTGGGCTTGATCTTCCCAATGTTGAGCTTTTGGAAGAACGACAAGGGCATGAGGTTGATACTGGCTCCCAAATCATAGAGAGCCTTCCCAGTATGATCATCTCCAATGGTGACAGAGATAGTGAAGCTCCCCGGGTCTTTAAGCTTAGCTAGAAGCTTCTTCTGAATAAGAGCACTGCAATTCTCAGATAAATTCACAGTGGCATAATCTCCAAACTTCCTCTTCTTCGAGATAACATCCTTGAGGAACTTTGCATAACTCGGCATCTGCTGTAAAGCTTCTACCAAAGGTATGTTAATGTGTACCTTTCGGAAAATCTCCAAGAACTTGGAGAATTGTTCATCAATCTTTTTCTTCTGGAATCACTGTGGATATGGAATAGGGGCTGTAGATGAAGCAGGAGCAAGTACCGGCTGAAGCGCAGGCGGCACCGATTTCGGCTCCTCTGTGGGCCCATCAGTGCTCGGATCCGGCTTATCCTCTATCTGTCCATCTTCATCATCATGAGTAGGTGCAAGCCTTGGATTTTTCGGCCATTCATACGAAGTCCCACTCCGTAGCTGAATGGCCTTGTACTGCTCTTTCGGATTCACAGTAGTATTGCTAGGAAACTGACCCGGCTGGTGCTGATTTCCCACCACTGTAGCCAACTGTCCCAACTGCTTTTCAAACATCTTCATTTGTATACCCATGGCTCCAATGACATTCTCTAGCTTTTCCACTCTATTCTGGGATTCGCCCATGTACTTCTCTGTCTTACCCATGAAAGCCATCAAAAGTTCATCTAGCTTTGGCTTCTTTTCCTCATCTATCACTCCATTAGTCACCGAAAATCCAGGTGGGGGCTGTAGTACGGCGTTGGGATTTCCATAAGAAAGGTTGGAGCGATTACCTTGGTAGAATTGATTTCCACCTCGATATATGTTGTTCCCATAGCCACGCTGATCTACGTAATTCACATCTTCCATAGCATTGCCTACAGGAGGCTCGGCATCCGTGCGAGTCAAGGAGTCAAATTGACTGTTGATGGTAGCATTCAACGTCGATAGCTGGGCGGCCAGCTTGGCAATAGGATCAGTGTCTTCCACAGCTGTCGTTTTCTTCATGATCTTAACTTGGCGATCATTTGTCCACTGATAACTGTTTGTGGCCATGTCCTCAATGATCAATACAGCTTGCTCATACCCCTTGTTAAGTATGGATCCACATGCTGAGGCATCCAAAAGCCTATTCATCTCCATGTCCAACCCATTGTAGAAGATGCACACCTGAGTATCGACCCCAAATCCATAGTTGGGGCATTTTCTGAGCAGCTCACGGAACCTCTCCCAAGCTTCATATAAGTTCTCATCATCGTATTGGCGAAACTGAGTGATTTCGCCTTTCAGCTTCTATGTCAATCCCGGAGGAAAGAACTTGTGAGCTAATGTCTCCCAAGTATCAACTGTGCTCAGATCCAATGAATGGTACCAATCCTTAGCAGCATCTCGCAGAGAGAACGAGAATAAGCGAAGTCTGATAGTGTCATCAGATACGCCATTCATCTTTATAGTGCTGCAGATCTCCAAGAACTGCTGGAGATGCGCGTTGGGATTCTCCGTCTTGTGGCCCTCATACTGGTGCTGTTGGACCATTTCAATCAAGCCAGACTTCAGTTCAAAATTGTTTGCATTGATTCCTGGGCCTGGAACACGACCATGATTTAGCACCGGTGTAAACAGCTGATTGATAGGCACCGGGGCCGCTGCTCTGGCAGCTTCCTGAGCTTGCTCTTGCTCACGGAATCTCTGATGTATTTTGCATGCGTTGTGTTCGAACTTTATCGTTGGAAGCCACTAGGTAAAGAGCAGATGGACGGTGATGAACGTGCGATGGATATAGGCGATTGTGCGATATTGTTAGATCAAGTTTGACAATTTGTTATTAGGTTAACTTGGTACTTTTTGTATATCTAGAATGTTGTCTTCTTTTGATAAGTTTATTTCGATGTAACGTGCAAGAAGAGATCGGAATCTAACACCCCGGAAAACTAACAAGATAGCAGGTTCCATAGCGGAAAAAGAGCAAGAAATACTCGAATACTTTATAGTAGAACAAGAAATTTTCATGGGCAACAATATATGACACCAATCAAGATAGAGATGGAGCCGAACAAGATAGCTTAGCTATATGTGCGAGTTATGGTAAATCTATGTAGAATTCTTATCTCAATCACGTCAGATCGAGAAACATGATTCACACCGACATTCAGTGAGGAAGCTATGGATATGAAATTGAGCTTCATACGCAAACAAATGGCTAAATTGAATGAACGATACAATATAAAGGATACATGCTTCAAGAAGTTTTCTTAGATGAGAACACAAGCTAGAAAAATTTTCTATAATTATCTATCGGCAATGAAAGAAGCGTGGTGAAAATAAGGGGCCGGTGCATGATGTGTTAAATATATAGATCCTTATGAAGTATGTGTTCGACCTGGATCATGTACTCAAGAACGGGAGTTGATCTTCCATGCATATATAACATACGATAAGAGCCTCGCTAGATAGAACCGTCAAGATCAAGCAACATAGGAATTTGAAAACAAGGGAGACCAGTCAAGTTTAGTTTCAGATAAATGAAATTTCGAAAAGGAAATTTTCTTTAAGGGGGTAGAATGTAACAACCCATCCCAAAATAAATCTATGAATTACTCCAACTGTATAAGAAGCTTGTGTTGATTATAGGATGCTTTGAAATGATTTTTTAAAATTTCAAGCATGAAGTAAATGACTCCCAAAGTTGACTAAATTCTATTCTTAAAATCATGTTGTTATCTAAATCTTTCTCGATCACATATCTTGTTTCTCCTGACGAGACATTTTTATGAATCTTTTCCATTCGTCATTTGGACATTTATTGAATCTCGTATGTCCTAATATTGAAAGATCGTCTGTTTATCCTTAAAAATTCTACTGTTTTATTTTAAATTCTGAAGTTGATTTCATCTTTGACTAGGAGTCTCAAATCTTTTCATTATCATGGGGTCACTGATTTCATTAAAAATGGAGTTCGCTTGACCTTCCAACGGAATTTTATTCATTCTCTATTTCAACCCAAATTGATTGACATCACTTAACCTTATATTGCTCCATGTGTCACCACACATGTTAAGGGTGGGGGCAGCTGAACATTCTCAACCATGAAGACAATGAGTAAGCATAATGAAACAAAACTCATTTATCTTTTTTTCTCTCTATCATCTCAACCATCTCCTTCCCAAACAACCATCTTTCTTTCAATCTTTTAGTAATGAAATCCATTGAGAAAAATTCTGAAACTTTATAGTAGAACAAAATTCATTTTGATGTCATTTCCATCCGGTGCCTGAAAAGTTGAGAAAATGGGCCTAGAACCTTAGTGGTGTTGCCGGTCACCGAGTTGTGTTGCAGTCCCATTGTGACATCTTTTTTCATTAATCCAGCCATTTCTTTCCCCGAGGTTTACATCATTGTAAACATAGCACTTCAAGCTTTTCATAACAAGTTTAGGATCATCAATATGATATCATTTGGTCTATGAAAAACATGTCACAAATCGACATGTGAAATTTGCCGCATAAATCATTTTGTTGCGAGTGCAACTTCGGAGGTTATTTTCCGTTGTTTTCTCCATTGTATGGACTTGATTTTTGGTCTATAGCAAATCCTCTTTTCATTCTTTCAATATCTTATGTCCTATCTGAGATCAAATATCGTTTAACCCTCTCAATCTGATCTGTAAGTTTTCAGAAAACCACACTCTTTTATGTCAGATTTCATCTATATTGAAAATGATATATTTCTTAATCATTTCCAGTTGTTCTAGCTATTGTATCATTGAACCATTTGTTTCATCAAAATTCTTGTTGATCAATATGTTCGGTATACAACAACAATTACCTTTCCAGCCAATTTTAGGCTAGGGTGATCGAAATCTGTCTCCGACTCCTTCTGACCATTCTAGGCTTCTTTACGATGAATGTGTGGATGCTGACTGTGTCTTGATCAAATTTGAATTGAATTTTCTATGATTTTTCAAAGTTACTTCTCTATTTTAAGCCGTTAAATTTTTTTTTGTTGGATTCGTTGCAAGTTGATTGAAAAGTAATTTAGAACATATTATAGAGTCATGTTGGGTTTTAAACATGAGTATTGTGCATTCCTAGTCGAAGTAAAATGAATAAAGCTCCCATTAAATTAAAGTATATATTAGATTAATTTCGAAAGTGGTTATATTGATCCTGAATCAAGGATTGATCCTTGTAGGACTTGAAAATATATTTCTGGTAGAGTAATATGATAAGAGAGATAATAACATTTCTATAGAGATGTGTAACATGTCATCAAGTGAAAGTCATATATCAACGACCTTCAGGTTTATTGCAGTCGTTGGAAATTTCAGAGTGGTAATGGGAACATATAATGATGGATTTTGTGGTAGGAATAACAAGATCAGTGAAAGGGAACTCAATAGTGTGGGTCATCATAGATCGATTAAAGAAAATAGCACATTTCGTGCTGATTAAAACAACGGCGGAGTTAAGCAAATTAGCATAGATTTATGTAAAAGAAATTATTCGTTTGCATAGAATTCCAATTTCTATCACGTCGGATCGTGATACTAGTTTTGCATCAAGGTTCTAGAGGAGTTTTCAGGAAGCAAATAGAACAAATCTAAGCTTCAGTACCACTTTTCATTTCTAAACAGATGGCCAGTCAGAGAGAACGATACAAATTTTGAAGATATGCTTCGTGGAGTTGTGTTGGACAGAAATACCAGCTGGGAAGGCATTTTATCTTTAGTAGAGTTTGTATATAATAATAGTTATCAATCAACTATAAAGATGGCACCATATGAAGCGTTGTATGGTCGCAAATGAAGATCACTGTACTGGGATGAAGCTGGAGAAATAAAAATATAGGGTCCAGAGATTGTACAGACCATTGTCGACAAAATCAACCGAATTCAAACGAGAATAAAAGAAGCACAAACCAGACAGAAGGCTTACGTAGATAAGTGCAGAACAGACCTACAATTTCAAATCAGTGAAAAAGTCTTTTTAAAAGTATCTCCAACATGAGGTGATGTGAGATTCGAAAAACAAGGCAAGTTAAGACCAAGATTTATTGGACCATTCGAGATACTAGAAAGAATTGGTGAGGTTGCTTACCGATTAGCTCTACCGCCGGACCTGTCACAAGTTCATGATGTATATCACGCTTCAGTGCTCAGTAAATATGTATTTAACCCATAACACATTATCAAAGAAAGCGAGTTAGTTCTACGTTCTGATATGACGTATGAGGAAAAACCCAAGAGATTCTTAATAGAAAACTTCAAGTCCTAAGAAACAAGCAAATTCCATTGGTGCTTGTGCAATAGAATCATAATGATCAAACTGAAGCAACAAGGGACCTAGAAAGTAAAATGAGACAGCAATATCCTGAGTTATTCGAAGGTACGTGAATTTCGGGACGAAATTCTTTGAAGGGGAAAGGAGTGTAATACCCCAAAATTTTATTATCTAAATTTAATTAGGAATATACATCTAATAGTTAGAATAATTGAAATATCCAAAACTTTTAAGTATTAAAATAATAACCTATGATTACCTTAAGGGTAAGCTAGGGAAGATAATAGACTCTTAATTTTTATTTTTATTCTTTTATGTAAATATGCTTGTTGAGTAGGTTAAAGATACTTTTCTTGTATTTTTATTACAAATCTCGATGCCATTTTTTTTAGAAACCTAAAAGGTATTTGTTATTATCTCTTCGGGTATTATAAGATCACACGTTTAGAATATATATCCAAACCCTAATAATTATCTTAATAAATATATATTTTTATTATTTAATGATTGGCTACGTATATTTTATTTACTTAATGGTTCTCCAATTATATATATATATATATCAATTCTATCTAAAAATATTACTATTTTATTTGGGAACTAGTTAAATTATATAAGTATGCATGTATATTTATTTGCGGATCAGTACTGGGTATATGATAACTATGTTATATTATGTAACATTTCGGAAAAATAATAGTAATATAATAATGAATGAAGATGATGAGGATTGTACATAGCATATATGCATACACGTTTCCTTACAAATGTTAGATAGATTACACGTGTAATCCAACAATTAGAATTTTGAAGTATAAGGTAATTAGATATAGTTTTTTTTTAAAAAAAATGAGAAATTAATTTTCTCCCTTAATTACCTAAGTGAAATTCATTGCACCGAACCCTCAATTCTCATCAATCGAAGGAAAACAATCGCAATTAATATAAGGTTAGTGTTTAGATTTAGTTTCGTATGTGTGTGTATAATATCTAATTAAGTTGGTATTTTGAAGGTTTGATTTTAATCTTACTAATTTAATATGAATAAATTTTGGATCTGTAGAAACAGCTTAAATAAGTTTAGTAAATTTTCCAGTGGATTAGAATTAGTAAAATGAATATAAGTTTAATCGTATTAAGCTTTTATAGATTGACACTATTAAACAAATGCTATAATTTCTAACTATTGAAATAGGGAACCTTAAATTCATCTTGAATACAATATATAGGTTAATGTCATAATTTCTAGGATTATAAGATTTACAGTATTCTTATATTATATTTATTTTAGTTGTGGCAATGGATTAGTTATGCACTAATAGTAATAATTAGTAAATTAAAGTTTATATTAGTAAAACAATTATTATTTAAAATGTGTAAATAAATAATAGAATTCAACAAATAAATATTAAAAGGAAGCTTAGGGATTGAATTTTAATAGGATCATTTTAGTTAAACTAAGCCAATGTTGGTTGTTGTAGGCTCAGAAGAAGTAATGGAAATCAAGTAGAATCAGTCCGGAATTTGAGACCTTATCTATTATCTATCCATGCGGGCTATACTATCTTTGCAAATTGTAACTTTCGAGCTATTAAGCTCTTCTTTGTTAAAATTGCATATGTGACTATCTGTGTTAAATATTTATGTGCTACTGTATGTTGTCGTAGTCTCATAAACCAGCGATATGTCAATGTGAGTAGCTACAGTATGTATGCATTATTCGTCATGCCCTACTCCTTGTCGGTGAGACTAAAATGAAACGCTTATTGGTTACACTCATTGGGTATACTTTGGCCATACTCAACTTTACGCGTTGGTGATGTGGTACGGATTGCGGGCAGTGACTGGTTATACTCTAAAGCGCTTCTCGATAAAATGTTTTGGTGAACTTAGGTTGCTTTGAAATTTAAAACCTCATAAGTTTCACTACTTGCATGAACACAGATAGATTACTTTAACAGAATGATTTGCATAACTTGAATTATGAAAACTTGCCCACTGAGTGCATTAGTACTTAGCCCAAATATTTCCAAATATTTTTCAGGTCAGTAGACTGGCGCGTGGATGTGACGATGTTGAGAGATGGGCTTTTGTGATTTACCTATTTCCCACTGTCTCTTTTTGATAAGTATCCTATTAATAATGGAGCTTCCATACTTGTAATATTCTTTTGATAAATACTAAGAACTCTAGTCTTGGTCTTATGGATACATGTATGTTATATTATAAGGCATGTTTGGTTGTTCTGAGTCAGGTTATCCCCTTTCATTCCCGCTTCTTAATTCCAACTTTCGTGGCGTCTATTTCCACGATCTTTCGGGATCCAGGCGCTGCAACATTAGATCACCAAGATTTGAGAGTGTAGTATGATCTTGATCATGAAAGTCCATGGTAGAGAGATTCGTGAATAATTTATCATCGGAGAGAATTTGAATATTCTCAAGAGGTGGCGTGGTTGAATATTGAGTTGGCTCAGTGTGTTGAAGAGGAGCCTTAGCTGGAACTGCAAACTGAATTCGTTTGAACATCGAATCCATTATTTCTGGCAGTGTAAGCAGCATGCAAGTGAGATATTTCATCAAAGTTTTGCTCCAAGTACCTTCTTGAATCGAGAAGGATGGCCCTCGGGTTTGAATGAGATGAAGCATTATAACTTCATAAACCTGAAATCTCCAAATATGCCATTGGAGTTACCTTCTCAGATTTGAGAACAAGAGAGGGCTGATCTCCTTATTGAGCAAATTCGACTTCAATGAAGTCTTGGCAGAATGAATTTGAGAGGTGGGATCTAGTTGGACGGTTGACCGATCAGTGGAGTGAGTGATGTGCTCAGTTTCAAGCATTGGATGCTTCTCTTTGTTGGTTGAAGACTTTGGGCTAGGTTTTCTTATGGGGAAGATGGTTGGAAGCATGTGGTCTTGGATTTGATCTTGAATAATGAAACTGATCCGATTTGCAAAACCGACCATTTCTCTGAAAGTTCTTACTTTATGAATCTCAGTTGGGCAAGAATAAAGGACTCACGGTTTGCTTTACACCCGTAGGAGAAAGCAGCCATGAGATGTGACTTTGCATTTGAAAAGTTAATTAGCACGGAGTTGTTGTGCATGATGTGAACCACGATGCCCAAGAGTTGAATAAACTCTAGCTTCAGACTGTCCTTTAGTCGGTGAGAGAAATCTTGATGGTCAACTTGTGGAGCTTTCCACTTTTCCCGAAGATCAAGGTTGCTGGGAAGTTCTAGATCATCAACTTGTGGGCCTTCACTCGGTAGGAGAAATAAGGATATCATTGTATCCTTCGTGATAGTGATGAGTTAGCTTTGGACAACCAAAATGATATTCTCTCCAATGACTTCACCTTTATAGTAGAACTCGGTGACTTCCTAAGGTATATATTTCAATGGAATTCTTTTGAGGAAAGGTAGGAGGCAGGTTACTTCTAGTGGATGAGCGAGCTGATGGTACTGTTCTGGAACCATGTGTGCTTGTAGAAGCTCCATATCTAAGAATTTGTCTTTCTTCAGCCTGTCAATGAGAAGTCATTTGTTCAACTCATGAAATGGTGGTTTCTCCATTTTCTACAAAGATGAGTTTGAATAAGAGAGGTGTATAGATTGAAAAGTTTTATTGCTTTTAATTAAAACCTTTAGACCTGTTAACATTTGGTTTTCGCCTTGATTGGGTTAATTATTACTAGAATTTGGTGGATGTGTTTTAAGGATTTATTTATGGGCTTTAATTATCGAAATAAGATTTCTATTATTTTGTATTTTTGTTATTTTTCAAAAAAAGAAATACGTTTGAGATATTATTGATGATATTATTATATTCTTCATTAAATAAATAAAAGAGAGCAGCCTTTTAAATTATTAGGTTTAGGGTGTTACATTGTCAATATGTTGTAATCATAAAAGTCGTTAAATTCAATATATTTTCAGCCAATTCAAATCATGTAAAAAATCAAACTTGGTGCGAAGTTCATATTATTTGATGCAGTTATCCATATTCTAAGAATCTTGCTACTACTTAACCCTAAAGGAGACGCCATTTCACCATTTTCACCATTTTGCTACAAATATCTTCTCCAACTCAGCTGCATCTCGAGCGGCATTTTGAGGGATTGGCCGTCCCCCTCTCCTCGATGGCATATTGATTATATATATATATTTTAATGTTATATTTTGTTTATTATTTTGTGTTGTATTTTGTTTATACTATTTGTATTTTACTTTAAATAATGTGTTGTAATTAATATTAAAATTTGTTATATATGATAAATTTAATTAAATACAAATGTTGATACATAAAATTAAATTAGATAAAAATTAGACCAACAATAAAAAATATTAAAATAAATAAAATTACACCAACAATAAAACTACATAAAAATACTAAAATAGATAAAAGTACATGAAATAAAAACTTAAAAATACACATAAAATAAAATAAAAAGATATAAATATTTTTCTAATAATACATAAAAATACTAAAATAGTTAAAAGTACATTAAAATGAAAACATAAAAATACCCATAAAATAAAATAAAAAGATACAAATATTTTCCTAATAATCTGAAAGGCCACTGTCGCTCCCTTTAAGGCTACTTCTCTCCGTTTCTATAAAATTTATTGTTGTTGCCAGGGGAAGCATTTACGTTGATCTGGTTCAACAATCATGTCCATGTTGAGCATTAATATGTTGTCTTCTCTCAGTGTCTTTTTCAATTCATGCCTTTCTTTTTTAAAGAGAACATCTTCTGCACGTTGAGCTTGAGATTTTGCTAAAAGTTCTTGAAGTTTATTATTGTCTTCTTTGAGCATTTTTTCAAAAGAAGAGGCATCTTCATTCTATTTCTTCTTTAATTTGCTCTTTTTAACGCCATATGGTCGTTGGGATGGTGCGTCGTCTTTCACCAAAAAAATCCAACACGCAGTCGGTATGCCCACACTATCCAGAATAGTGGCAAGCAAGATCGTCTTCCAAAGGACCGGTGATAACTTTCCTAACACTTCAGTCTACAAGTAACCAAACCTTAACAACGAATTTCTTTGTATGATGTAAAGATGAAAACAAAAACAATTAACAAGAAATTAAGTTTTCTTCACCGATGTAAAAGTATTCCGGCTTCCAATTAACTCTACCCTATCTTAATTATTCCGCTCATCGATGCAATGATAACTTCAATTAATGAATGAAAACCAGTTATAACCACCGAAGACACTTCTGATGCGATCTTATTTCTCCTTAACTGTTCGATAATCAGGAAGATACTTCACCAATTATTTCTCTAATCGACTGACAACCATAAGAGACACTCTATAGATTCAATGAGCTGACAACTTTAAGAACTAGAGAAACCCGATTCAAAACCAACAAACTTTGACACAGGATTATCGAATTAAGACTACTCTTCCCTTAATTCTGAAGAATCAATTTACCACTAATTAAACCTAAACCATAATTACAGATGGCCGATTTAATTGGCTACTAATTAATCTCGGACTACTAAATATTTGCAACTACCTAGAAGAACCGAAACAATTAACAATGATAAACACAGAATCAAATATACATTCATGTAATTAAAGTATAAGAATGAATTAGATCTCAAAGAATAAATATGCTAGGGCTTCGTTAATCTTCACCGGAATAGAACGCGCTTAGCTCGAATTCATAATTAGATTCGATCTCTAAAGATTGTTTGAGAAAATAACGATGAAAGAATGGAATTGAAAAATGAAAATAATCTGCAGAGAATAGCTGGCTTCTGTATTGTGAATTCTGGATTGGATAGATTTCTACTCTATCTAGAAGTCTTTTAATATAAATCTTTAATTAATTAAAAAGAGTCATAATACTAATCTAACTAGGAAAATAATAAAAATAGAGTCCAACAGTAATAAAAAACCCAGAAAATTTGCCCAAGCCCAGCAGCTGATGAAGATCCGCTAGCTCTAACCCAATACTCGCATAATCTAGCTCCATAATTATTTTCTCGTCCATCCATACAATCAGTATGCCCATACTGACTACCTTCCAGACTCTCCAGCTTTTCTTCAATCAAATTGAGTTCAAAACCTCTAAAAACAATGCCAATATCTCTACTTTCATGTCAACCACCTGAAATCATCCACATAACACAAATTCTTCCACAAAACCTACTCATGGGGTGAGTAATGCAGCAAAAGTATAGCAAAATCAACCCAAAATATATATGAAATAATAGCCTAATCAAATCCCCCCACACATAGACAATGCTCGTCGTCGAGGATAATTAAACAAAAGATAGACTCGAAAAACTCAATGATGACAAGTCAATCATTGGAAACCTTAAACAGAAAAAAATCAAAATCAGAGGCAAGATACAATCATCCACAGACCACAAACCAATCTCTTGTTTCATAAAAATGTACACATGCTCTTCATTCAAGTAAAAAATATGCAAAACCAATCCTGCCTCACCAAGGTTCACTCAAATTCTCTCAATAGAAAATAAGGACATGATTTAATTCACACAATTTGTAACTTGATGCTTTCAAACATGGATTTGCCCATATGTCAAAATCTCTACCATGCAGATAAGATCGATGCACAAATCAAAATGTCATTTCGCACTGGTTGTAGCGGGGCTAGGGTGCATAGGTAGGATAAAAGAACGAAATGGCTCAAATAATTGAAAACATGTAAGCATATCAGAATGCATTTACCAAGTTCATCTGCAATTTCTCAACTACTCAACAAAACCAAATTGCATCCTGGTTTCCAATACTACGGGGCAACATAATAAACGATATCAATTAAACACAACCCCTTTCTTCTCCAGGTTCTTTCTATTCCTTATTTGCTTCTTTTTTTCTCTTTTTTTTTTCTTTTTCGCATTTTTCTTCCCCCTTTTTTTCTATTTTATTAGAATAGAATAAGGATATAGATACTTTTTAGCTCTCCAGCATCAAATATCTTCAAACAGACTTTAAACTCTTCTCAACACAAACCAATATGACTTACATGTTTTCATAGAACAAAAGCAGGCCAAAAGGCTAAGGCTTAATTATTTAGTGGCTATTTATAATAAAAAAGGAATGGATTAGGCACAATGGGCTCACTAATGGATAATTAAGGACATGAATAATTTATTTAAGTCAAAGCAAGGGGTAGTCCTAAATACCTTAATCATTTTCATGCAAAGAAACTCAAAAGTGGTGTGACTCAGGCAACTAGGCAAATCCGAAATCCAACATTCAAGTAAGATACACTCAGCAAGAAAATGAATTGAGCTGTCTCATTTACATATATCATGCTCATTAGGCTCAAGTCTCACAATTTAGAAAGCTTCAAAAATTTTCGATTAAGTTTTGCACACTTCTTTATTTAAGAACACGTACGAGCACATGCACATTTTAATCACAAGAGATAAACCATATATTCAAGATTAATCCCATATCATATTCCTTCTTATCATGTCATCCATTTCAAGTAAGACAATGATTTGACATACCAAAACCAAAGAAAAACTTATTATATATATATATATATATTTCTTATATACTAAACAGAAAATGCAAAAACTAACTCTCCCCCCCCCCCCACACTTAGACAACACGGTGTCCTCACTATGCAGAGGAGAAGATCGATACAAAACAAAAATAAATAAACAGTAAACAAAAACTAGACAGATAGGTGTAGAAGGCTCCCTCGAAGGAAATCACGAAGGTAGCGATTGAGAGAATTTGATGACAGCCTATTCGACGGCAGCAAGTTGATCACTGAGGGCATCGAGCTTGCTCTTAATCCTACGCTCCAGCTCTATCGCCTATCTGCTAAGAGAGAGAAAAAGAAATTTGCAATCTAGTCCCTGCTTTTATTAATATCCCCTAACTTTCCCCCACACTTGAAATATGGCCACGGAAGGTCCTCTTCCTATTTTTTTACTTTTTTTTAAATAAAAGAAAAACATATTAAAATAAATGCTCGGGTTGCCTCCCGAGGAGCGCCCTTATTTAATGTCTGAGGCTTGACATAAGTAGAAGCACGATCATGAGATAATTTCAGGGGTAGCCAGATCAACCCCGTCGAAAGTAGTTGTCTCCAGCCCAGCATAATATGGCTTATGTAACTGGCAATTCACTTTCAATAAGTTTTGACTGTGGAAACTTCGAATCTCGACTACGCCATCAGGGCTGACACTCACAACTTCATAAGGCCCTGTCCAACGAGACTTCAACTTGCCAGGCATGATTCAGAGTCGAGCATTAAATAGGAGTACCTTCTGTCCAACATCAAAGGTCTTTCTTCAAATATACTTGTCATGCACTCCTAGAAAAACGTATTTTAGATGCTCCAAGAGTGCCTTCAATTCCAACTTTGGAGCTTTCACAACATATGGCAAAATTGGCTCTTAGTTGGTCGGTATGGGCATACTGCTTGACAGCTGCGCAGTGGAAAACTCAATGGTAGAATACAACTGCATTATGGTATCTCGAATTTCCTCATCTTCTCCCGTTGTTGTATCTGTGTCAGTCATCCTACCAAGAAGTACATATTCCTAATTATCTATCCTGAAATGATTCTCAACAAAATCGTCAACTAACGGGTCGATAACATCAATCATATACAGAGCTTTAGGATCCTCAACATGCTTCATAGCTTCAAAAATATTAAATATGACAATATGACCATCAAATTCAAAGCTAAGTATGCCTTTATCAACATCAATTTTTGTTCTAGCAGTTTTCATGAATGGTCTTCCTAAAAGGATGTAGTAACCGAGCCTCTCACTATTTAATGATTATCTTGATCTATGCCTCATATAGGTATTGTGTGTTTATTTTTAATAACAATTACATTTATATATGTGTGTAAACATGATTATGCCTATTTGTTTATTTGATAAAGATATATATCTATTTTCATGATTCCTAGATATATATATATATATATATAATATAGAATAATAGATATGTGTGTGTATATATATATATATAGCATTTTAGTATATATATATATACATATAACTAGACGCACACACACATTTATTAAGAAAGGCAATCACATATACACACACACACACATATATCTACGTGTGGCTTGGGAATGGATATATATATATACACACACACATATATATATAATGGATAGTGGTTGAAATATAAAGAAAGGATAATTAAGAAAAAGGATTTGAGGTGGCAATGTTTGGTGTTGCCACCAATTTAATAAAAAGACATGTGTAAGTTTAGGATATTATGATTTATAAAATAATAAACTATAGCATCTATCTATTTATATATGTACATATATATATATACCTACATAGACCTATCATACATTTAAATTTTCACTTCAAAACCAAGAAAAGAAAAATTTGGACGAAAAAAAAGAAAAGAGAAGATTGCCAATCAAAACTTGAACTTGTTATAGTATATCAATGGTGCGTCGTTTTACACCAAAAATAAGCCGACCGACAGTCGGTATGCCCACACTACCCAGAATAGTTGCGAGCAAGATCATCTTCCGAAGGAGCGGCGAGAATTATTCCAACTAGGAAAGTGATAAAATAAAGACTCCAAAGATGGTGGAACAGCTGCTTGGCGCGTCCAAATCATAAGTTAGGTAAAAATCCCACTCAAGCCTAATATTCCGCGCGCATAGGCCCAATAGCTCAGTGTCTCGGTATTCATGTCACTCAGCATGCCCATACCGACTGCCTTGCAAAATCTTCTAGCTTTTGATCCATTCAAACTCGACTGCACACTCCCAAAAACAGGCCAATTCCTTCATGTTTGTGTTAATTACCTGTAATCACTTACAAAACAAATTTCTTCCACAAAATACGACACTAAGCAATTAACATGACCAAAATATACCAAAAATGGCCTTCAATATATATGTATGTAACACCCTGTCCCAAAATAAATATGTCAATTATGTCCACCGTATAAGAATCATGTGTTGATTATATGATTCTTTGAAATGATTTTAGAAAATCCCAAATATAGAGAAAATGACATCCAAAGTTGGCTCAATTCTTTTCTTAAAATCATATTGTCCTCTAAATCTTTCTCGATCACATATCTTGTTCGTCGTGATGAGATATTTCCATGAGCATTTTTCATTCGTAATCTTGCGTGTCCAAATTATTGATAGACCGTATTTTCATCATGAAAATAAAATTCTACCAGATTATATCAAACTCTGAAAATTAGTTTCGTCTTTGACTAGGAGTTACAAATCTTTTCATAATCATGTGGTCATTAATTTCATTAAAAATAGAGTTCGTTTGACCTTCCAACCCAATTTTATTCATTCTCTATTTCAACCCAATACCATATATTAAAATACATCACAAATTGATTTCCACCACTTAACCCTACCCTGCTCCAAGTGTCAATCTTACCTTTCTTCAAGTGTCACCATGCATTGCTATATATGTCACCATGCATGACAAGTATACTCGAAGTGTAACCATCTATTCCAACTAGTTGGATGCATGTCTTATACATGTTTTATCATAATTATTGGTTGAATCAAGTAGGGGGCGGATGAGGAAGAGCCCAACTTTCTCCCACATTCTCTTCTTCACTAGTTTCTCTCTTTCTCTCCCAGCAGCAACCTTTCTTTTCCTTCTAATTTCGACCCTCAAATCTTAACCAACAATTCTAAAATTATACAGAGAGCTTCCCACTTTGATGTAGATGATTTTAGCTAAAGGAATCATCCAATTTGGTTCTCATATGGTCGAGAACGAAGGCAAACATTACAGTGGCTACTATTTTCCGCCAAGCTGCAGTAACAATTGTACTTTGTATATTTCGACATTCAAATCTGCACATAGTTGATGTTAGCCACTGGAATCGCTCGATTTGGTGTCCTGAAAGTCAGAAACGAAGACATGAAAAATTGGAGTTTCTAGCTGTAAGTTTTATCATTAGTGTAGCAGTCGTATTTTACAATTTTTGTCCATTAAATGTCATCCATAAACTCTGAAATTTTAGTATGTTTTTCCTCTAATTATGTAGTTGATTTTATGCTCAAGAATTTCTCAATTCGGATCTCTAAAGCTCCTAAACGAAGCTCAACTATTTTCTTGGTGGTTTAATTTTCGTAACTCACCAAACCCATTTCCGGCATCTTTTTCCCATAGATCCAGCCATTATATTTCTATGAAATTTACATCATTATAAACTTAACTCTTCAAGGTTTCCAGAATAGGTCTCGGTTCGTTAACGTGATATCATTTGATCTATCAAAGATACGTCGCAAATCGACATGTCAAATCTGCCGCAGAAATTGTTGTGTTGCGAGTGCAACTTCGGAGGCTATTTTCTGTCATTCACTCCCTTGCATGGACTTGATTTTTTGTATATGGCAACTCTTACTTGCAGTCTTTCAATCCATTGTGTCCGATCTAAGATCATACATCATTTCATTCTTCGAATTCCAGCTGTAAGTTCCCGAAAACCACACTCTCTTCTGGCATATTTCATCTATGTTGAAGATGCCATATTCCTTGCTCATTTTCAGTTTTTGTAGCCATTGAATTATTGAACCGTTTGTTTCATTAAAATCCCTATTTTCCATACTATGAAAAATTGTATTTTTGAGCGAAAATCCGTTGAGTATCGAGCTCCTTTGAGCCTCAATCTTTTTGATGAAAAATCTGTTCTGGGAACAATAAATAGTACATTTCCAGCTGATTTCAGGCCAGGGTGATCGGAATTTATCTCCGACTCCTTCTGACAAATTTTAGGTCTCGTCGTGACGAACACGTGGCTGCCGACCATGGCTCGATCAGATTTAAATCGAATTTTCTATGATTTTTCAAAGTTGTGTCCTGTTTTGAATAATTCTATTTTTCGTCATAATTGTTTCAAGTTAATTAAAGTGTATCGTGAGATCCTATTATAGAGTCATGTTAAGTTTAGAATCCGGATATTGTGCATACTTAGTTGAAGTAAAATTTATAAAGCTCTAGTTAAATTGAAGTGAATATTAGATTAATTCCGGAAGTAGTTATTAATCCTAAAGTAAGATTGATCCTTGTAGGATTTGCGTGACTTACGAGGAAGGTGAATGGTTTAATCTCGAGATGGTTATAGCAGCTTATCCCTAGGGAAACCCGTGAAGGAACTCCGGACCGTTGCTCCGTCTCCAGTACCGTATTCGAGCATTGGATACTTGTTAGGACTTCTGTCTGTATAAGGTGGACTACTATATTATCTTTGCAAATTGTATCTTTCGAGTTATTAAGCTCTGCTTTATTAAAATTGCATATGTGACTATCTGTGTTACATATTTTACGTGCTACTGTATGTTGTCGGAGTCTCATATACCAACGCTGTGTCAATGTGAGTAGCTACAGTACGCATGCATTATTTGTCCTGCCTTACTCCTTGTCGGTGAGACTAAAATGAAACACTTATTGGTTACACTCTTTGGTTACACACATTGGTTACAATTATTGGTTATACTCATTGGGTATTCTATGGCCATACTCAACTTTACGCGCTGGTGATGTAGTTCGGATTGCGGGCAGCGATGGGTTATGCTCTTAAGCGCTTCACGATAAAATATTTTGGTGAACTTAGGTTGCTTTCAAATTTTAAACCTCTTAAGCTTCACTACCTGCATGAACACAGATAGATTACTTTCACAAAATGATTTGCCTAACTTGAATTGTGAAAACTTGCCCACTGAGTGCATTAGTACTCAGCCCCAATCTTTTCAAACTTTTTTCAGGTCAGTAGGCTGGAGCGTGGATGTGACTATGCTTAGAAATGGGCTTTTATTATTTACCTAATTCCCATTGTCTCTTTTTGTTAATTCTTATGTTACGAATTAAGCTTCCGCACCTATCCTACTCTTTTGTTAAAACACTAAGAATCCCAATCTTGGTGTTTTGGATCTATATATATGTATTAAAAAGCATGTTTTGTTATTGTGATTCTTCTCTTGATATTTCTTTATGGACAAATATATGTATTAAAAAGCATGTTTGGTTATTCTGAGTCTTCTGTTGAGGTTTTGTTAATCAGATTATTCCCCTTTCTTTCCCGCTTCTTAATTCCAACCCCCGTGGCATCCATTTCCTTGGTCTTTCGAGACCGGGGTGCTACAAAGTGGTATCAGAGCAGGTTTGCAACTCTGCAGACCTGTTGGGTCTTATTTCATTTCTAATAAATTCCAGTGCGATATTATATAAGCCATCAGCTCGTCACTCATGCAACAGCCTAAAAGGTACACATGTTTTTATGCGGATTTTAGTTTTTTAAAAGTTTACATTATTTGTTGAAGTGTTAAGTTTGTCTGAAAATGAAAGATTAGGATTCGCTATGTTGATAGGAATTCCTCTAAAGATTGATTTCTATGCTGATTGCATACTCTGATTAACTGCACTGATTGCGTACTCTGTTGCTATTTTGATAGCATACTGATTTTGAAATATGTTTCTGAGCATATTGGTTTCTATCTGAAAACTATGTTGATTACATAATTGTACGAACTTTTTTATCTATGCCTTGTGCATACTTGTGATGTTGGAAATGTGTAGAATGCATACTGTGAACTGTGATAGCCTAAAAGTGTTTGTTATATATACTCAGGAATGAGAACGAGAACTTAAAAGCTTGATAACGTAAGATTAACTTAGCATATATTTGCTGAACTTAGGCTGGACTTGTAAATACTTATGAAATTGCTAAGAACATAGTTTGACTGAGGAAACGTTTTATTTTCACGAATGAACATAAACTTATGGCTCAGAAGAACTACCACACGTACATCACGATTGATGAGTGGATTACGAGATTTCACACGTATATCGAGAAAGAGATCGATTTGATATTCGAGTTTATTGGAGAAAGAATTTATTCTATGGGAGTCGAGATTGAGTTTGTGTTAAGGTTGGCCAAGAGTTTTTCATGGTGCCAGAAAGATGGACTTATTTACCATCCAAATTTTAAAAAAATACAGCTTAACGATTTATATAGAGATTGGGAATTTTCATGGGTAGATACTAGATGATGATGGCCACTACAAACAAGGTTCAACATCAGAATCGTCAACTGAGCGAGATATCGAGGCAGACCGATCACCACCTTTTATGCCTACCCGTGGAGATGAGATTATAAAGTTTACTCAATAAGTGATAATGAGTTCATGGAAGACTTTGGCACCATCATTTGAAGTTGTTGCTGATGTATTTTGCATGAGTTATGTTCGAACTTTATTATTCAAAGCCACTGGGCCATGAGCAGATAGACGATGTTGAACATACGATGGCCATAGACGATTGTGCGATGTTATTGGGTCAAGTTTGACAATTTCCTGTTAGGTCAACTTGGTATTTTTTGTAGATCTAGAATGCTGTGTTCTTTTGAGGAGAAAAAGGGGCAAGAAATACTCGAATATTTTATAGTGGACCAAGAGATTTTTGTAGGCAACAATATGTCATGCCAATCAAGATAGAGATGGAGTCGAGCAAGCTAGCTTAGCGATACGTACGAGTTAAGGTGCATCTATGTGGAATTATCATCTCAATCATGTCAGATCGCGAAATATAAATCACATTGACATTCAGTCAATAAGCCATGGATACGAAATTGAACTTCACGTGCAAACGAAGGGCTAAATCAAGCGAATGATACAAAATAAGGAATACATGCTTTAAGAAGTTTTCTGAGATGAGAACACAAGCTGGAAAAACGTCCTACAAAAATATATAGGCAATGAAAGAAGATCAGTGGAAATAAGGTGTGGATGGTGTGTTAAATGTATCGATCCTAAGGAAGTATGTGTTTGACCCGGACCACGTGCTCAAGGATGAAAAGTTGATTTCGCGTGCATATACAACATACGATAAGAGCCTCGCTAGATAGAACCATGAAGGACAAGCAACATCGAAACTTGATATATGAGACAACAATAAACTTGAGTGTTTTCGGATAAGTGAAATTTCGAGGACGAATTTTTTTTTAAGGGGGATGGAATGTAAGACCCTGTCCCAAAATAAATATGTGAATTACTTCAACCATATAAGTATCATGTGTTGATTATATGATTCTTTGAAATGATTTTAGAAAATCCTAAATATAGAGAAAATGACTCCCAAAGTTGGCTCAATTCTTTTCTTAAAATCATATTGTCCTCTAAATCTTTCTCGATCACATATCTTGTTCCTCGTGACGAGATATTTCCATGAGTAATTTTCATTCGTAATCTTGCGTGTCCAAATTATTAATAGACCGTATTTTTATCACGAAAATAAAATTCTACCACATTATATCTAACTCCAAAAATTGGTTTCGTCTTTGACTAGGAGTTACAAATCTTTTCATAATTGTGTGGTCGTTAATTTCAATAAAAATGGAGTTCGTTTGACCTTCCAACCCAATTTTATTCATTTTCTATTTCAACCCAATACCATTTATTAAAATACATCACAAATTGATTTCGACCACTCAACCCTACCATGTTCCAAGTATCAATCTTACCTTTCTCCAAGTGTCACCATGCATTGCTACATGTGTCACCATGCATGACAAGTATACTCCAAGTGTAACCATCTATTCCAACTAGTTGGATGCATGTCTTACACATGTTTTATCATAATTATTGGTTGAATCAAGTAGAGGGGGGGGGGGGGGGGGGGAAGAGGAAGAGCCCAACTTTCTCCCACATTCTCTTCTTCACTAGTTTCTCTCTTTCCCTCCCAGCAGCAACCTTTCTTTCCCTTCTAATTTCGACCCTCAAACCTTAACCAACAATTCTGAAATTTTACAGAGAGCTTTTCACTTTGATGTAGATGATTTTAGCCAAAGGAATCATCCAATTTGGTTCTCATATGGTCGAGAACAAAGGCAAACATTAAAGTGGTTGATGTTTTCCGCCCAGCCGCAGTAACAATTGTACTCTGTATATGTCGACATTCAAATCTATACCAACATAGCTGAAATTTTGAGATGTTGTTCATCTCTCCACGTAGTTGATGTTACCCACTAGAATCGCTCGATTTGGTGTCCAGAAAGTGAAAAATGAAGACATGCAAAATTGGGGTTTCTAGCTGTAAGTTTTATCATTTGTGTAGCTGTTGGTCATGGGCGAGTCGATATCAGTTTAGAGGGGGGGTGAATAAAGTGATTGAAAACTTTTTACTTTAAATGCGGAATAATAGAGCCCTTTGACTCATTTAGAGAAACTTATCTATGCATGAACTGGTTGATCAGTTATGACTGCTTGGTGCAGATTGTGTGAACTTGTGTATAGTTTAAAGATATGCAATAGTCAAAACAATACAGCACACAAGTGATTTATAGAGGTTTGAAGTCTCAAACTTCTACGTTCTCTCTTCCTTCCGCAGAAGGGCAACTTCACTATATAACTTGAGTTTCTTTACAAATTACACAATGAAGGACAGTTGGTTGAACCTGATAACTGCTCGCTACCTCAGCGGGTCGACGGCTCACACTTGAAGTCCCTTACTACTCGCTAGGAAGGTAGGTGCTATTGTCGTCTTTATAAGGTTTTAGATCTCTTTCGATCTTCAAGAGGTTAGTCTTAAACAGAGGGTATCAACTGATGTGCTCCTTCAATTGAGCTGGGTAGTTCATCGTTGTATAGCTGTAACTAAGAAGGCTGCCCTGGTTGAATCATCAACAGCTGGCTGAATATCTCGATTCTTTGAGTTCTTCTTCTCAGTTGGACTCTCGCAGTTTTTATCAAATGCTGAATTTGAGCTAATTGGGAGGGAGGAAGAAAAGCTCTTACTTGAATATTTCAAGAATGTATATGCGAAAGTTATATATGCGAAGAGTGTTTAAAACTTTGATTCACTCGTCTTTTATAGAGGAGTGATTTTATGACCGTTGAGTTCCATTAATCAGTGGCTCTATTGGCTCATCAATGACAGATGGTCTTTATTGATCGTTGGAGCTTTTGTTTGAAGTAGCCGTTACTTTGCCAATCGATCTTCATTGGATATTTAATTCCAGGATCTTCGTTAAAGCATTTATTCCAAGATTCGCCGGTTTGAGCAATAACTCTAGAGTTCTCTGGCTTCTATTTTTCTAGCAGTTTTGAGTTTCAGTTAGCAGTTCTGAACTTGTCTGTTCAGTTCGGCCATTGCTCCAGTTGGCAGTTTTGAACTTATCAGCTCAGTTTGGCCGTTGCTTCAGTTGGCAGTTTTGATCTTGTCAGCTCAGTTTGGCCGCTGCTCTAGTTGGCAGTTTTGAGCTTTGTATCTTTAGTTCGACTGATCCCAAGTTCTTGGCTAGCCTATCAGCTTGACTAATTTCTCTTGAGCTTTCTTGTCAGCTTGACTAATCATAAGCTGGCTGACTTCAGTTCTGGCCTTTAGCTGATCTGTCTTGTTTACTTCAGTTTGGCCATCAGTTAGATACTTCCAGTCTTTAGTTTAAACTGATCTCTTATCAGTTCCTTTAGTCTTAGTCGACTCTTTTCTCCCTCAGCTCAGCTGACTTAGTTGTCAGTTTGTTTCGACTGGTTTGACTTTTGACTCCTTAGTTGAGTTGAATTCTGACTGAATGACGTATCCTTCAGCTTGCAGACCATACTCCAGATTAGTTGACTTTGGCTTTACTTGAGTTCCTTTTTGATGCTCTGGATTGATCAGCTCAGATCTACAACTTGAATTTTAGTTAGTTTTTCGTAGATAGTTTCGACATCTTATCAAAACCTTTTTTTAGGTTCGTTGATAGTTTTTTCCAAACAATTTCCCCCTTTTTGATGATGTCAAAACCCTGTCAATGAGGATGGAAACACTGTAAAAGTTCATTTGATAGACATGCTGTAGTTTGCTTAGGCAAGTTCTTGAAATCAGAGCATCTTAGAACATTAAATTCAAGTATCAGAGTATTTATGAAATTCAAGTATCAGAGCATTCAAAATATATTTTCATTTTAGTCATGCTTTCAGTCATGCTTTTATTTTGAATAATTAATGGATGATTGTCCGAGTATCAGAGCATTCAAAATTCATGTATGTTTATTCTCATTTAGGCATGTAATAGAGCAAGTATAAAGTAAGGATCAAAATCATATCAAATAATCTTTTGAAGCAAGTTAGAACTACTTCTCTTCTTTGAATGCTTCATCTCTTCCTGCTTGATTCTCCTCTTTCTTGAGCTCCAAATTTTCTCCAACCTTTCCCCTGAAGCTGAGCTGCTTCCCCCTCACGATGTATTTCTCTTTGGATTTGATCCCAAAGAGTTAAGTTTTCATCATCATACTTTCCATAATCTCCCTTTTTGGCATCATCCAAAAGCTGGGGTGGATCACATGATGATATTGCGAGATTTGGCAAGAATGTGAAGGCAGTTGCTAAATTGTCATTATGGACTAAGGGAACTAAAGCAATGGACATAGGCGAGGAGAACCATGCATAGGCTTCTTCAGTTGTCATAAACTGACCATGATCAGTGTGTTGAGAGAGTTCTTGCTCTCTGAAGTCCATGGAGGCTAAGCTAGTGAAGATCTCATCGGTTGCATCGATTGGAGGATCTTCGAGGAATGGAGTGCAGGAGAAGTTGGCTGGGTTGTTATCAGGAAGAGGAGCGTCAGCTAGTACACTTAGTTAGATTCTATTGATCATTGAATCCATTATCTCTGATAGCGTTGGCGGTGAGGAGAGTGGATGATTTATCCATTGTCTACTCCATTCTCCTTCATTGATCCAGAAGATGGATCCACGAGTGCTGATGAGGTGTAACATTATGGCCTCATTGAGTTGGAATTGCCAGATGTGGTACTGGAGGTACTTTTTCAGTTGCTCGAAAAGTGAGGGATCAGTGCCCTCAATGAGACCGTAGTAGCTTCTCAGCTGATGGTCTAGAACTACCTCAAACTCAACCTCAATTGAGTCGCGATGGACTAAGGGTAGAAGTTGTGAGGTGGCTGGTATTGTAGACTGATCACTCAGTCTAGAGAGGGGCTCATTTTCAATCATCAGCTGTCGTTCTTCTAAAGAGCTGGCATGGGCGACCACCAGTTACTTTTCACGACTTGAGTCAGGAGTTCCTGGTTGGCGGGATCTCTTCAAGATTGGATTACAGTAGATGGTAGAGAGCATGTCTCTTCTTTTGAGCATTTTTCCAGTTGGAATGATCTCATCAAACTGGCTTTGAATGATGTGGCTTATGCGACTCATAAACCTAACTTTTTCTCAGAACGAGCCAGTTGATGGATCATATTCTGCTCGCTCGACATTTGCTCGTATTTGAGCAAGAATAAAGGAGACCCAATCATCTTTACACCCGAAGTAGAGAACGGCCGTTAGACGGGATTTGATGTCCGAGAATTGGACTGTCTCAAAGTTCCCATGCATGATATGACTGGTGATATCCAGATGTTGGATGATCTCGTTGGGCAGGCTTTCCTTCAGCCTGTGTGAACAATCATGATGGTGTACGTCAGGATGTTTCCAAAGACCCAACAGTGCATATTTGCATGGTAGTGCCAGTTCCATCATGTCTGGGCCGTCGCCGGGGAGAAGAAGCGTAGACATCATTGTTTCTTTTGTCACCGTTATCTCTTTGTTCTGCACGGTGGAGATGATGTTGTCACCGGAGATTGTTGCGTTGTAGTAGAACTCCGCAACATGGGAAGGTATATTCTTGAGTGGCACGATTGTCAAAAATGGCAGTAGTCCAGTTGCCTCCAATGGCCTATAAATTCTTTGAAAGTTGTCAGAGTCAAGACGTGTGCGTTAAGATACTCTAGATTAAGAGTCTTATCTTTCTTCAGCTTCTTAATAAGTAGATTGGCATCTACCATCTGAAATGAAGGCTTCATTTCTGCAAAAAAAATGGTGTTGTTAGATATGCAAGTGTGAAGAGAGAGTTTGCAAGTGATCAAAGTAAGTAGGAGATTGAGTTTGCAGATGATCGGAGTCTCAATCTCCTTGCATAAATATATTCAGCATAGCATGCATTGATCAAGGACACTTGAGTGCTTCTCTTAACAGATCAACTGTCTGATTTGATGGATGATTAGCTGAATTAATGATACATGCATCCCAACCGTTCGATTATGATTCAGCTTTATGTTCATGTGGCTGACATGGAGTTATTTTGAAAATGAGGTAGTTGCCATAAATAGCCAAATATTTTCTATAGATTTTTCTATTTATATCTCATTAGAAAAATGTATTTCTGTTTGTTTCTTTGAAGAGATTACTTAATAGCAATGTAGAGATATTAATGGCAACTTGTGAGAGAGAATCCTAGTTTCAAATTATAGCCGTTGAATATAATATACGAAATTTTATAATAACAATTTAATTATGATAGGCTTGAGGAGATTAGAGAAAAACTTATCCGGAGTCAGTTGGGATACAGTCCAACTGATTAGTTTGACGATTCAGCAATTGGATGATCAGTTTCATCTTGTTGCCAGTTGTCGCTGATGAGCTAACTGAAGCTCTATCTGATCTGAACTGATCAGTTTGTTTGGTCAGCTGCTTGACTTGCTTGAGGTAGTTTCCTCTTTTTGAAAGGCCACACTGGACTAGTTTCACTGCTTCCTTTCGAGTAGTTTGATCGCTTTGACGTAGATACAAATCTAGTTCTGTTTATTGACGGTGAGAGCTTGGCTATCCTTCGGCCTTGGTGAAATTGTTGAATGGTAACTGATGAGTTTTTCAGTCTTTGATGGAGGGATTGTGAAGTTCCCTTTGGTGACGATCTGAACTGATCATTCTTCATAATCAACTGCACGCCTTTTGAGTTAGATGTGAGTAGGAGAGTGACATAGCTCTTGGATAGAAGACTTGGTGATGTGGCAGTATCCTCATCATCACTGTCACTCTCTTCATGCCTTGGATTCTTCTGAGGAGTCATGACTTCGGTATTTGATAGATGTGGCTCTATCTTTGCTGTGGCAGTTGGAGTTCTTCGTGATGGCTCAACTGACTGACTTGATAAATTATCAAAGTTTAGTTTATGGCAAAGCGAGAAAGTTGGGTAGTTGACTGATTGATTTGCAATCACAGCTCCTTGAGGCATGATGCTGGTTTTGAATTCAGCTAACAAGGTAGTTGCTGGAATTTTCGTGACAAGCCGGTGATTTATGATGTGCTGGACTTGCACAATGGTTGGAGAAAATGGATTTGACGATCATATCCATTTAATGCTCTAAGTTTCTTCACGTTGCCAGTAGTTCATACCATGAAAGGCAGTTAGCAAGAAATGAGACTGGATGGACATGGAATGTCTTCAGTTGTACCAATAGAAATACCGGTGGAGTTGTTTGAAGAACTCTTGGTCACGTTGTGCAACGAAAGCAAAGTGAGTGAGAAGGAGACTGGTCACTTCCTTTTGTGCACCTTTGACTGCATATTCACCACTATAGAAAGTGCGAATATTTTCTTCAGTCAGCTGGAGAGGAGGGCATGTGCTTCTAAAATAGTCCGCTCCATAGTTCGGATGAAGGATTCCAATGAATGGAATAAGCTCATCTGGATCAGAGCAAACCTGGAAATCAAGTGGTGATCCGTTCTTTGATTTTGGAGAATGAACGGCATTGGCAGTTGAGTTGCTTGAGGTGTTGTTGCTCGGCCTGGCCTTTGTTCGTCATTTCTTTCTTAGTGATTGAAGGTGAGCAGTTCTCTTCTTGGGAATCCAGTCAGAAATAAGGATTGGTAGTGCTTCATCACTTGGAAGTTTCAGCAAGTCTTCAAGCATTTTGCTCATTCTTAGAACAAGTCCAACCTTGAACTCAAATTAGCCAGATTTCTTTGAATCAGAGGCTTTGATGACTTGATGCTTGAATTGTTTTACGACAAATTCTGCCCAGTTTGTTTGTCGTCCTTCAGAAAGGTGAATCATAACCTTGTATCTCTCTTGGGTGAGTTGACTCAGGCTTCCAATGGCCCCAAACAACATCTTGTTCGTTATGTCAAATAGAACACCATACTCGGGCTTCAGATCAGTTTTAGCTGTTGTAAAGCTGAATTGCTTGTTACAGTTAGAAGTTTTCCATTCCTTCCAGTATGCTTCTGCAGATTCCTTTAGTTCTTGAACGGATGAGCCTTCTTGTGGAAGTTGGAACACTTCTGCAATTGTTCTTTCAGTGATTTGAAGTGGTTGTCCTTGAATCACTGATGACAATGTCTTTCCATCTGCAGATAATTTTGCTTGGAGCAAAAATTCACTCACCAAATTTTGTCTAAAGAACTTTGGTGGTGTTTCCAGGTAGTAAAGAATTTCTGTCTTTTGAAGATTTGACAGAAGGATTAGATTGTTTGATTCATCCAGAATCAATTGAAATTTCTTCCTATCAAGGAATTTATCTCTCATAAGTCTCTCTTTGAAGGAGTTTAGAGATCTAGATAATTCGGCCATTTTTGGGATTGGCTGAGGTTTTTGAGGAATTTCAAGATCATTGAGAGAGAGGGTTTTTTGATATTGTAGGAGAATGAGGCTTTTTGAGAGGCTTGAAAAGGAAGCGCTTTTTATGAGTGTTTGGGCAGGGTCATAGGTCTAATGGTTGAGATGGTACCAGCCCCTGGCCTCTTTTAGTCGCTTGTCAGCTCAGTTTGGCCACTGCTCCAGTTGGTAGTTTTGAGCTTGTCAGCTCAGTTTGGCCGTTGCTTCAGTTGGCAATTTTGAGCTTTGTTTCTCCCGTTCGACTGATCCAAAGTTCTTGGCTAGCCTATCAGCTTGACTGATTTCTCTTGAGCTTTATTGTCAGCTTGACTAATCATAACCTGGCTAACTTCAGTTCTGGCCTTTAGCTTATCTGTCTTGTTTACTTCAGTTTGGCCATCAGTTGGATACTTCCAGTCTCTAGTTTAAACTGATCTCTTATCAGTTCCTTCAGTCTTAGTCAACTTTTTTCTCCCTCAGCTCAGCTGACTTAGTTGTCAGTTTGTTTCGACTGGTTTGACTTTTGACTCCTTAGTTGAGTTGAATTCTGACTAGATGACGTATCCTTCAGCTTGCAGACAATACTCCAGATTGGTTGACTTTGGCTTTACTTGAGTTCCTTTTCGATGCTCTGGATTGATCAGCTCAGATCTACAACTTAAATTTTAGTTAGTTTTTCATAGATAGTTTTGACATCTCATCAAAACCTTTTTTTTTTTAGGTTCCTTGATATTTTTTCCTAACAATAGCAGTCGTATTTTACAATTTTCGTCCTTTAAATGTCATCCATAAACTCTTAAATTTTAGTAAGTTTTTCCTCTAATTATGTAGTTGATTTTAGGCTCAAGAATTTCTCAATTCGGATCTCTAAAGCTCCTAAATGAAGCTCGACTATTTTCTTGGTGGTTTAATTTTCATAACTCACCAAACCCATTTCCGACATCTTTTTCCCATAGATCCAGCTATTATATTTCTATGAAATCTACATCATTATAAACTTAACTATTCAAGGTTTCCAGAATAGGTCTCAGTTCGTCGATGTGATATCATTTGTTCTATCAAAGATACGTCGCAAATCGACATGTTAAATATGCCGCAGAAATTGTTGTGTTGCGAGTGCAACTTCGGAAGCTATTTTCTGTCACTCCCTCCATTGCATGGACTTGATTATTTGTATATGGAAACTCTTCCTTGCAATCTTTGAATCCCTTGTGTCCGATCTAAGATCAGACATCATTTCATTCATCTAATTCCAGCTTTAAGTTCCCGAAAACCATACTCTTTTCTGGCAGATTTCATCTATGTTGAAGATGCCATATTCCTTATTCATTTTCAGTTTTTGTAGCCATTGAATTATTGAACCGTTTGTTTCATTAAAATCCCTGTTTTCCATACTATGAAAAATTGTATTTTTGAACGAAAATTCATTGAGTATCGACCTCGTTTGAGCCTCAAACTTTTTGATGAAAAATCTGTTCCGAGAACAGTAAATAGTACCTTTCCGGCCAATTTCAGGCCAGGATGATCGGAATTTTTCTCCGACTCCTTCTGACCGTTTTTAGGTCTCGTCGTGACGAACACGTGGCCGCTGACCATGCCTCGATCAGATTTAAATCGAATTTTCTATGATTTTTCAAAGTTGTTGTCATGTTTTTGAATAATTCTATTTTTCGTCAAAATTGTATCAATTTAATTAAAGTGTATCGTGAGATCCTATTATAGAGTCATGTTAAGTTTATAACCAGGATATTGCGCATACCTAGTTGAAGTAAAATTTATAAAGCTCTAATTAAATTGAAGCGAATATTAGATTAATTCGGGAAGTAGTTATTGATCCTAAAGCAAGATTGATCCTTGTAGGATTTGCGTGACTTACGAGGAAGGTGAATGGTTGAATCTCGAGATGTTATAGCAGCTTATCCCTGGGGAAACCCGTGAAGGAACTCGGGACTGTTGCTCCATCTCCAGTACCGTATTCGAGCGTTGGATCCTTGTTAAGACTTCTGTCTGTATAAGGTGGACTACTATATTATCTTTGCAAATTGTATCTTTCGAGTTATTAAGCTCTGCTTTATTAAAATTGCATATGTGACTATCTGTGTTACATATTTTACGTGCTACTGTATGTTGTTGGAGTCTCATATACCAACGCTGTGTCAATGTGAGTAGCTACAGTACGCATGCATTATTTGTCCTGCCCTACTCCTTGTCGGTGAGACTAAAATGAAACACTTATTGGTTACACTCTTTGGTTACACTCATTTGTTACAATTATTGGTTATACTCATTGGGTATTCTATGGCCATACTCAACTTTACGCGCTGGTGATGTAGTTCGGATTGTGGGCAGCGATGAGTTATGCTCTTAAGCTCTTCACGATAAAATATTTTAGTGAACTTAGGTTGCTTTCAAATTTTAAACCTCTTAAGCTTCACTACCTGCATGAACACAGATAGATTACTTTCACAAAATGATTTGCATAACTTGAATTGTGAAAACTTGCCCACTGAGTGCATTAGTACTCAGCCCAAATCTTTTCAAACATTTTTCAGGTCAGTAGGCTGGAGTGTGGATGTGACGATGCTGAGAAATGGGTTTTTATTATTTACCTAATTCTCGTTGTCTCTTTTTGTTAATTCTTTTGTTACGAATTAAGCTTCCGCACTTATCCTACTCTTTTGTTAAAACACTAAGAATCCCTATCTTGGTGTTTTGGATCTATATATATGTATTAAAAAGCATGTTTGGTTATTGTGAGTCTTCTCTTGGTATTTCTTTATAGACAAATATATTGTATTAAAAGGCATGTTTGGTTATTCTAGGTCTTCTGTTGAGGTTTTGTTAATCAGATTATTTCTCTTTCTTTCCCGCTTCTTAATTCCAACCCCCGTGGCGTCCATTTCCATTGTCTTTTGGGACCTGGGCGCTACAAGGTAAATATAGCCCAATCAAACTCCCCCACACTTAGATAATGCTCGTCCTCGAGCATATCTAAACAAAGAATAGACTCTAAAATAAAAATAGAACACGACAAGTCAAGCATCGGCTGCCTTAAACTGTAAACACTCAGATTTTGGATTACAACATAACCAACCACAATCCACTGACCCTTCTCTTGTTTCATAAAACCGTACACATGCTCTTCATTCAAGTAAAAAATGTGCAACTCAATCCAGCCTCACCAGGGTTCACTCAATTTCTCTAAAAAAGTAAGGATAGATTTTCATCTCACACAAATCGTGATTTGATGCCTTCAAACATAGATTTGCCCATATGTCAAAACTATTACTAAGAAGTGAGAACAATGCATAAATTAAAAGGTCTTTGAAACATGTTGTAATGGGGCTAGGGTGCATATAGGAAGGATAGTTTGGGTAAAGTGGCTCAAATATGTGAAAACATGTAAGCCCATCAAAATACAATCCTCAAAGTCGGCTGCCACTTCTCAAATATTTCAACACATTCCAAGTTTAGTGCTAGTCTTCAAAAATCAAGCAACGCAGGGAAACACATTTTATTTCAACTAATCACAGCCCTCCTCTCTTCTCTGTCTTATTGCTTATTTTATTTTCTTTCTCCTCATTTGTTTTTCTTTTTTTCTTTTTTTTTTCTTTTTTTTTCTTTTGTTTTTGTGGAATAGGACAAGAGCATATATATTTTTTTCAGTCTTCCTATACCAACTACCTTTAAGTAGAGTCCGAACTTAGCTCAACAAAAATACCATATCACTTACATGTTTCCATAGGAAAAGAGCTGGCCAAAAAGGGCGAAGGCTGAATTATTTAGTAGTTGTTAACAAGAATGAGAGGCTTCAGGCAAAAATGAGCTCACTAGGGGATAATGTCGGGTGTGGATAATTTATTCAGGCCAAAACAAGGGTTAATCCTACATGCCTTAATCATTTTCATGCAAAAGGAAACTCACAAGTAGTATGATCATGGCAACAAGGCAAATCAGAAATTCAGCATTCAAGTCCGACACACTCATCAAAAGAATGAAATTGAGCTTTCTATATATATATATATATGACATGCTCAACAGGCTCAAATCTCACAATTTAGAGAGCTTCAACAGATTTGATCAATTTGTATATTTCATCTTCCAAGAACACATACGAGCAATAACATAATTTCAATCATACGAGAAAACATCCAAACGAGACCAATTCCATATCATAATCCTTACTTTTCATGCAATCCAATCTCAAGTAGCCAATGACTCGATAAAAAATAAGCAAAACACATTTTTAAGCACTTTTTTTTTAGAATAATAAAACTTGCAAAAACCCAAAAATCAACAAATCTCCCCCCCACACTTAGACAACACAGTGTCCTCACTCTGCAGAAGAGGGGAGTGACACACAATAAAAAGAAAAAAAAAGAAAAAAAAGTAACTAAGTATAGAGGGTAGAAGGGGCAAACTGTAGCAATCAGGGAGAGTAGGAGAAGTTGCAGAGGTATGAGCCGCGTTCCATGGTGATTCAGAGGGCAGCGACGAGTCGGAAACTCGAGAGGGTGAGGCGGAGGTGGTGGAAGCTGCAAGCACGGTGGCGGACATCTGACTCGCTTTCTTCTTACCCATGATCGACGTCCGGCGACTCGGCGGTGAAAATCTGAAAAGCCAGTAGAGAATTTGAATGAGAGGGGGGGTAAAATAATTAAGTGAAAGAGGGTGAAATTATAAAGCAATTAGGGCTTGCGAATAGAAATCCCCAAATTAAAAGTGCGATAATTGCAATTTAGCCTCTTCTAGCTGAAAACATCCAACTTGCCCCCTCTCCACTTAGAATGCGAGCACATGAGGTCATTTTGCTTAAAACCTCTGATTATTATCCCAGCTTTTTCCCTTTTTTTCATCATTTTTTTAGAAACAAAATAACGAAACAATTAATGATGAACAAAGATAAAAATAAAAAGAATAAGCAAAAGAAACACAATTAAATAAAACGAAAGAAGGAAGAAAGAAAAGCACGGATTGCCTCCCGTGAAGCACCCTTGTTTAACGTTTGAGGCTTGACACAATCAGAATTTGATCACGTGACAATTTCGGAGGTAGAAGATCTACCCCTGTTGAAAGTAATCGTCTCCATCCTCACACCTTTATGTATCTTCAAAAACTCGACCAACCTTACTTTTTGCCTGTTGCAAAAATCATTACTGATGATTAAGGGCAACGTGTCTTGTCCTCCCAGAAAAGCATATTTCAGATGCTTAGAAATGACCTTCAAAATCGGTTCTGAGTTGGTCAGTAAGGGCATACGGCCCATCAAATTCTGAGTTGGAAATTCACTAGTGGTGTACAGCCGCATGATGACATCTCGAATCTCCTCATCTTCATCTGTTATTGTAGCAGTTTCAGTCAGCCTACCAAAGAGTACCTATTCTACCTTATCTTCCCTGAAATGGATCTCAACAAAATCGTCAACTAACGAGTCAATGATATTAATTACATACAAAGCATCAGGACCCTCAACATTCTTCATAGTTTCAAAAATATTAAATCTGACAATATCACCATCAAATTCAAAGCTAAGCATGCCTTTATCAACATCAATTTTTATTCTTATAGTTTTCATGAATGGTCTTCCTAAAAGAATCAAAGATCTATGTGTAGAAAATGAATCATCCATGTCAACAATATAAAAGTCCACAAGAAAAATCAAATCATTAACTTTTACAAGAACATCTTCAACCATACCTTGAGGATATACACTAGACCTATCAGTTAACTGAATGATAACACGAGTTTCTTTCATAGGTCCTAATGGCAATTCCTTATACATAGATAAAGGCATAATATTGATGGATGCGCCTAAGTCTAACATAACTCTTTCAACTTTGTTACTGCCAATGATGCAAGGAATAGTAAACATACCATGATCCCTACATTTTTGTGGTAACTTTCTTTGAATGACAGCAGAAACATTTTCACCTACTTTAATCCTCGCATCTTTCCCATATCTCATCTTTTTAGCACACAACTCTTTCAAGAATTTGGTGTACCTGGGAACTTGCTTAATAGCATCAATGAAAGACAAATTGATTTCTACCTTCTTGAACAGCTCAAGGATCTCCTTTTCATCATCATATTTCTTGTTTCGAACCAACCTGGAAGGAAAAGGAGCTGCAATCAGAGGGTTAGAAATTTTAGGTTCGATACTGACCTTAGAGGGAGTAAGTTCGGCAGTTTGTTCTTTCTTTGCTCTAAGTGGATTTTCTGGCTCTGCAGTATGCCCATACTGCTCCTTTTCTTTCTTGTTAGCCTCCAACTCAACTAAATCCTTCCCACTTCTCAAAGTGATAGCACAAACATGCCCTTTTGGATTTATTTCAGTTTCGGATGAAGTTTGCCCTGATTCGCCTACATCTTGTTCATTTGAGTGGCTAGTTGGGTGATCTGTGTGCCCATACTCCCCAGAGTGACTTGTGTCTCTTGTTGGAAGGCTTTCTAGCTCTATGCCAAACTGTTCACAAGGGCATTGCTCTGCTCCAAACACTTTATGATTTCATTCGTACTGGCCGCAGAGTTATCAGTATGCCCATACTGACCACCCTGCGGCTGCCTCTGAGGTAAGACTCTGGGCATCTTCTAATCCAATTGTCTCCAACCGAAATTTAGGTGGTTCCTCCAACCTGGGTTGTACGTATTTGAGTACGGGTCATAATTCTTCCTTGTTAGGGCATCTTGCTGCACATCACGGGACCCATAGCATGCTTGCTCGATTGGAGAATTTCACAAGGTAGGACAAGCATCAGTGAAATGGCCATTCTCTAAGCAGACTCCACAACAGATATTTTGAGCTTGCACCATACTAGACCTCGAACCAGATAAGTCAGAGTATCGATCTTCTCATTAATACTGGAGCTCTCAGCTTGTTCAAACCCCTTCACAGGTCTATACCGATCATCGCCCTCCTTTTTATATTGTTGACCTCCAGAGACCATGTCGATGATGAGTTGTTTTGCGTCAGCCAGTGTCTTATTTGTGAGAGATCCTCCACTAGTAGCATCAACAATTTTTCTGTCAAAAGTAGACATGCCATGGTAAAAGTAGTTGGTTAGCAATTGATATTCAGAGAACCCATGGTCTGGGCACTTGCGGCACAATTATTGGAATCTTTCCCAGTAATTAGCTAGACTCTCATTCTGCTTCTGCTTGATGCTGCTGATCGCCATCCTTAAGTTCGCAGCTCTGGACTCCGGGAAGAACTTGCGCAGGAATTGTTCCTCCAATTCATTCCAAGTGGTGATTGAGCCCGATGGTAGATCAAACAACCAGTCCCTAGCCCTGCCTTGCAAAGTATGAGAAAAAGTCAGTAATCTCAAGTTATCGGAAGAAGAACCTTGAGGATGAAGAGTAGAGCAAACTAAATCAAACTCGGCTAAGTGTTTATATGCACTCTTTCCAGGTAGATCACCGTACTTAGGTAAAACTTGAAGAAAGACAAGCCTTATTTCAAAATTATTTGCAATAGTAGGAAGCATGATGCAAATTGGTCGATTGTTTCTGTGGTGACCCAACTCCCTGATTTGAAGCTCACGTTTAGGTTCACGGTTAAGAACTAACTCTCCCGTGTTGGCCATGTCTTTCTCGAACAGTCGATCAAGTCCAAATGTTCCCGAATCAGATGTGACAGCTTTTGTGGCTTCCTTTGCGGACTTCCTCACCTTTCATAAAGTCCTCTCTGGCTCTGGATCAAAAACTAACTCTCCTTTTTGTGAGGATCGAGTCATGCACTATAAAAAAAAAACAAAATAAAAAGAAACAACAAACTAAAAATATTAGAATAATTACTACTTAAAAACCGATCCCCGGCAACGGCGCCAAAATTTGGTGCGTCATTTTACACCAAAAATAATCCGACCGACAATTGGTATGCCCACACTACCCAGAATAGTGGCGAGCAAGATCTTCTCCCAAAGGACCGATGAGAATTATTCCAAACTTTCAGTCTGCAGAAACCAAACTTTCCAAATGAATTTTGCTATATAATATCAAAAACGAAAATAAATAATAAAACAGAGAGTAGTTTTGTAACATATTATAAAAGGTATTCCGGCTTCCAATTAACTCCACCCTAGCTTAATTACTCTGATCCTTGATGTAAAGATATTTCTAATTAATGCATGCATACCAGTTATAGCCACCGAAGACACTTACTGACGCAGCCTAATTTCTCCTTAGTTTCTCGATAATCAGGAAGACACTTCACCAATTATTTTCCTAATCAACTGACAACCGTAAGAGTCACTCTATAGATTTAATAAGCCGACAACTTTGAGCACTAGAGAAACCCAATTCAAAACCAACAGACTTTGATACAGGACCGTTGAATTAAGACTATTATTCCCTTGATTCTGAAGAACCGTTGTACCACTAATTAAACTTAAACAACAATTACGGATGGTCGGTTTAATTGAATATTAATTAATTCCAATCTACTAAATGTTCGCGACTACCTAGCAGAATCAAAACAATTAACAACTTTAAACACCGAGAATCACATATACATGCAATTAATTAAAATAGAAAGAACAATTAGATCTCACAGTATAATTACGCCAGGGCTTCGTTAATCTTCACCAGAATAAGAACAAGTTTAGCTTGATCGCATAATTAAATCAAAACTCCAAAATATTCTAAGTAGAACACGATTGAAAGAAACGAAGAAGATGAAAATAAATCTGCTCAAAACACGTCTCTCTCTGTTGCGACGTGAATCTCGAATGGAAGGATAAATCCTAATCTATCTTAATATCTTTAAATACAAATCTTTAATTATGGAAATAGAATCCTAAATCAACTCCAACTAGGAAATTGATCAAATAAAGACTCCAAAGGCGGTGGAACAGCTGCTGGGCACGTCCAAATCATAAGTTAGGTAAAAATCCTTCTCAAACTAATATTCCGCACGCATAGGCCCAACAGCTTGGTGTCTCGGTATTCTTATCACTCGGTATGTTCATACGGACTGCCTTGCGAAATCTTCCAACTTTTGCTCCATTCAAACTCGACTGCATACTCCCAAAAACAGGTCAATTCCTTCACATTTGTGTTAATTACATGCAATCACTTACAAAACACATTTCTTCCACAAAATACGACCACTAGGCAATTAACAAGACCAAAATATACCAAAAATGGCCTTCAATATATATGTAAATATAGCCCAATCAATCAAATTCATTTCATGTTAATAATCTTTGTTTTAAGTATTTATTTAATTTATAGTATGCACTTGGATTAACTATCTAAATTAAGTTTATAATTAAAACTGATTGTTAGTTTTGTTTTAGGTTATTGATACTTGATTCCAATTTTATTTCATTTTTATGGTGTTTAGTAAATTTTTAAATAATTTAAATTAGTAATCTTAATATATTTGATTATTTGTGAATGTATATATTTGATTATATGCAAGCTATAACCTATTCGACACTTTAAATCATTTTATTACTATTAATATAAGTTTATATGCAAGACCATTTAAATCTCAAAATTGGATATGAGTTACGTAAATGTAATTATATTCAATAGTAATGATTAAAAGTTATATTATTATTATTATTATTATTATTGGTAAAAACATAATCTGATGTAATATTTTATTATTAGTAAACTGTGATAAATATATGTTCAAGGACATTACGTGAGTACCATGATTAACTCTGAATATATGCACAATATTATTTATAGATTCGCCTTAATAAAGAATGTCGTGAAGGAATTGAGGGATGAATAAATTGAAATTTAATAGACAGAGAAGATTATTAAGTTCTAGATTGTCTATAGTTAATGATACATGTTTGTTATTTATTTTGGTTAGATCTTGAAGAAAAAGTGTCTGATTTAGGATTATAAATATTGTAAGCTTTGGACTTGAGATAAATAGAAATTCATTTGCAACTACAATGCATGAACATAGTATTATTTGACTATGTGTTTATTATTTATTATTTATTATTGTGTTATATTGTATAATTGTGTTATTACTTGTGGTATTGTATTTCTTTGCATTAAATATCTTGGACATGAGCACGAGCATTTGCATGCACGTCATGTAGATATTGTCGAGATTGCATGCATAAAATGGTTTTGAGAGAGGAAAAAATATTTTGTTTGGGATTCTTCACCACAGGCCGTGCTGTGATGTGTTGTACATTTGTGTCTCGAGTGGGATGACTTCCATGTGGGATCAAAGAGAACAGACAAGGGGCGTGTTCCTTGGGGTCCAGGGAGGATGGTCCACTTCCACTGCACCTTTGAGGTGATGAGTGGTTGATGTGTGATGACTTTCATGTGGGATCAAAGGGAACAGGCATGGAGCGTGTCCCTTGGGGTCTAGGAAGGATGAGCCATATGAGTGCACCAATCACATTTTGGCCAATTGATATTGATTATATTATGAGCTCATGACTCATGTTGGTGACTGATGAAGGGAGCCAAGTTCCTAAATGTTTAAAAATGCTTTTGAGAGAAAATGAGTTTGGTCATGAGCATTTGATAGGGTATGATGACATCTTTGTTCCTTACATAAAATAGGTCTCATGCATGATCTCTGCTTACTGAGCTTTAGCTCATTTAGTCCATGCATTGTAGGTGACTCTAATGAAGCTTGAGAGTGCTTGGTGCGGGATGTGGAGTTTCCAAGAGTTCATGTGGGTCTATGTACATGGATGATGACCTGATAGGCTTTTGTTTATGAGCTTTTCGCATCATCTTTTGACTCTGTTTTTGTTCAAACGTGAAACTTCTTTGAAGTTCACTGTTTTGATTATATATAAGCTTTCATTTTCCTTATCGTACTCTTTTGACTTCAGAGTAATCTTTATTCCCTTGATATATTTATGTAAATTATGTGTGGAAGTAAATATTATCATTTCTCGAGCCTTCCAATACTTTCTACTCTATTTACAAAAATTATACAAGACACACTCACATTGTTAGTCTGTTCATCCACATTCATTTGAGGATGCCACAGAGTGGTATCAGAGCCCAAGTCATACTTCTGTAGATTATCCATGTACATGATCTCTGGACTTTGGAGCAGCATGTGCCCATATGCTTTATTTGATTGATTATTTGTATGTATATCATGAGTTATGTCTATTTTGTGTGTATCAGACTATATATATAAGTTATTTTTCCATGGTGAGAGGTCGAGGTATGGGTGGTAGTGGTGAGAGAGCACTTGGTGAGGAAACCTCTAATCCAGGTATAGACAGAGATGCTATTATTAATCGACCTACGGAGCTTGTGGAAAGGCAGTCTGGACAAATTCAGGAACTTATCCAGCAAAGAAAGGCAAATCGACAAGTTATGGATGATGAAAATCGGGCATGCCATCAAGTTGAGCATATGGAAATGGTTGGGGAAAGATTTAGGAAACTAAATCCACCGACTTTTGAGGATGCATTGGATCCTACCTATGCGGAAGATTGGCTAAGAACATTAGAGAATATGTTCAAATATAGTAGAGTTCCTGAAGATGAAAAGGTCATATGCGCCACTTTTATTCTACGTGGGAGTGCAGGACATTGGTAGGATACTATGACAAAATTGAGGATATTGCTGCCATGAGTTGGGATAGATTCAAAGAGTTATTCAGGAACAAATATTTCACAGCCTCTATTCATGCGCTGAAGATGAATGAGTTTATACAACTTAGACAAGGGAACATGACAGTTGGAGACTATATTCCAAAATTTAAACAACTGTCTAGGTTTGCTTTGCATATGATTTATACTGAAGCACTAAAAGCTGAGAGATTTGTTGAAGGTCTAAAACAAGAATTGTATAGAGATGTGAGTATGATAGGAGTACAAGGAGCAACATACTCACAAATTGCCGAACAAGTTCTAGTTACTGAACAAGTTGAACTAAGGATTTTTCATGCTCAAGAAATGCGACGTCAGCTTAGACAAAGGCAAGGGCAAGGTCAAAGGTGGGTTGGAGGTGAAAGAAGGACACAACCTTTACCTCAGGGCCAGAGGCTTAAGTTTCATCCAAGACAGGTGCACCAATCATGGGATCAAAACAAACATCAATGAACAGATCAAGGTCAGGCACCTACAGTGCAACCTACATGTCTGGCATGTGGTGAACAACACTTATGAAGATCTTATGCATAATCTTGTAACTACTTCAAGTGTGGAAAACCTGGTCATGTTGTCAAAGCTTGCCCTGAGTCTAATGCTAATGTGCAAAAGAAGGTAATAGCTAGGGTTTTTACTAACACTAAAGACGATACAGAGATGAACCCATTTGTTATTACAGGTAAAATTTCTATCTTTGGAATTCCAACATTTGTATTGTTTGAGTCGGGAGCTACACATTCATTTGCATCCACTGAGTATGTGAAGAAGTCGGGTAGGATACCTGATATTGCCCTGACTAGTTATAATATAATGATACTTTCTGGTGAGTCAAAGCAAACTAGTAAAATTTTGAGGGCTTGCTCTATTCCCATAGGAAATAGGGGGTTAAATGCAGATTTGATAGTTTTTGCGATGAATGACTATGATGTCATCTTAGGAATGAATTGGTTATCAAAATATTATGCGAGTATAGACTGCAAGAAGAAAGAATTAACATTCTAACCACCTGGAGAGGAGCCATTTTCTTTTGTTGGGATTCCAAAGAAACTCAAATTTCCTCTAATCTTAACGGTGAAAGCGCAAAATCTTTTAAATAAAGGATGTGGAAGGTATTTGGTAAGTGTTATGAATATTGAGGATCGGGGTTATTCTCTACCTAGTGAGGTACCGATTGTTCAAGAATACCCTGAAGTGTTTCCAGATGATCTTCAAGGATTACCACGTGATCGAGAAATAGAATTTGTTATTGACCTTCATCCAGGAACTGCTCCAATATCTAGAACTTCCATTAGAATGGCGCCAACCGAGTTGAAGAAATTGAAGATACAACTCCAAGATCTACTTGAAAAAGGTTTTATAAGGCCTAGCTTTCCACCGTGGGGTGCTCCAGTTTTATTTGTTTGAAAGAAAGATGGTACTTTAAAAGTATGCATAGATTATCGAGAACTAAATAAAATTACCATAAAGAATAAATATCATTTGCCCAGGATTGATGATTTGTTTGATCAGTTCCAAGGAGCATCTGTATTCTCGAAGATTGACTTACGTTCAGGGTACCATAAATTGAAGGTAAAGGAGAAAGATATTCCCAAAATGGTATTCAACACAAGGTATGGTCATTATGAGTTCTTGGTTATGCATTTTGGACTAACCAATGCTCCTGCAGCATTCATGGATTTGATGGATAGAGTATTCAAAGACTATTTGGATAAATTTGTTATAGTCTTCATTGATGACATCCTAATATACTCTAGAAATAAAAAGGATCATGCAATTCATTTAAGGATGGTGTTGGAGATGCTGAAACTGAAGCAATTGTACGCGAAGTTCAAAAAGTGCGAATTTTGGTTAGACCAAGTAATATTCTTGGGACATGTCATATCAGGTATGGGAATATCAGTGGATCCAAGAAAAGTTGAAGCCATAAATAATTGGCCTCAGCCAACAAATCCTTCATAAATACCTAGTTTTCTCAGCCTTGCAGGATAATATCGTAGATTTGTAGAAGGAATCTCAAAGATTGCCTCTCCTATGACACAATTGACTAGAAAGAGTGTGACATTTAAATGGACAGAAGCTTGTGAGCAAAGCTTTCGGGAGTTGAAGAAAAGGTTGACAACGGCACCAATTCTATCAATTCTAATTGGCATTGGAGGTTTTGAGGTGTATAGTGATGCCCCAAAGAACGGTTTAGGTTGTGTATTGAGGAAAAATGGAAAAGTAATAACATACGCATCTAGATAATAGAAGAAATATGATAAGAATTATCCAATACATAATTTAGAGCTGGTTGCGGGGGTATTCAGACTTAAGATTTGGAGGCATTATTTATATGAAGAGCGGTGTGAGATCTATACTGATCACCAAAGTTTAAAATATTTCTTCACCTATAAAGAGTTGAACATGAGACAAAGGAGATGGTTAGAGTTGGTGAAAGATTATGACTATGTGATCAATTATCATCTTGGTAAAGCTAACGTGGTAGCTGACGCTTTGAGTATAAAATCAATTCAAGGTGGACGAACTACGACTATATATTCTATACAGAAACAAGAGTTAGCCGATTTGTAGAAGATGGGCATGGAAGTTTTAGACCATGAGTCAATTGAGGCTAAGTTGACAACGTTATCAATTTGACCCACTTTAATTGATAAGATACGAGAAGGTCAACCAGATGATGAGTATTTAGAAAAAGAAATAAAGAAGGTTATATCTGGAATATGTTCTGACTTTACATTGTCTAAAGATGGCGTGTTACACTTTAAAAGTTGAATTTGTGTACCTAATAGAAAGGATATTCGAGAAGAAATTTTGAAGGAGGCGCATTTAACACCTTATTCAGTCCATCCTGGTACTATTAAGATGTATAGAGATCTGAGAATGCATTATTAGTGGCCAGGTCTGAAGAGGGACATCGCTCAACATGTCGAACAATATTTAACATGTCAATAGAGAAAAGTAGAACATCAAAGACCAGCAGTAAATTTGCAGCCACTGCTAGTTCCGGAATGGAAATGGGAGAGAATCACAATGGATTTAGTGGTAGGATTACCAAAAAAATTGAAAGGTCATGATGCTATTTAGGTTATAATTGATCGATTAATGAAATTAGCCCATTTTCTTCTTATCTCATCAACCTACCCCATGGATCGCTTGGCTTAGACATATATATAAGAAATAGTGAGACTTCATGGAGTACCACTATCAATTGTTTCAGATAGAGATTCAAGATTCTTATCTACTTTTTGGAAAAGTTTGCAGAGGGCTTTAGGCACACAATTATCTTTCAACACTGCATATCACCCACAGATTGATCGGCAATCAGAAAGAACTATACAGACCTGGAAGATATGCTTAGAGCATGTGTTCTAGATTTTCATGGGCAGTGGAGCAAGTTTTTACCTTTGATTGAATTTTCATAAAACAATATCTATCAATCTACCATTGGAATGGTGCCCTATGAAGCATTGTATGGAAAAAAGTGTAGATCACCAATTCATTGGAATGAGATTGGCGAAAGAAAACTTTTGGGCCCTGATATTGTTCAAGAATGGTTGAAGCTGTGTCACAAATTAGAAGAAGAATAAAAGCTACCCAGAGTCGACAGAAGAGTTATGTGGACCGAGAAGAAGAGTGTTGGAGTTTGAAATAGGGGATCAAGTGTTTTTAAAAGTTGCTCCAATGAAAGGAATCATGAGATTTAGGAAGAAAGGGAAGCTCAGTCCAAGATACATTGACCCATTTTCTATTATTGAAAGAGCTGGAGAGGTTGCGTATAAACTTCAGCTAACCACGCACATGTCACAGATACATAACGTATTTCATGTGTCAATATTGAGGAAA
This sequence comes from Perilla frutescens, assembly GCA_026008535.1. NCBI lineage: Eukaryota > Viridiplantae > Streptophyta > Magnoliopsida > Lamiales > Lamiaceae > Perilla > Perilla frutescens. The sequence goes on from BRKX01000008.1 coordinate 40,906,793, forward strand.
TATATAGCAAATCCATCTCACATTGTTAGAGATGAATCGGTATAGCTAAAAGAAGATTTGAGTTACAAAGAAATACCGGTTAAGATTCTTCTACGAGAGGTAAAACAACTTAGAAATAAAAGCGTTTCATTAGTTAAGGTATTATGGAGGAATCAATCAGTGGAGGAGCCCACATGGAAAAGAGAAGAAGAAATGAAAGATAAGTATCCAGAGCTATTCAGGTAAGTAAAATTTCAAGGACGAAATTTCTATAAGGGGTGAAGGATGTAGTAACCGAGCCTCTCACTATTTAATGATTATCTTGATCTATGCCTCATATAGGTATTGTGTGTTTATTTTTTATGACAATTATATTTATATATGTCTGTAAACATGATTATGCCTATTTGTTTATTTGATAAAGATATATATATATATATATATATATTTTCATGATTCCTAGATATATATATATATAAATATATAATATATAGAATAATAGATATGTGTATATAGATATATATAGCATTTTTGTATATATATATATACATATAACTAGACGTATATATATATACACATATAACTAGACGCACACACACATGCGTTAAGAAAGGCAATCACATATATATACACACACATATATATCTACGTGTGGCTTGGGAATGGATATATATATATATATATATATAATGGATAGTGGTTGAAATATAAAGAAAGGATAATTAAGAAAAAGGATTTGAGGTGGCAATGTTTGGTGTTGCCACCAATTTAATAAAAAGACATGTGTAAGTTTAGGATATTATGATTTATAAAAGAATAAACTATAGCATCTATCTATTTATATATGTACATATATATATAAACCTACATAGACCTATCATATATTTAAATTTTCATTTCAAAACCAAGAAAAGAAAAATTTGGACGAAAAAAAAAAGAAAAGAGAAGATTGCCAATGAAAACTTGAACTTGTTACGGTATATGAAATTCATTTCATGTTAATAATCTTTGTTTGAAGTATTTATTTAATTTATAGTATGCGCTTGGATTAACTCTCTAAATTAAGTTTATAATTAAAATTGATCGTTAGTTTTGTTTTAGGTTATTGATACTTGCTTCCAATTTTATTTCATTTTTATTGTGTTGAGTTAATTTCTAAATAATTTAAATTAGTAATCTGTATATATATGATTGTTTGTGAATGTATATATGTGATTATATGCAAGCTATAACATATTCGACATTTTAAATTATGTTATTACTATTAATATAAGTTTATTTGCAAGACAATTTAAATCTCAAAACTGGATATGAGTTACGTAAATGTAATTATATTCATTAGTAATGATTAAAAGATATATTATTATTATTATTATTGGTAAAAACATAATCTAATGTAATATTTTATTATTAGTAAACTGTGATAAATTATATGTTCAAGGACATTAGGTGAGTACCATAATTAACTCTAAATATATGCACAATATTATTTATATATTCGCATTAATAAAGAATGTCGTGAAGGAATTGAGGGATAACTAAATTGAAATTTAATAGACAGAGAAGATTATTAAGTTGTAGATTGTCTATAGTTAATGATATATGTTTGTTATTTATTTTGGTTAGATCTTGAAGAAGAAGCGTCTGATTTAGGATTATAAATATTGTAAGCTTTGGACTTGAGATTAGTAGAAATTCATTTGCAACTACAATGCATGAACATAATATTATTTGACTATGTGTTTATTATTTATTATTTATTATTGTGTTATATTGTATGATTGTGTTATGCAATATACTTGTGGTATTGTATTTCTTTGCATTAAACATCTTGTACATGAGCACGAGCATACGCATGCACATCATGTAGATATTGTCGAGGTTGCATGCATGAAATGGTTTTGAGAGAGGGAAAAATATTTTGTTTGGGATTGGTCACCACCAGGCCGTGCTGTGATGTGTTGTATATTTGTGCCTCAAGTGGGATTACTTCCATGTGGGATTAAATGGAACAGGCAGGGGGCGTGTCCTTTGGGTCTAGGGAGGATGGTCCAGTTCGACTGCATCTTTGAGGTGATGAGTGGCTGATGTGGGATGACTTTCATGTGGGATCAAAGGGAACAGGCAGGGGACGTGTCCTTTGGGGTCCAGGAAGGATGAGCCACATCAGTGCACCAATCATATTTTGGCCAATTGATATTGATTATATTATGAGCTCATGACTCATGTTGGTGATTGGTGAACGGAGCCAAGTTCCTAAATGTTTAAAAATGCTTTTGACAGAAAATGATTTTGGTCATGAGCATTTGATAGGGTGTGATGACATCTTTGTGCGTTGCATAAAATAGGTCTCATGCATGATTTCTACTTACTGAGCTTTAGCTCATGTAGTTCACATATTGTAGGTGACTCTAGCGAAGCTTGAGAATGCTTGGTGCGGGATGTGGAGTTTCCAAGAGTTCATGTGGGTCTATGTACATGGATGACGATCTGGTGGGCTTTTGTTTATGAGCTTTTCGCATCACCTTTTGACTCTGTTTTTGTTCAAGCATGAAACTTCTTCGAAGTTCACTATTTTGATTGTATATAAGCTTTCATTTTCCTTATTGTACTCTTTTGAGTTCATAGTACTCTTTCTTCCCTTAATATATTTATGTAAATTATGTATGGAAGTAAATCTTATCATTTCTCGAGCCTTCCAATACTTTCTACTCTATTTAAAAAAAATATACAAGGCACATTCACATTGTTAGTCTGTTCATCCACATCCATTTGACGGTGCCACAAAGAATTAGAGATCTATGTGCAGATAAAGAATCATCCATGTCAACTATGTAAAAATTCATAGGAAAAATCAATTCATTAACTTTTACCAGAATATCTTCAACCACAACTTGAGGATATGCATTAGACCTATCAACTAACTGAATGATAACACGAGTGCCTTTCATAGGACCTAATTGCAATTTCTTGTACATAGACAGAGGCATAACATTAATAGATGCGCCTAAATCTAACATGGCTCTCTCAACCTTCTTACGGCCAATAATGTAAGGAATAGTAAACATACCGGGATCCCTACATTTTTGTGGTAATCTCCTTTGAATGACAGCAGAAACATTTTCTCCAACCTTAATCCTTGAATCTTTCGTATATCGCATCTTTTTAGCACACAATTCTTTTAAAAATTTTGCGTAAATGGGAACTTGCTTAATAACATCAATCAAAGGCAAATTAATCTGTACCTTCTTGAACAGCTCGAGGATCTCCTTTTCATCATCCTCTTTCTTATTTTGAACCAACCTGGAAGGAAAAGGGGCTGAAATATGAGGATGATGATAACCTCTTATTTTGCACGTATTTTGAGGTATATTTCAGTGGTATTTTATGGGCATTGCATGCATGAAGTGTTGAGTTTTGCATAGTTTTTTATGTTTTGTGCAATGTCACGCGTTTGTTCATTGTGAAGGGAATTAATGCCATTTTTTTTGTGGACCTCAAATGAGTGTGGGAACACCCTAGAAAGATGGGAAATCAAGTTAGGAACGCGTTGCAAAAAGAATCGGGTCAATCGGACGAGAAACGAGTGAGAACGAAGCAAAACAGTGAGAGGCTGCCGGAGCTTAAATATACTCGCGACCGGGGAGGTCGCGAATCTGGTCGCGAATCACCATTTTTCCCTTTTTCTGTATGGCACAATAGAGGCAGGGTTCTCCTTTGTTTTACTCGCGACCCGGTCGTGAATTTCAAGGTTGGTCGCGAATTTTCTGCCACGTCATGCCACATTTTGCCACCCGAGTCGTGGGTGACCGGGTCGCGAGCGAGGTCGCGAATCAAGCGGGTCTATTCGATTTTTGACCAATTTTGGGCTTTTCTTAACTTGGTATTTAAGGGATTCAATGCACGAAAATTAGACACAATTCCTCCTACCTAAAAGTTACCAACAGAGAGTTGCTGCAGAGAAAAGAAGACGCGAAGAACAAGATCAAAGGATTCAAGAGTGTTCAAGACCAAAGCCAATATAGAATCTCGGGGTTTTATTTACTTTATTCTTAGAATACAATGTTTATTTTGTGGATTGTTTTAGTTGTTTATTTTGCCATGGATAGCTAAAACCCTAGTATTCTAGGGTTGGATTATGATTTATTTATGAAGTTCTTTTTATACATATTATTTGGTGTCTATGATTTAATTATGTTTTGATTATTCCTGTTTTCTTTGTATTATTTACTTGATCACTAAATGATACAATTTGATGTGTTAATCCATAATTCGAGAGATGAGTTTTAACACAAGATCTGGAATAATTAACTGGTTAGTCAATATCACTCGAGAGAGTTGCGATTAATTTAGAGAACAATAAATCTTTGGAACCATTAGGAGTTGCATAATAGGTATTGAACGGAGACATTAATATTTGTTGTGTGATCTACAATCTAGGCGCTTTGAGAGAAGGATTAGAATACATGAGTGATTGTTCTAGTATGATTTAAATCCCAACATAGACATTAAATGGATTCATTAAGAAAATGGATTAAATAATGATTATCCAATCCTAGAATGCGTCTTTTTCTTCAGTGTTTGATTTATCTGTGTTGATTTCTGCTTGGTAGTTTATTTTATTTATTATCTTTAGTTTTTAATTAGTTAAATCCAACCATGTTTGATAGTCTAGATAACTACAAGGGGTTAAATTGAATAACTAGAAGATTAAATCTTAAATCTCTGTGGATACGATACTCTTGTTCACCGCTACACTATAAACCTCATTGTGCACTTGCAGTTAGGTTAAATAAATACCGAACAAGTTTTTGGCGCCGGTGCCGGGGATTTATTTTTTTTATTTGCTATTATTTAGATTTAATTTCTTGTGTTAATCTAGACATTTTTTTATTATCCAGTCTTTAGTCTATTTTCTTTTAAAATTTTATAATCTTCTTTTTCTTGTGATTAGGTTGTGTATGCATACACGATCTCAGGAAAGATCTCTAGAAGAATTCAATCCTAAGATTGAAGCTACCGTTCGGCATAACAACGCAAGAAGAAGAAAAGAGATGGCAGAACAACAAGCCCCTATTACGGTTGAACAGATGCATCAGATGCAGAGACAGTTAGAGGAAATGCAGCGGAGAATGCAAGAGCAAGATGATGCTCGAGCTGTAGAGCCACCTCCAATTAATGAGCTATTTGTTCCAGTACTTAACCATGGAGACATTTCTGGTCCTCAGATCAATGCGAATAACTTCGAGTTGAAATCGGGATTGGTCTCCATGGTTCAGCAAAAGCAATATGGAGGACGGGCCACTGAAGACCCGAATGCACACTTGACGCAGTTCTTAGAGATCTGTAGTACAGTGAAGATGAATGGAGTCCCCGATGACGCCATTCGCCTACGCGTATTTTCGTTCTCTTTACGAGATACGACTAAGCAATGGTACCAATCTCTAACCGCTGGGTCTGTGGACAGCTGGGAAAGTCTTACGCACAAATTTTTTCCACCTGGTTTGACTTTTAAGCTGAAGGGAGAAATTACACAATTTCGTCAATACGAGGATGAGACCTTATATGAGGCTTGGGAACAGTTTTGAGATATGCTGAGGAAGTGCCCCAACCATGGATTTGGGGTAGATCATCAAGTCTGCATCTTCTACAATGGGTGTGACATGGAATTGAAGAGGCTTCAGGATGCCTCTGCTGGCGGCTCTTTGTTGAACAAGGGCCACGATCAAGCTGTGACGATCATAGAGGACATGGCAACCAACAGCTATCAGTGGTCTGGGGATCGACAAGTGAAGATTTTGAAAAGAGCTGCAGCAGTTGATGATAGTGATCCAATTGCCAAGCTTGCCGCCCAGCTGTCTACTCTGAATGCCACGATCAATAGCAGATTTGATGCTATGGCGCGACCGGGTGTAGATAATCCCATGGGAAATACAGTTGAAGATGTCAACTACATCAATCAGAGAGGTGGTTATGATGGCAATAATTACCGAGGCGGGAATCAATTCTACCAAGGTAACCGATCCAACCTCTCATATGGGAATCCCAATGGTGCACTGCAGCCCCCTCCTGGCTTCTCTGTAACAAATGGAGTAATCAATGATGAGAAGAAGCCAAAGATGGATGATTTATTAATGGCGTTCATGGGGAAGACTGATAAATTCATGGGGGAGTCGCAAGCTAGAGTGAAGAAGCTGGAAAATACTATGGGTGCCATGAGTGTGCAAATAAAGCCAAAGCTGGAAGCAACTAGGTCAGCTGGCTACAGTTGTAGGAACTCAACACCAACCGGGACAGTTTCCTAGCAACACCACAGTGAATCCCAAGGAACAGTGCAATGCAATCCATCTGCATACTGAGGTTCCTGCACCTATTGTTGCCGCTGCAGCTGTTTCCCCCAAGATGGCTTCTGACAAGCCAAATTCTACCATAAAGAGTCCTCCGACTGGTCCTACAGTGCTTCCCACAGTGACCATCCCGTACCCACAGCAAACCCCGAAATAGAAGATTGATGCACAGTTCTCTCGATTTCTAGAGATTTTTAAGAAAGTGCAAATCAACATTCCTTTGGTGGAGGCACTGCAGCACATGCCCAAGTATGCAAATTTCCTAAAGGATGCTATGTCTAAGAAGAAAAAGATAGAGGAGTTTGAGACTGTGCACCTCCCTGAAAACTGCAGTTCCATCATCCAAAGGAAGCTCCCTGCCAAGATGAAGGATCCGGGGAGTTTTACGCTCCCCATTACTGTTGGAGATAAGATAGGTGGTCGAGCATTATATGACTTGGGGGTGAGCATCAATCTGATGCCACTCTCCTTTTTCAAGAGATTGAACTGTGGGAAACTCAAGCCTACAACCATGTGTTTGCAGATGGCTGACCGATCTGTGGTCCATCCCGAGGGAATTCTAGAGGATGTGTTGATTAAAGTGAAGGATTTCATATTCCCGGTGGACTTTGTGGTGCTGGACATGGAGGAAGACAAGAGCGGTCCTCTCATCTTGGGACGCCCATTTTTGCGCACCGGACGGGCCAACATCGACCTAGACACGGGGATTCTCACTCTCCGGTTTGAAGATGAACACATTCAGTTTCTGTTTGATGATGGAGGCATGGAGATAGATACTCGGGGAAGAGAATGGGGGATACCCATTTCCCCGCTTGTGGGAACTTGAGTTCCCAAATTCGTCTGGCTGTCGACGTTAAATGCAGCGCTTGTTGGGAGGCAACCCAATATGTTTTATTTTATTTCAGTTAGTTTTTTTTCTTATTTATGTTTTTCACTTCTTTTTCTAAGTTACGCAGGTAAAGACCGGATGGATGCTATACTTTGGGGAATAGAATTTTGATCAACTTGTCTCTCGACAAGTTTGGGGGAGGACGTTGAACCCAACCGGACATCCATGTGATCGTTGTAAGTGGTCGACGACACCTACATGCATCTTGGCAAACTTATTCCATCCCGTGGATTTGAATAAGTTTGGAGGGATGTATGTTTGTAGTGTCTAGACCTTTATTGTGTTTTTTGTGTTTTTACCTGCTTTACTTGTTTTGTTTTGGTTTTATTTTCTGGAAAGTTGAAAAATTTTGAATTTTGGTCTTGAATTTTTGTGGGATTTTTTATAATATATGCTTTATGGTTTATGGTTTAGTGTTTATAATCGAGATTATTTAATTGGGAATAATTTGAGCACGTATAGCATGATTTGAATGAGCATATGTTTTAGAGATTTTCGAGCTTTAATTTTGGCCAATGTGAGCTGTGAGATTTTGAGCCTATAAGACTGTTGTCTTAATTTTTGTTCTTGTGTGTTGGTTGTCTGTACACTTGTTTCTCTAGAACTTGCATGTCGTCTTACTTGAAATTGAGTTTATGTGCTTGAAAATAGGAGATGATAGTAAGCCATCTTTTCTTTAGCTATTTATCCCATACACTGTCCTAGATTCAGTATATTCCCTTGCGAGCCCTCTTATGCCTAATTGTCTTTTCTTTGGAAGCCTATTTGGGATGTCATTTGTTGATTCTTGTGGAGAAATAGGAAGAAGGGTAAGGAATTATGGAGTTGGGATGGAAAAAATGGTGATAATTGGTGAATTTTTGTTGGTGCATAAAAAAAAATGCTTTGTGAGTGTTGAAAAGAAGAAAAAATCATGAAAAGAGCACTAAAAAGAAGAAAAAATGTGAAAAGTGCCAATGAAAAGAAAGAAAGAAAGAAAGAAAAGAGACCAAAGGTCCATAAGTTGAAATAAAGAGAAAAAATATAAATGACTTAAGGTGGTGTAGGAGAAAGTTGGAAAAATTCCAACTAGTGTTTGAATGTGAAAAGTAGTTGGGAATAGAAAGTAAAAGTGGTGGATTGTGTTGCAATTTTTTAGTCACTTTAGCAAAATATTCCTAACCTTAACCCAAGCCTACATTACAACCTTAACGAAAGCCCTATTTGATCTTAATTTTGAGCACATTTGTTTGTCAGTGGAGAGCTTAGATTGCATGCAAGCATATGGTAGATCAAGTGTGTAGTTCAATGTTTCGATGAGTGCTTACCCTTATTTTATCAGACTTTGAGTGTTTGAGCGAAACACACACTGGTGAGGATCATTGGCTTGAATTCTGCTTGTTGAAATCTATTGCATGTGTTCATGATTTGAGTGTTGTACTTGTTCGTGTCTTTTCCCGACTAGATTTTCGAGATTGTAGACGATAGATTATAAATTGTGGAGTTATGTATTGTTTGAATTCTAAGTTTGGTTTTGTTCTTTGTTTGGGGACAAATGATGTTTTAAGTTTGGGGGAGTTGATAACCTCTTATTTTTCATGTATTTTGAGGTATATTTGAGTGGTATTTTATGGGCATTGCATGCATGAAGTGTTGAGTTCTGCATAGTTTTCTATGTTTTGTGCAATGTCACGTGTTTGTTCATTGTGAAGGGAATTAATGCCATTTTTTGTGTGGACCTCAAATTAGTGTGGGAACACCCTAGAAAGATGGGAAATCAAGTTAGGAATGCGTTGCAAAAAGAATCGGGTCAATCGGACGAGAAACGAGTGAGAATGAAGCAAAACAGTGAGAGGCTGCCGGAGCTGAAATATACTCGCGACCGGACTCGCGACCGGGGAGGTCGCGAATCTGGTCGCGAATCACCATTTTTCCCTTTTTCTGCATGGCGCGACAGAGGCAGGGTTCTCCTTTGTTTTACTCACGACCCGGTCGTGAATTTCAAGGTTTGTCGTGAATTTTCTACCATGTCAGCGCCACGTCATGCCACGTTTTGCCACCCGAGTGGTCGCGAGCAGGTCGCGAATCAAGCAGGTCTATCCGATTTTTGACCTATTTTGGGCTTTTCTTAACTTGGTATTCAAGGGATTCAATGCACGAAAATTAGACACAATTCCTCCTACCTAAAAGTTACCAACAGAGAGTTGCTGTAGAGAAAAGAAGACGCGAAGAACAAGACCAAAGGATTCAAGAGTGTTCAAGACCAAAGCCAATATAGAATCTCCGGGTTTTATTTACTTTATTCTTAGAATACAATGTTTATTTTGTGGATTGTTTTAGTTGTTTATTTTGCAATGGATAGCTAAAACCCTAGTATTCTAGGGTTGGATTATGATTTATTTATGAAGTTCTTTTGATTCATATTATTTGGTGTCTATGATTTAATTATGTTTTGATTATTCCTGTTTTCTCTGTATTATTTACTTGATCACTAAATGATAAAATTTGATGTGTTAATCCATAATTCAAGAGATGAGTTTTAACATAAGATCTGGAATAATTAACTGGTTAGTCAATATCACTCGAGAGAGTTGCGATTAATTTAGAGAACAATAAATCTTTGGAACCATTAGGAGTTGCATAATAGGTATTGAACAGAGACATTAATATTTGTTGTGTGATCTACAATCTAGGCGCTTCGAGAGAAGGTTTAGAATACATGAGTGATTGTTCTAGTATGATTTAAATCCCAACATAGACATTAAATGGATTGATTAAGAGAATGGATTACATAATGATTATCCAATCCTAGAATGCGTCTTTTTCTTCAGTGTTTGATTTATCAGTGTTGATTTCTGCTTGGTGATTTATTTTATTTATTATCTTTAGTTTTTAATTAGTTAAATCCAACCATGTTTGATAGTCTAGATAACTACGAGGGGTTAAATTGAATAACTAGAAGATTAAATCTTAAATCCCTGTGGATACGATACTCTTGTTCACCGCTACACTATAAACCTCACTGTGCACTTGCAGTTAGGGTAAATAAATACCGAACAGTTGAGAATTAAAAACTTTGGGTTCCATACATACCTTAGGTGGAAGAGATTTGTCAGGTTGTTTTTCCTCTGCAATGGATTCCTTCTGGTGCACTTCAACATGCTCTTTCGTCTCTGTTTCTTTCTTCTTAGTCTCCAATTCGACTAACTCATTCCCACTTCTTAAAGTTACATCTTAAACTTGCCCTTTTGGATTCATTTCAGTTTGAGATAGGAGTTCGCCCTGATTCGCTTGCATCTCGTTCATTTGAGTGGCGAGTTAGGTTATTTGAGTACCCATACTCCCCAAAGCAGCTTGTGTCTCTTGTTGGAAGGCTTTTTGACTCTGCACCAGGCTATGAATGAGTGCACTGCTCTGATCTAAACACTTCATGACATCATTCATGATTAGCGCAACACGATCGGTATAGGTATACTGACTACCCTGCGGTTGCCTCTGAGGTAAAACTCCCATCATCTTCTGCTCCGGCTGCTTCCAACCAAAATTATGATGATCCCTCCAACTTGGGTTATATGTGTATGAGTACGGATCATAATTCCTCCGTCTTTGGCATCTTGTTGTGCATCACTGAACCCATAGCATGCTAGTTCGGTTTGAGGATCTTGCAAGATAGGACAAGAGTCAGTAAAATGGCCATGCTCAGAACAGATTCCACAGCGGACATTTTGAGTTTGTGCCACAGTAAGGCCTCTAACCAGAGAAGTTAGAGCATCAATTTTCTCATTGACACCGGAACTCTCTGTTCGCTCAACTCCTTTTACAGGCCTGTATCTATCATCATCCTCATCCTTATATTGTTGGCCACTAGAGACCATATCAATGATGTGTTACTTCATCTCTGCTAAGGTCTTGTTAGTGAATGATCCTCCACTAGCGGTATCAACTATCTTCCTGTCAAAAGTGGACATACCACGGTAAATATAATTAGTGAGCAATTGATATTCAGAGAATCCGTGGTCCGGACATTGACGACACAATTGTTGTAATCTCTCCCAGTAATCAGCCAAACTTTCATTTTGCTTTTGTTTAATGCTGCTGATCGCCATCCTTAAGTTTGCAGCTCTTGATTCAGGGAAGAACTTGCATAGGAATCGTTCATCCAACTTATTCCAAGTGGAAATTGAGCCCGATGGAAGATCAAACAGCCAATCTCTAGCCTTGCCCTGCAAAGTATGAAAAAAAGTTAGTAACCTCAAATTATCTGAACAAAATCCTTGAGGGCGTAAAGTAGAGTAAACTAGATCAAATTCATCCAGGTGCTTATGTGCACTTTCTCAAGATAAATCACCGAACTTGGGTAGAGCTTGAATAAAGCCAAGCCTTATTTTAGAATTCTGAGCTATAGTAGGTAGCATAATACAGATAGGTCAGTTGTTTCTGTGGCGACCTAACTCCTTTATCTGAAGTTCTTGCTCAGGTACTTGATTGAGAGCCATATCTTCTTCAAACAGTTGATCAATATCAAAACGTTATGGCTCAGATGTAAACATTTCTTTAGACTCTTTTGCCAACTTCCTCGACCTTCGTAAAGTCCTCTCCGGCTTTGGATTGAATTCTAGACTTCCTTTTTGTGAGGACCGAGTCATGCACTAGAAAAAAAATATGAAAAATGGCAAACCAAAATATTAGAATAATCACTGCTTAAAAATCGATCCCTAGCAACGGTGCTGAAATTTGGTGCGTTGTCTTTCACCAAAATTAATCCGACACACAGTCGGTATGCCCACATTACCCAGCATAGTGGCAAGTAAGATCGTCTCCCAAAGGACCGGCGAGAACTTTCCTAACACTTCAGTCTGCAAGTAACCAAACCTTAATGAACGAATTTCTTTGTATGATGTAAAGACGAAAATAAAAGCAATTAACAAGAGAGTAAGTTTTCTTCACAGATGTAAAAGTATTCTGGCTTCAAATTAACTCCACCCTAGCTTAATTATTTCGCTCATCGATGTAATGATAACTTCAATTAATGAATGCAAACCAGTTATAACCACCGAAGACACTTCTGATGCGATCTTATTTCTCCTTAACTGTTCGATAATCAGGAACACACTTCACCAATTATTTCCCTAATTGACTGTAAACCATAAGAGACACTCTATAGATTTAATGAGCCAATAGCATTAAGAACTAGAGAAATCCGATTCAAAACCAACAAACTCTAACACAGGATTATCCAATTAAGGCTGCTCTTTCCTTGATTCTGAAGAATCAATTTACCACTAATTAAACCTAAACCACAATTACGGATGACCGATTTAATTGACTACTAATTAATCTCAGACTACTAAATATTTACAACTACCTTGTAGAACTAAAATAATTAACAACGATAAACATAGAGAATCACAGATACATTCATATAATTCAAGTATAAGAACGAATTAGATCTCACAAAATAAATATGCTAGGGCTTCGTTAATATTTACCAGAATAGAACGCGCTTAGCTCGAATTCATAATTAGATTCAATCTCCAAAGATTGTTTGAGAAAATAACGATGAAAGAATGGAATTGAAAAGCAAAAATAATCTGCAGAGAATAACTGGCGTCTCTTGTCTGGCATCTGTGTTGTGAATTCTGGATTGGATATATTCCCACTCTATCTAGAAATCTTTTAATAAAAATCTTTAATTAATTAAAAAGAGTCCTAATCCTGATCTAACTAGGAAAATAATAAAAATAGAGTCCAACAGTAATAAAAAACCCCAGAAAATTTACCCAAGCCCAGCAGCTGATGAAGATCCGCTAGCTCCAGCCCAATACTCACATAATCCAGCTCCACAATTACTTTCTCGTCCATCCATACAGTCAGTATGCCCATACTGACTGCCTTCTAGACTCTCCAGATTTTCTTCAATCAAATTGAGTTCAAAAACCTCAACAAACAATGCCAATATCTCCATTTCCATGTCAACCACCTGAAATCATCCACATAACACAAATTCTTCTAGAAAATCTGCTCATGGGGTGAGTAATGCTGTAAAAGTATACCAAAATCAACCCAAAATATATATGAAATAATAGCCTAATCATGGGACAAAGAGTCTTCGCTAATCATATTGTCATCATCCGTGCAAAATGTGGAAAATGAAGACTGTGATGGATTGTATATTGCTAGACTACTCTATATTGGTAAACAACATGGATTCTAAGGAATGTTAAGGAGTCTCGATTCCATGCACTGGCGGTGGAAAAGTTATCCTACTGCTTATGCAGAACAATACTCTGGTCGAAGTGGAGCTCCAACACTTATTCTTGAAGTTGTAGCTGATTATGATCTTTGGATATGACATGTCTATTTCGGGATTCCAGGATCTAACATTGGATACATCTCTCCCGTTCTCTAAACTTGCAAGAGGAGTTGATCCTCTTGCACATTATGCCATCGGTGGAAAAGAATATAATATGGGCATCTACCCCCATATGGGAAACTTTTGTACAATCTATTCAATCACTAAGTGGTCCCTAAAAATCATATTTTGCAAAGAAACAAGAAGTATGTACAAAGGATGTCGAACGTGCATTTGGCGTTCTCCGAAGTTGATTTGCAATTATGGCAAATCCAGCACGTTTGTGGAGCAAAAATGATTTGTGCAATATTATGACTGCGTGCATCATAATAGACAATATGATAATCGATAATGAATGAGATCTTGATACACCAATTGTATACTGGAAGACTTGTCTTTGTATACGTTTCTGATGATATTATATGATAATATAGATTGGATATTATTGCAGTCACTATTTGCATTTAAATTGTAATATATTTTCGTGCATGTTCAATATACTTACATTCTAGATGATATGGTGTGGGAGAACACGCGGTAAGATCATATCATTGGATCCTTGTATTATATTAAAATGTTCAAGGTTTAGATGGTCCTGAACACACCATCGATACACCATAGAATAATCTGATAGTTAGTTTGTCCTGACTAGCAGATTATTCTAGTAGACCAATTCGTGTATTGAAGAGGATCACGATAGGACACTATTCTCGACTCTGACCTTAAAGTAAGAGAATAAAGATCCACAGAGTTTGGGTTCTTAACTTATATATATTGGTGGACATATATATATTGTGAGTATTACTTTGACCTATCAATGAGTGAGGTTCTTTAATGGAATCAATAATCTCGATATTTTAGGTGATAACATTTACATATATGATGGGTTATGCAATATATATGGGCATTGTATCCTGACGCGCTAGGTTGATGATGTCCTCTTGAGGAAGCACAAAGTTCATGTGAAACTCTGTAGGCGGAATTTATTCCGTACATGATAAAGCTTGTGTGGTACTACTTAAGGAATAAGATATTAATTAATTATAGCTTTTAGAAGCTTATATAATTAATTGATGGATATTATATCTTAAACATGGGGAGTGACCGAACTAAAGGAGAAAGCATATTCGTAAATATGTATTAAATTGGTAAGTCAGTATTACCTCTTTAGTGGAATAAAAGTAATACTTCATTTATTTAATTATATCCTAAGTTTATTGGATATTAGAAATTAAATAAATTAGCAGGACAATTTAATATTCTTCTAGATCCCTGTAGGGTTATGGCATCCAATTTTCGGCCACCTCCCTATATATATTAGGGAGAGGGATGAAAGTTGGAGCAATACAATTTAGCCCTCTTTTGTTCTCTTGCTCTCCACAGAATCCACACCCGTCTCAGTAGACTACAACCCACCCTGTATCTGAAATACAGTCCGGGAATACAACAAAAGATGTTGGAGTGGAATAACATTAAAGGAGCGCCGTGTTGGGATTTTTTCGAATTGAACCACCGCAGGATCTAATTGGATGTTCATTAATCCTAATGTCATGTAAATCATAAATTCATGCATCTCATATGTTTTAATTAACCGAGTTTAATTAACATGCAAAGCCGGTTTAAATGATTCTACTAAAGCGGAAACATAGAAATCGAAAAACGACTTACAAATTAAACGACGGGTAGAGGACAAGATTAAAGGTCTAATCTTGTTGTTGTATGTATGAAAAATGGCACCCCACAGTGATATTCCACTCCTTGATCTTTTGTTGTATTCCCGGACTGAATCTAGTTTCAGGTTGGGCTGAAATCTACTAGATCGATATGGAATCTGTGGAGATAAAGAGAACACAAGAGGAGCTGAATTGTAACACACCAAATTTCATCCCCCACCTCCCTATTTATAGGAGAGGTGGTCGAAATTATCAAGCCCTAAAACATACTGGGCTTGGGCCTCTATCTCTTTTCCAACTCCAGTCCATTAAAGTCATATTGGGCTACAACAGGGATCTAGAAGAATATTAAATTGGCCTGCTAATTTATTTAATTTCCAATATCCAATAAACTTAGGATATTATTAAATAAATTAAGTATTATTTTTATTCCACTAAAGAAATAATACTGACCTACCAATTTAATACATATTTTTGAATATGCTTTCTCCTTTAGTCCAGCCATTCCCCGCGTTTAAGATATAATGTCCATTAATTAATTATGTAAGCTTCTGATAGCTATAATTAATTAATATCTTATCCTTGAGTAGTACCACACAAGCTTTACTCGTGCACGGAATAAATTCCACCTGCAGGGTTTCAGCATGAACTTGCATTTCCTCAAGGGGACACCATCAAACTGGCGCACCAGGACACGGTGCCCCTACATATTGCACAACCCATCATAAGTGTAAATGTCACAACCCAAGATATCGAGATTATTGATCCTTATGAAAGAATCTCACCCTTTGATAAATCAAAGCTGCAAACACTACACGTATATGTCCGCCAACACATAGGGGTTATGAACCCGAACTCTGTGGATTCTTATTCTCTCATTTAAGGTCAGAATAGAGAATATAATCCTAAGTAGATCCTCCTCAATACACTTGACCGTGTATTAGAATAATCAGTTAGTCAAGACAAACTAACTATCAGATTATTCTACGGCGTACCGATAGTAGGTTCAGTGCCATCTAAACCGTGAGCCTTTTAATACATTACAAGGAACCGATGATATGATCTAACCATGTGTTTACCCACACCATATCATCTACATTGTAAGTATAGTGAACATACATATAAATATAACAATTTAAATGCAAACAGTGACTGCAATAGTATTCATTCTATATCATCATAAAACCATTATCAATAAAGTATACAAAAGATAAGTCTTCTAGTATACAAAACCAACAATCTCCCACTTATACTTGAAGCATGTCTTTCAAATATAAAATAAACTGGCTAACTCTCCAACTCTAACTAAAATCTCAAACGGCAACCCCGGGTCTGTATCTCACTCCCATTTTCTCCACGTGACCGTAGAAGGTCTTAGCCAGAAGGCTCTTCGTGAATGGATCAACTAAATTGTCCACCGATGTAATCTTGACCACTGCCACATCTCTTCTCTTAACGATTTCTCGTATAAGATGGTATTTTCTCTCTATGTGTTTACTTGCCTTATGGGCTCTGGGTTCCTTCGAATTTACCACTGCACCCGAGTTATCATAATATACCGTGATAATCTTAGGCAAATCAGGAACCACGCTCAAGTCCAACAAGAAGCTCTTGAGCCACACGGCCCCTTTTGCAGCCTTAGAGGTAGCTGCATATTCAACCTCCATGGTGGAATCCGCAATGCATTTCTGCTTTATGCTCCTCCATGCAATGGCTCCGCCTCCCAAGGTAAACACATAGCCTGAGGTAGATTTACTCTGATCTTTATTGGATTGAAAATCTGAGTCCGTGTAACCCAAAGGCACTAGACTATTAGAGCGGTATACCAACATATAATCTCGAGTCCTTTTTAGGTACTTGAGTATATTCTTAATCGCAGTCCAGTGACCTTATCCAGGGTTAGACTGATATCTGCTTACCATGCCGACTACATAACATATATCAGGTCTAGTGCATAGCATAACATACATAAGGCTTCCCACAACCGAAGCATATGGAATGCCCTTCATCTCATCTATCTCAGCCTGTGTGTGGAGACACATATCATTGGATAGATGAATTCCATGCCTAAAAGGTATAAAACTTTTCCTGGAATCCTGCATGTTAAACCTAGCTAGCACTGTGTCGATATATGTCGCCTGGGATAAGCACAACATCCTTTTCTGGCGATCTCGAATTATCTTGATGCCAAGGACGTGTCCAGCTTCTCCCAGATCTTTCATATCGAACTGCTTGGACAACCACACCCTTATGTTAGATAATACTTTCTTACTGTTTCCAATAAGTAAGATATCATCAACATATAGCATGAGGAAAGCCACTACGTTTCCGTCACTTTTCTTGTACACACAGCTCTCATCCGGACATTGCACGAATCCATATGACTGGATAACCTCATCAAACTGGATGTTCCAAGACCTTGACGCCTGCTTAAGTCCATAAATGGATCTCTTAAGCTTGCACACTAAGTGTTATTGACCTTTAGCAATGAAACCCTTTGGTTGCTTCATGTGGATGTTTTCCTCATGACTTCCATTCAGGAAAGTTGTCTTGACATCCATCTGCCAAATCTTGTAATCCAAATGAGTGGAAATAGACAAGAGAATCTGGATTGACTTAAGCATGGCTACCGGCTAAAAGGTTTCCTCATAATCGATCCCTTCTTTCTGAGTATACCCTTTCGCCACCAATCTTGCCTTGAAGGTTTCAACCTTCCCGTCAGCTCCTCTTTTGCATTTGTAAACCCACTTACACCCAATAGTTTTTACCCCATCATGTGGTTCTACAAGCTCCTAGACTTGATTGTGATCCATAGATCCAATCTCAGACTCCATTGCAATTTTCCAAGAGTCTGTATCTTTGTCTTGGATCGCTTCGTCGTAGGTTCTGGGATCCAATTCATTTAGTCCTTCAGGGAAATCTGAAGATTCACCCAAACCAATGAATCTGTCAGGTTGGCGTACAACCCTCCCACTGCGACGAGGCAGTTCCTATACTTCTGTGACACGTTGTGTAGTAAATTGTGGTTCATCTTCTTGTACTGTTGGTGTCAGATTCGATTTTTCCCCTCGAAGTTCCTCGAGTACTATCTCACTTCTTGGCTTGTGATTTATAACATAGTCTTTCTCTAAGAATCGAGCATTGGTACTCACAATGATCTTCTGATCCTTAGGATTATAAAATAAACCACCTTTCGTTCCTTTGGGATATCCAAAAAACAGTTTAACATCCGTACGTGGTGCCAGCTTATCAGCTTCCTTATCCAGCACATGTGCTGGACTACCCCAAATCCGAAAATGTCTAAGACTGAGCTTTCGTCCAGTCCAAAGTTCTGTGGGCATAGATGGGACTGATTTTGATGGAACCACATTAAGAATTTAGGCAACTGTTTCCAGGGCATATCCCCAGAACGAAATATGCAGATCTGAATAGCTCATCATCGATCTAACCATCTCTAAAAATGTTCTGTTCCTTCTCTCTACCACGCCATTCTGCTGTGGCGTTCCCGGCGCAGTCAACTGGGATGTAATCCCATTCTCTGCTAAGTAGTCCCTAAATTCATTCGAGAGGTACTCACCACCATGATTAGACCGTAGTGATTTGATACTTTTACCTGTACATTATTCCACTTCCGCTCTGAATTCTTTGAAAGTCTCAAAGGATTCCGACTTGCGGCGTAACATGTATATGTATCCATACCTTGAGTGATCATCAATGAACATGATGAAATACTCGTACCCTCCTCGAGTTTTGACTGACATAGGGCCACATAAGTCAGAGTGAATCAAATCTAGTACCTCTTCAGATCTATTCCCTTTATCCTTTAAGGGTTGCTTGGTCATTTTACCTTCCAAACAGGATTCACACAGAGGGAACGATTCTAGGACCAATGAAGACAAGGGCCCATCATTTACTAGTCTTTGTATCCGTTTAAGATTAATATGGCCGAGCCTAAGATGCCAAATATAGGTTTGATTCATTTCTGAAGGTTCTTTTCGTTTGTTAGGGTTTATGACCGATGTATTCAGTAAATGCATTTGCGTAGTGTTTTGCATAGGATTAAGTAAATAAAGATGCCCATCCAATGTGCCAGAACAGATAAAAGGTTTATCACTAAAGATAACAACCTTGTTATCAAAAGAAACAAAATATCCATCCATAAAAAAGTTTAGAAACTGAAATCAAGTTTCGCCTAAAACTAGGCACATAAAGACAATCCTTTAAAATTAAAATCCTATCACTACTAAAAGATAAGGTTACGTCTCCCACTGCAACTGCCGCCACTTTCGTAGCATTGCCCATGTAGACTGAAATCTCTCCATCACTCAGCTATTTTTTTACTAGGAACCCCTGTAAAGAC
Source organism: Perilla frutescens (assembly GCA_026008535.1). Taxonomy (NCBI): domain Eukaryota; kingdom Viridiplantae; phylum Streptophyta; class Magnoliopsida; order Lamiales; family Lamiaceae; genus Perilla; species Perilla frutescens. The sequence goes on from BRKX01000008.1 coordinate 40,926,372, forward strand.
ATGCAAACATGATCAGTAGCTCCAGTATCTACTACCCATGACTGAGTAGAAAAAGTAGCTAAACATGGTTCAACGATGAGAGATTGAGACGTACCCTTCTTCTTTTTCTTGTTAGGACAATCCGTCTTCCAGTGACCTGGCTGGCCGCACTTGAAACACTTTGTCTTTGACTTAAATTCCTCGGGAGGAATCTTAGTCTTACACTTCTTCACCTTAGGCGCCCCCTCCGCAGCTTTCTTGGGTGCAATCTTCTTCTTCCTTTTAGTACCGGAAGAAGACGCCCTATTTTCAGCTAGGTGTGTGTAATACCCCGAAATATTATAGAGGGTTTTACTCATCTTATGTTACCTGAGGGTAATTTAGGTAAGAAGTTGGGTCATTAAAAGACTCAAATAAAGGAAAATCGCAGCCAGGAAAATCTGTTAAATTTAATTTGGTCAAAAAAATTACTAAAAAAAAAAATGTTTTGATTTTTTCTCTGGTTAATAGAAAAATTTTCAAGCATCGTACCAAAATTTGAATTTTCAAATTTCAAGTTCAAATGAACACTTGGCACGATTTTAAGCCGAAAAGTAATAGATTTGAATAGAAAGGGCACATTCGTCATTATCCAATTTCTTTTTCAAAAGATTATCCTATTCGTAATTATCCTAATCTTTTTCCATCATTATCCTATTCCATCATTATCTTCTTTCTTTTATTCGTTATTATCCTATTTATTTTTCCTCTATAAATAGGAGGTTAAGGTTTCATTTTTCATTCATTTTCAAAATCGAAACGCCGAGCAGCTTCTAGAGAAGGTACGACTCTAGTTTCCTATTTGATTTCTGAAATAGTCATTTTGAAGGTGTCAACGCGTAGATCACGAATACGTGATTGAAATGATGACACGACGGACGGTCACGATGGAAAATCATTGTGACCGCTGTCAAAGTCGCCAACACCCCTCAAATCGGTGACTCTTTCGGGTTGCCGGATCAAAAAGTGCCTTTAGAATTTTATGTTCTATATATATTTATATACATTTTTCATGTTGTCACTTTTTAATTTCGGGTATATTTTGGGTATCCGAATTTTAAATTGTAGTCTTTTTCAGATCTATCCTTCATGGTTAGCCCTATCGTATTTTTAGTCTCAAAAGTTGTTCCGTCTCAAAATATAGTATTTTTATTTAAAGTTTCATATTTTTCCAATGGGCGGATCTTGCGATATGAATTTATTTGTACCGAATTAATTTTAGGATACGGGTTTGACCACCCCGTATGCCAAAACTTCCTAAACGATTTTTCTTTATAAAAATGCCCTGAGTAAAGTTCCCTTAAGAGTCAAAATATTTTAATGATCCGGGTGCTGCGTATTAAGATAGTAGATATTATAATATTTACTTTATAGCTAAGAAGTGTTAGATTTTGACCTAATGGTAGTCATTCATCGAAACTAAGTTGCCGGATAATCTTGTAGGCACAGAAGAAGGAGACTTCTAGTTGAGATCAGAATCAGAATCTAGATCTAGCTCAGATTACCAGGTGGGTTTTTATTATATAAAAGTATATTTCGGGTTATTAAGCCCTGATATTTATAAAATGAATGTGATTGAATATCCAACTCATGACGGTATTTAATGTGCTCTCCTGACTCATGTAAGTCTTACTACTGTTTTCGTGACGAAACTACAATGGTTCACGATATCGAGCCCCAAGCAGACAGGGCAGTGTCCAACCTTAAGCAGCCGGGTTATGTACACGAACCGACTCACCGTAAGCGTTCTAGGGAGAGTGGCGCGCAATGATGAAACTAAAATTATTTAGTATACATGGAATTCACAAATTTTCTATTTTAAAAGCTTTCCATGATATGCTTAAAATATGATTGGATATTCTGTTTTATAAAATGATTGTGAAGGTTTTTCTCAAAAGTACCCACTGAGTGCATTAGTACTCACGCCCAAATCTTTTCAAATATTTTCAGGATGAGCTGCGGGATGGTGGACGGCTGTGCTAAGGCTAAAGGGCTATCTTTTGATGTATATGTTTCTTTTATGTGTAGAGTCCAACTGAGAACATGGTTACCTTTTGTGTCTGAATAAATGCACTGCGTTTTTGTCCGCTTACTCTGATTATTGTTATGGAGTGTTCGGTTCTCCGAATCCCATTTTATTTACTGTTATGGAGTGTTCGGTTCTCCGAATCCCATTTTGTTTACATAACGGTTCTCCGAATCCCATTTTCTTTATTGTTATGGAGTGTTCGGTTCTCCGAATCCCTTTTACTTTCTGTTCCTGACAGGCAAAAGCCTGACATTTATTTACTTTCCTTATTCAGACAGGTACAAGCCTGGCTTTACATTACTTTCCATGTCAAGGCGAAAGCCTGGCTTTATATTGCTTTCACGACAGACGAAAGTCTGGCATCTATTTACTTCATGTTTTTGTACAGACATCCGTCTGTCCTTTTTCATGCCTAACCTATTAACAGTTAACCTTTGAACTGTTATTATTTACATTGAAGTTTGCTTTCTTGGGTTTATTCTAAGAGTCATGGTATCTGGTTTGAGTCATTCCATACGCTTTAAAAGCGTGGATTGATCCATTTATAGAGGTTATGCTGCCCAAATTTTTGGGGCACTAACCCTATTTATTTGATTGCTTCTGTTCAACAATCCCTTTCCCCTTCCCCCAAGTAGCGCACCGGTTCCCTACCCTTCTCCCGGGATCGGGGCATTACAGAGTGGTATCAGAGCAGGCTGCAACTCTGGAGGCTTGTCATATTGTTGATTGAGTCTAGTTCTCAGTATAGTCTCTTTATTGATTGTCTGATAGCCCTAGCACATCGTCTACACCGCACTCATCTGCTTCAAAAAGAAAGGTACATGAGTTAAAATATTTTTGAGATTCAATTATGTTTACTGGTTTCAAAAAGAAAATATGGATAAAGACCGTTCTTCACATTGATGGTATTTATGAAAAGTCGCGCCAATAATGTTTTTGAAAGGATAATGGTATCATTTTGGGACTATGTGTCCATATGATGATGGTTATGAATGAAAAGGACTCTTGTCCATGATGGTAAAATTGTGGGACATTATGCCCAGATGGTATTGAATGATTATTTTGAATGTGACTATATGTCCATTATGTTTGAAATAAAATGTCATGTTTTAAATGGGACTATATGTCCATGTTATTTTCTGAAAGAAAGTGTGATTAGAGCAATCAATGCCCTATGATTAGAAATGTTATAATGTAAGTTATTGGGAATGTGATAATGTGGAAGAGTTCAGAAATGTGATGATGATAAATTAATGGGAAACCCAGAATTCTTATGGAGATAGAATGTGAACATAGAATGATTTGATTGAGAATGTAGATAAACATAGCTAATTATGACTTATACACATAGATTGGATTTTAATTACCTCTCTTAAGATTCATGTGGAACATAGACTGACTAAGTGCTTCACTTTCAAATAAGTAGACCGATTAGAATTGCGTGAGAAATGTTGTTGAGCATTTAGTTTAGGAGATATCTCACATTCGTATTAATTTAGCACGAAGTGGATTTTATGTTAGTCAATTCTGAAGCCTTAAATTTTTCAGAATGCCGCTAAGAAAAGAACACAGAACCAAGAAAACCATGGACAACCTGCACCAATTCCAATCCCTATACCGGCATCAAGAGTAGAAGAAGCTTTTAGTAAACATCACCCACGTACTTTCAACGGGCTAGGTGACCCAATAGATGCAGAAAAATGGATTCGATCTCTGGACCGAATATTTGATTGCATGTCTTGCATGAATGAGGAAAAGCTTACATATGCTCAGTTTCAATTGATTGACGATGCAGGCTATTGGTGGGAGTCTGTAAAAAGAACTATGGCTTATGAGAAATGGCACGAATTTACTTGGGAGGACTTCAAGGAAGAAGTTTATCAGAAATACATTCCTGATTGCTATCGAGGAAAGAAAGAGTCAGAATTCTGGAACCTCTGACAGGAAAGCTCTACTGTTACTGAGTATGACCGCACCTTTAATCAACTCTCTCGTTATGCTCTACATCTCATGGACTCGGACTGCAAGAAGGCTAAGAAGTTTAGGAAGGGCCTTAAGCCAGAAATCAGCATGACTCTTATGGGGCATGATGAGATGTCGTATGCGCAAACACTGCGTCGGGCTTTGAACATAGAGTCTGTTATGCCAGCTGAGAAAACCCAGCCACAACAATCTTCCCAAGATCTGAAGGGAAAGCGGAAATGGGAAGATAGAAATGCAGCGGGAAATAAGCAACAGTGGGCCAAGGGAAATACCAATTATGGATAACAGAATCAACAAGGAAATAGGACTCCCTGCCCTATATGCCAGAAGTTTCATTCAGGGAAATGTATGAGAAATACAGATGGATGTTTCTTCTGTCATCAACCGGGACATTTTGCTCGAGATTGTCCTAGGAGTAAAGGAAATACAGGTTTTCCTCATAGACCAGCACAAGGTGGAAATATAGATCAGAGGCCTAATCAAGGGAACAATTCTAGGCCTAATCAGGGTGGAAACTTAAGGCAAAATCAGAGAGGAAATTTTAAGCTAGACCAAGGACAACGTGCCCCACAGCCAACCAGGACTTATGCACTTCAGCAACAGTAGGCAGAGCAAGCTCCAGAAAATTTGGCAGGTATGATTAACATGTTTAATATACCTGTGCTCGCTTTATTTGATACTGGAGCTACACACTCATTCATCTCAGAAAAGGCTAGTGAAAGATTAAAACTTAGACAAGTAGATGCTACTAATGCCTTAGAAGTTAGCATCCCTTCTGGAAAAACTGTGATAGCCAATAGAATGTGCCTGAATTTGGAACTCGAGATTAACAAAAAGATTTTCATCACGGGTTTATATGTAATCGACATGAAGGATTTTGATATAATCTTGGGAATGAATTGGCTAACTGCAACGTATGCGACTATACGTTGTCATGAGAGAGAATTCATATTCCAGAAGCCAGGAGAACCAAAGGTAATTTTCTTTGGAGCAAGAATGGGTTTGAAGATACCAGTTGTTTCAGCCCTGAAAGCTATAAAGCTAATGAGAAAAGAAGGTTGCCATGCTTTTCTGGTTAACCTAGTAGGAAAAGAGAAAGAAGAAGTAATGATAGATCAAGTCCCTATCATTCGGGAATACAAGGATGTTTTCCCATAGGACCTACCAAGGCTACCACCCGATAGGCAAACTGAATTTACCATTGACTTGGAACCAGGAGTAGCTCCGATATCTAAGGCACCGTATAAAATGGCCCCTAATGAGTTGCAAGAACTGAAGGTACAACTACAAGAGTTGTTGGACTTAGGTTTCATACAACCCAGTGTCTCACCTTGGGGAGCGCCTATTCTCTTTGTTAAAAAGAAGGATGGTACATTGCGAATGTGCATAGACTATAGAGAGATGAATAAGGTGACAGTTAAGAATAAGTATCCCTTGCCAAGGATAGATGACTTGTTTGACCAACTAAGAGGAGCTAACGTATTTTCAAAGATTGATTTACGTTCAGGTTATCACCAATTGAAGATAAGAAAAGAAGATGTGCCTAAGATAGCATTTTGAACACGTTACGGCCACTATGAATTCTTAGTGATGCCATTTGGGTTGACTAATGCACCTGCTGTATTCATGGATATGATGAACAGAGTCCTTCATCAATGTCTGGATAACTTTGTTCTTCTGTTTATAGATGATATTCTTATCTATTCCAAAAGTGAGGAACAACACCAAGAGCATCTACATATAATTTTGGAAACATTGAGGAGGGAGAAATTATATGCCAAATTTAGCAAGTGTGAATTTTGGCTCAGTGAGGTAATGTTCCTTAGCCATATTGTGTCATCAGAAGGAATCAAAGTAGATCCTGCTAATGTTGAAGCAGTAAGTAACTGGAAGTCACCTTCCAGTGCACATGAGATAAGAAGTTTCCTAGGGTTGGCAGGCTACTATAGAAGATTTATTAAAGGATTTTCTAAATTGGCAAGGCCAATGACACAATTGTTGAAAAAGAAGACTAAGTTTATTTGGACTGAGGAATGTGAGAAGAATTTCCAAGAACTTAAGAAAAGACTGACCGCAGCTCCAGTATTGGTTATACCAGAAGGAAATGAAGGATTTGTTATCTTTACAGATGCGTCTAAGCTAGGGCTAGGGTGTGTGCTAATGCAAGACAAGAGAGTCATTGCTTATGCATCTCGCCAGCTCAGGCCACATGAGTTGAATTATCCCACCCATGACCTAGAGCTCGCAGCTGTGGTACATGCCTTAAAAATTTGGAGGCATTATCTATACGGTGTCAGATGTGAAATCTACACTGATCATAAGAGTCTTAAGTACTTCTTTGAACAGAAGGACTTAAACATGAAGCAGAGAAGATAGCTGGAATTAGTTAAGGATTATGATTGTACCATTCTCTACCATCCCGGTAAAGCAAATGTTGTGGCAGATGCCCTTAGCCGAAAAACCAGAGCAGAGTTAGGTTGTCTCCTAACGCAAGAAGAAAGGTTAATTGAAGAATTTCAAAGACTAGAGTTACAGTTGGTTCAACCACCAGACTCTACTACAGGACTTATAGTTGCTTTAATAGCTAAACCCGATTTAAGGAAACGAATTGTGGAGGCACAAAGAGGGGATCAATTTTTGCAGAAGATGCGATTGAAAGTAAGATGTGAGGATTCAAAAGGATTTGCTGAAGCAAATGACAATGCTCTCATGTATGAAAGAAGAATATGTTTGCCCCACAATGAAGAGTTAAAGAATGAAATCATGATGGAAGCTCATGATACTCCATATACCGCTCACCCTGGAAGTACAAAGATGTATAGAGATTTGAAGAGAAACTTTTGGTGGTGAAATATGAAGAGAGAAGTGGCCTCATTTGTAGAACGATGCTTAACTTGTCAGCAAGTAAAGGCGGTACATCAACGACCATCAGGATTATTACAACCACTTGAAATCCCAGAATGGAAATGGGAACATATCAACATGGATTTTATAGTAGGATTACCAAAGTCAGTGCGAGGAAATACTGCGATATGGGTCATTTTTGATCGATTGACCAAATCCGCGCACTTTTTGCCAATCAAGATGACACTTGGACTGGATAAGTTGGCTCAACTCTATGTGAAGGAGATTGTGCGATTACATGGAGTACCTGTCTCGATCACCTCTGACCGAGATACCAGATTTACTTCTAGATTCTGGATAAGTCTACAAGATGCCATGGGAACACAACTAAATTTCAGTATAGCTTTCCATCCTCAAACTGATGGACAATCAGAAAGGACAATAAAAATACTAGAGGATATGCTCAGAGGAGTTTTAACTGATAGATGTGGAAGCTGGGAAAATGTTTTACCCTTAGTAGAGTTCGCCTATAACAATAGTTATCAGGCAACCATTGGAATGGCACCATATGAAGCATTGTATGGTCGAAGATGTAGATCACCACTTTATTGGGATGAAGTGGGTGAAAGAAAGATATTAGGCCCTGAGATTGTTCAGACAACAATTGAAATAATTGATAAGATAAGAATGAGAATGAAGGAGGCCCAAGATAGACAAAAAGCCTATGTAGATAAACGTCGAAAGGATCTATATTTTAATGTTGGAGATAAGGTCTTTCTCAAAATATCTCCTACTAAAAGAATTATACGTTTTGGCAAAAGAGGAAAATTGAAACCACGGTATATTGGACCATTTGAAATTCTTGAACGAGTTGGAGAGGTAGCTTATAGACTAGCTTTACCGCAAAATCTAGCTGAGGTTTATAATGTTTTTCATGTCTAAATGTTGAGAAAGTACGTGCTTGATACTAAACACGTTATAAATAATGAAGAGATAGTCCTGAATCAGGATTTATCATATGAAGAAACACCAGAGGCTATTCTTGACCAAAAGGTCCAAAAATTACGGAACAAATAGATTTCACTGGTGAAAGTCCTATGGAATAACCATGGGAGAGAGGAAGCTACTTGGGAGCTTGAAAGCAGAATCAAGGAGTTGTACCCTGATTTACCCTATAGAGGTACGCAAATTTCGGGACGAAATTTTTATTAAGGAGGGTAGAATGTAATACCCCGAAATATTTCAGAGGGTTTTACTCATCTTATGTTACCTGAGGATAATTTAGGTAAGAAGTTGGGTCATTAAAATACTCAAATAAAGGAAAATCGCAGCCAGGAAAATCTGTTAAATTTAATTTGGTCAAAAAAATTACTAAAAAAAAATTGTTTTGATTTTTTTCTGGTTAATAGAAAAATTTTCAAGCATCGTACCAAAATTTGAACTTTCAAATTTCAAGTTCAAATGAACACTTGGCACAATTTTAAGTTGAAAAGTAATAGATTGGAATAGAAAGGGCACATTCGTCATTATCCAATTTCTTTTTGAGAAGATTATCCTATTCGTAATTATCCTATTTTTTTCCATCATTATCCTATTCCATCATTATCTTCTTTATTTTATTCGTTATTATCCTATTTATTTTTCCTCTATAAATAGGAGGTTAAGGTTTCATTTTTCATTCATTTTCAAAATTGAAACGCCGAGCAGCTTCTATAGAAGGTACGACTCTAGTTTCCTATTTCATTTCTGAAATAGTCATTTTGAAGGTGTCAACGCGTAGATCACGAATACGTGATTGAAATGATGACACGACGGACGGTCAGGATGGAAAATCATTGTGACCGCTGTCAAAGTCGCCAACACCCCTCAAATCGGTGACTTTTTCGGGTTGCCGGATCAAAAAGTGCCTTTAGAATTTTATGTTCTATATATATTTATATACATTTTTCATGTTGTCACTTTTTAATTTCGGGTATATTTTGGGTATCCGAATTTTAAATTGTAGTCTTTTTCAGATCTATCCTTCATGGTTAGCCCTATCGTATTTTTAGTCTCAAAAGTTGTTCCGTCTCAAAATATAGTATTTTTATTTAAAGTTTCATATTTTTCCAATGGGCGGATCTTGCGATATGAATTTATTTGTACCGAATTAATTTTAGGATACGGGTTTGACCACCCCGTATGCCAAAACTTCCTAAACGATTTTTCATTATAAAAATGCCCTGAGTAAAGTTCCCTTAAGAGTCAAAATATTTTGATGATCCGGGTGCTGCGTATTAAGATAGTAGATATTATAATATTTACTTTATAGCTAAGAAAGGTTAGATTTTGACCTAATGGTAGTCATTCATCGAAACTAAGTTGCCGGATAATCTTGTACAGTTACAAACTTTAGGATACTCACATATAATCGTATACCTCAAAAAATTATATGTAATCCACCGACATTTTAAAAATGTCTCTTATAAGCCACGTTAGTGTGGACGTTTATAAAATTCATTCTTAAACAGATAAACCACCTTTAATTTACCTCCAGTCAAATTTCCTTATGACAAGTAAATTAATAATCGGAAATAACCACGGTCGTCTAACCTTCAAATTAATAAGCCACGTTAGTGTGGACGTTTATTAATAAATTACACCTAAGTGTGAACACCATCATCTTAGCACCAAGTCCACTATTTTGAACTCCCTGCTCTAGTTGTAGGAGTCAGTTCGTTCTAGTAGTGTTCTACAGCTATCTTGATAAAGAAGTTTAATTTCTAGAGATAACAGTGATATGACACACCCGTTATGGAGGAAGACCTATTGTCAACTCGCATGTCTATCACATCTCAATTAAACTAGATTAATGGAGACCGTTTGAGATTTCTACATACTTTGGTATGAATCTCTCCCACTTAGTTATTTAAGATTGAGGTTTCATTTTATCCCATTGTAAAACATGCAAACATCACATAAAATGATAAAACACCATTGCATGCTTCAAACAACATAATAAGCAATAATAATAAAAACCAACTATCATGGCTTATATCTCATGTTGCTGAATGAGATAAAACTGAAAAGTCAGCTCCGGAACCTCGGGCATGGCTGCCGCCCTTATCACTACGCCTCGCCAAAAATCCTAGCTCCAATTAGGATTTCGGGACATGAATCAGTGATACTTCCTTTCTTGAGTTGTACTACTCTCCTTCTTTGAGTTCATCTTCAAACTTTATTCAATATAGAATATCTATTCCTTAAAGGAAAAAACTAATATATCTAGAATAAAATTACAACTCAATGACTTGGTCTAACAGTTTTATTTCTATTACATTAAAACAACATAAAATAAAACCTAGACCTAATCCATGGATTTTCTCATGGATTAAAAACACGTAGCCAAACCGGCATACGACCCATCATACATCCAACATAAATTAAAACATACATCACATAATTAAGGAGCCATGATAGTCGGTAACCCTGCAAACAAGTCAGTCTACAAAACCAACAATCATAATTACATGATTAGCATAAAATAACATATGATATCCAAACATGACATATTAAATAATATTCGAATTTTTCAATTAATAAAAATTAATTAATTCGATATTATCCACAAGATAAAAATTGGAAATTAAAATAATTATCCACCAATTTATAACTTGTATTTTTCGAAAATATTACTAAAATAAATCTGGAAATTATTTAAAATTATCCACCAAATTTATTTAATATTTTCTAGCCACCCTAATTAAATAATAATTGGATATATTGATATAAATCAAAAATCTAATCCAAATATTATCCATAAGAATCTAAATCTTCAAGGATAAGGTTTGGAGATTTGATTCCAATCCAAAATCTTCCAGAACTTATCCAAATTTAAAATATTATCACAATTGGATTTTGATAATTATTTGTATATATCCAAAATCACCTTATCCAATATTTAATCCCATAGATTTTGAAATTATCCAAATAATAAATTGGAGATTTGATCCATTTCAAATTCTTCCAAATTTAAAATTATATTTTCAAATCTATCTAGATTAATATTAGGTAAATCAAGATATACATCAAATAACAACAAATCTAAATCCAATATACATAAATTTCGATCCACATCATTAAATAAATTTGGAAATTTAATTTTTATTAAAATTTCCTCCAAATTTAATTTAATAAAACCGAAAATTACATAAAATAACATATTTGGAAATTTTGACATTAATCAAAAAACTATTCCAAATAAATAACCTAATTTTCGAAAATACCTAGAATAATAAATCTGGAAATTTTGATCCACTTCAAAAATTACCAAATTTAAAATTCTATTTTCAAACTTATCTAAATTAGAATTTTGTAACTTTTGATATACATCAAAAATCACCAAATCCAATACTAATCACCAAACATTTAGAACCCTATCCAAATTAAATCTGGAAATTTTGATGTTGATCAAAAATCCATCCAAATTTAATTCTAGGTATTCGAAAATTTTACAACACAAATTCGGGAATTTAATACATCAAAATTTCAAAAATTTTGATCCAATAATTTTCGAATACCTATTAAAATAAATCTTAAAATTTTGAACTCATCAAAAATCTATTCCAAATCCGATTTTAATATAATTGAAAATTACAGCAAACCTCAAAACTAGAATTTTCGAACCACATAAAAAATTCATCCAAGTTTTGAATACTAACATTCGAAATACATCAACATATAAATCTGAAAATTTAAGCAACATAAATATTTCATCAAATTTATACATATATTTTGAATAAATCCTAGGATTAAATCTAGAACAGTGCCAAAACCCGCTCTGATATCAGTTGTTGGGGTTTTTTCGAATTGAACCACCGCAGGATCTAATTGGATGTTCATTAATCCTAATGTCATATAAATCATAAATTCATGCATCTCATATGTTTTAATTAACTGAGTTTAATTAACATGCAAAGCCGGTTTAAACGATTCTACTAAAGCGGAAACATAAAAATCGAAAAATGACTTACAAATTAAACGACGGGTAGAGGACAAGATTAAAGGTCTAATCTTGTTGTTGTATGTATGAAAAATGGCGCCCCACAGTGATATTCCACTCCTTGATCTTCTGTTGTATTCTCGGACTGAATCTAGTTTCAGGGTGGGCTGAAATCTACTAGATCGGTGTGGAATCTATGGAGATAAAGAGAACATAAGAGGAGCTGAATTGTAACACACCAAATTTCGTTCCCCACCTCCCTATTCCCGGACTGAGAGGTTGTATTATAAGCTTTTTGGTTAAGGTGAGAAAAGTTGGTTAAGTGACTAATATGTTTGGATCATTGGATCCCAACTCACTACATTTGATACCTCACTTACCAATTTTCTTTTGTCTTCCTTAGCAAAACTCATTTGAGTTTCCTTCCAACTTTAACAAACACATCAACAAATTTTTTTCATTTCTTTTGCCTCAATAAAGCTTTTGGATCTTTCCATTCACTCTCTCTTCATTTTTCTTTCTTTTTCTCTTTCAATTTTTTAATGAATTTTCTTGAGATAAATGATTTTCCTTCTAACCAAAACATCCCCCAATCATTCAACAATTCTCCATTTCTTTCCTTCGCCACAAGTTTTCATCCATTGATTTCTCAAGGCTCAAACAAAGAAAAATGCTTCAAAGCTCAAAGTGGCTACTAGGGAAAGAATTTGTTTGTTATCATGACAAATTTGGGTTAACAATTGGCTAATAAGGATGGCCTTTAATCATTTTTTAATTTCAAAGCACACCAACACGGTCTCAAAAAAGATATAAAAGCAAGTTCTAGAGAAAATATGCATGAATGATGAACACACTAGAATAAAATAAGACCAAGTCTTAGACCCAAATCTCACAAGCTCAACAAATTCCAAAGGCAAAATAATTCAAAAATCCATCAAAAGTATATTTCAACAATTCACAATCATACCCAAGTTTTCAAAACTATCAATGAAAATCAACTCATCATAAGCAAGCTATCAATTCAAATCTCATACAATCTCAACAAGTCCTCAATACCAAGATCCCAAAAACTTTCGATTATTTAAAGCATTTAAATGTGCAAACAAATAAATAAGATAAAAAAAAACCAAACTAATGCGACCTACATGCAATGCAACACATAAAACAAACAAAAAGGAAGAAGAGATCTAAGATAACCACACTTCCTTCTCCCAAACTTATTCGACATTAAGTGAGAATAAGTTTGATGGAAAGAAGTAGTTCACCTTAGATGAGATCACAAATTATTAGGGAAGGTAAGATGACATAAGACATCCGCGTCCGGATTCCTTCGACGTTTTGTCCTCCCACTCCGCGTGCTTACTCAACCTTCAAAAACAAAACACCAATAAACAAGAAATGAAAAACAAAAACTAAAAAAAATAATATCTAGATTAACAATGCAATCCTTATCATAATAATACAACTAAATCATTTAGTCCCCGACAACGGCGCTAAAAACTTGATCGAACTTTTTATTCGACTAAAACTATACCGCAAGTGTACGGTGCAATTATAGTAAATATGGCGAGCAAGAGTATCGTATCCATAGAGACTAATTAAACCTAATTTTGTGTACTACAAGATTGGACCTCAATCGTTATCTATACGATAAGAAAAAAGGAAATATAGTTAACTAATCTAAACTAAAGAAAGAAATAGATAAATGGGGAAAATAAATGGAGAATGGGACAAGAAGGTAGAGGTACTCTCGGGATTAATATCTTCAAGTACTTAACGCTAATGATCATTTTGAATGTCTATTTGTGGTGCTAAATTTCACTAGGAAAATCTCATTTAAGCTCTCTTTCGAGATACTTAAGTTTGGAGGGTCACGCTAGATTCATCGTCTCTGAACGAATCCTACACAAGTACCTACCAAATATTTCTAAGATTTTGTGCCCTCTCACTAAGATCAATTCTCTTGAATTTATTGAAAAATGTACCTCGTGCCTAGGATTCGTCTATTGAACTCATCTCTCGATTTTGAATCAATAGATAACATTGTGGAAATTAGTGATCAATTTATCAACACCCAACATAGCATAAGCACAAGAAATGTATTAAGGCCATAAACAATCAATAGAAATAGAAATGCATAAATACCAAAATATGTTCAATCCCAAAATACAAGATAATCTAACTTAACATCCATACAATGTAAGGATTAAATTATCTCAAACAAAATAAAGGTAATACAAGAAAAGAAACTTGATACAACCCGGAAATTGGGCATCGAATCCATCCTTGCTTCCACTCTTCTGCTCTTTGCTCCATCTTCAAGCTCTAGCTCCTTATTCACCCTAGCTAGGTGAAAATCCTAGCTAAGGTGAGGGATTTAATGGGTGAGATGTGCCAATGGAAAAGGGAAGACGGGTTTTTTGTGTTGGGGAAAATTTGGGGATTTTTGTGGAGAAAAATCGATTATGTGGCTGTGTGTATGTGCGGATAATAAGAGGAAAATCAAATAAAAAGAGAAAGAGTCGCATGGATCTGAAATTCTGGACTGGCGCCGTGACACGAGCAGAGTCGCGCCCCCGGTCGCGTCCTCGGTCATGCCCCGATCAAAGAAAAACATGTCTTTGGTGCGAGTGCAGGTCGGTCGCGCTGCCACTCGTGCCAGAATTTCTGCGCCGACACCTTTCACGGTTTTGCTCTGTTCTTCCTCGTTTCTTGTCCGATTGAGGCGATTCAACTTGCAGAGCATTCTTCATTCGATTCTCTATTTTCTAATGGTTATAGATCACTCAAATATTCATTGATTAATTCTCCATTTCCTTTGAAAGTCAAACAACAAACAAAACTTCCAAATCGGGAGGTTAAAAGCTGAAATTATGTTAAAGCACATGCAAAACTCTTCAAATCACTTCATTTCAACATCAAATGTTGTGAAAGAACATCACTTATCACACTTCTTCTCTTCACCCATGAGAATATGAGTTGTCTTCGGGATCCTTGCTAGTTGGTTGACATTAGCAACGTGGGCTTCATTGTCCATCATAATCGTGATTGGACCATCCTCGATAACTTTTCACATATTCTCTTGGATTGAGCAGAGATGCGCCTTCATTCTCCTGCACTAGTTATCGTAGTTCTCAACTGAAAAGATAGGTAGCTTATGGTTTTCCATAGCTTGAAAATTACCACAGATGACTAGATCTGTTTCAGTTGATCTGCAGAAATAGCTAATCTTTAGAATTAACCGCTCTGATACCACTTGTTGGTCCCGGGTCGAGTCAGTATGAGTTTAGAGGGGAATGAATAAAGTGATTACAAAACTGAACTTAGATGAGGAATATTCAGGGCACGTTTTGACTCACAAATATCATCCGTGTTATGTAGATATCAGTTGAGAAGATCTGCTAGCTTGGAGTACTGTGTGTGCTTAGTGTGCAGTTAAGAACATGGAACTGAACTGAAATTTAAAGTAGAGCACATAAGCGGTTTATAGAGGTTTGAAGCTCAACTTCTACGCCCTCTCTTCCTTCCGCAGAAGGGAAATTCACTGTGCAAGTGTAAAGTTCCTTTCTTACAGTTACACAGTGAAGACAGATGCTGTCCCGGAAGCTGCATTCTCAACTTCCTCAGTCGGTAGGTCGACAGCTCACACTTGCGATCCCCAACTGCTCATTGGAGAGATAGGGCATTATTGCCCGTCTTTTCACGATTTTAGATCTCACTCAATCTTCAAGAGTACAGTCTTGAAACTGGTATCAACTAGGTTGCTCATTTGCGCATCTGCATCTGAGCTAGGGTAGTTGATCACTTAAGCACGGTGACTGAGAGAATAGCTCTGGCTGGAAATCTTCAACAGCTAGCTCGAAGAGTGTTAAGGCTCATTCTCATTAGTTGTAACTTTTGATTCTCTGAGTTCTTTGAGCATCAGGCTTAGTGCTTCGGCGAACATCTTCCCGGAAAGACTTAATGAAAGTGCTCTGCAAATTCTCAAAAGTCCCACGGTCTTCTCTGAGGTAACTTACCTTTTAAACACAGGTGAGTTGGTGATCGCTGGTGATCATTGTTGGATCATAAATGATAAAGCCAGTTGCAAGGCTTTCATTTAATAGGGACATTGGGATGCCATAGCTCTTCTGACGAGCTTTTACTTCAAGATCTCGGTTGCATTAACTTAAAGATCTTATTTAGCTTATCTGAATTTCAGTTCCGGCTCGAGCTTTTATTTAGCTTCTTGATCTTCAGTTCTGAGCTTTGTCTGGCTGCTGAAATCTTCAGTTCATTTATCTGTCATTTCTGCGTGTCCCTTGGCAGTTTGGAAAGCTTCAGTTGAGATCAGATCATCTTCAGCTGGCATTTCTGGGCTTTGGGTTTGATGCCTTCTGAACTCCAGTTTGCTTCTGCTTCAGCTGGCAGTTTGAACCAATGTTCTTTAGCTGGTATTTTGGACTTGTGTCCCTTCAGCTTAAACTTTCATGGACTGGTCTTCAGTTCGGTTGCTGGCGCTTTATCAGTTGGACTTCAGAACTGATGCGTCTTCAGCAGGGGTTCTTCGAACTGGTGCTTCAATAGCTGGAACTTCACTCTTCAGCTGGTATTCCTTGAGCTTGTATTTTCATCAGCTTGTACCTTAGTCTTCTCTTCAGTTGGCATACTCCTTCAACTGGAATATCCTAAGCTAGTATTTCCTTCAGCATAGATCTTTAGACTAGGTACACTTCTTCAGTTGGTGTTTCCTTCAGCTGGAATATCTTCAGCTGTTATTTTCATCAGCTCGTGATTGTCCTCTCTTCAGCTGGCAGTCTTCATCAGTTGATATCATTGTCGATTGGCATATTCATCAGTTCAAACTGATGTGCTCTTGAACTAGTATTTCTTCAGTCGGGAATGATCTGGAACTGGTATATCCCTCAATTCTTCTCTTTCAGCTGGTATTCTCTTCAGCTAGGATTTTCCTTTGACTAGAACATTTCTTCAGTCGGTATTGGCCTAGAACTGGTATGTGTTTCAGTTCTCTTCAGCTAGTGACTGCCTAGAACTGGTATGTCCATCAGTTCTCTTCAGCTGGAACATCTCTTCAGCTGGTGACTGCCTAGAACTGGTATGTCCATCAGTTCTCTTCAGCTGGAACATCTCTACAGCTGGTGTCAGCCTTAAACTGGTATGTCCATCAGTTCTTCACTTCAGCTGGAACATCTCTTCAGCTAGTGTCGGTCTTGAATAGGTATGTCCATTAGTTCTTAACTTCAGTTGGAACATTTCTTCAGCTGGGGTCGGCCTTGAACTGGCATGTTCATCAATTCTCCACTATAGACTGGTAGTAGTTGATACCTTCTCTCTCGGGTACCTGCAACTTACAGTTTGCCTTGCTAATTATTCTAGCAAGCTACAGTCTTCTTTTTCTCTCTATTCTTCTCTCTTCTTTCACATGAATTGATCATATCTATTGGCTTTGATAGCTTTGACTTTGTATGATCATCTTTAGTTTTCTGCTTGATTTCTTTTCGGTTCTCTCAAGGCTCTTTTCATATTTTAACATTTTTTGACATCTCATCAAAACCCCTTGTAAGAAAAACCTTGATAGTTTTTCCTAACAATTTCACCCATTTTGATGAAGTCCAAAACATAGCAAAATTGAGCAATGATGGAAGAACTGATTTGAGAATTTTGAGCTGTGTAGTAAGGACACAATCAAGCAAGAAAACTTATAGCTAAGAAACTGCTTATGTAAAATGATTAGATATCTTTTAATCTACAACAATTTGTTTTTTTTAGTTTCTAGCTCTTCAGCTACTGCGCTTCGTCAGTTGGTATCTCATCTCCTTCTTCACCTATTCTACCAATTGCTAGGCTCTCCTCTTTCTCTGGCACTAGCATTTCTCTAAACTTCTCCTTGAGATAAGTGTCCCTGGACAGCTCCTCAATCTTCCCCCTGATGCTGATGCCTCTCTTCTCTAGCAGTTTCTACAGTCCTCACTACTTCTCTTTGAGGCTGTACATTCTCTTGAAACTGCAAGGGTTCCCTTTGAATATCATCCCAGAGAATTAAAAATTGTCTTCCATCATCTTTCTCCTCAATTTCTTCAATCTCTTCCCCCTTTTTGGCATCATGCCAAAGAGTATACATGTGTAGATCGAAGAATGGAATGGGAGCATGTGATAACAAGTTGAAGATTGTAGCTAAGTTACCTTCAAATAGGGAAGGGAATGATTGTTCTCTTGGCGGTAAGGGTAGCCAGTTTGAGGCTTCTTCAGTTGTCATAAACTGCCGTAGATCTGGCAGTGGAGGCTGAACTTGATGTTCAGTTGTCGTCAGGGCCAACCTTAGGAGTAGTCCGTTAGTTGGAGGTGAGTGGTTGAACATCATAGGTGTGGAGGATGAGTTGGATTACTCTGTAAAATCAGTGGAGCTGCGGCAGGTACTCCATTTCGGATTCTGTTGATCATTGAATCCATAATCTCTGAGAGAGTGGGAGTGACCATCGATGGATGATTCATCCAGTTTCTGCTCCAGTGTCCTTCTTGACTCCAGAAAAATTGTGTCTTCCTGTCAAGCAGTGTTGAAGCTTTCTTAAACACCATCTATGTAGTTATTTTGAGCTGGTGTAGACTCAGCTGGCGCAGTTGATTCTGTTGTCATGTCTTCATCTGACATGAGCTACTTTCCTTGACTATTTGGAGTTGGTTCAGTCAGAGTAGA
Source organism: Perilla frutescens (assembly GCA_026008535.1). Taxonomy (NCBI): domain Eukaryota; kingdom Viridiplantae; phylum Streptophyta; class Magnoliopsida; order Lamiales; family Lamiaceae; genus Perilla; species Perilla frutescens. Next base: position 40,944,921 of record BRKX01000008.1, read on the forward strand.
GGAGCCTTCTTCTACAGTGCGCTGCCTCCTTGATCATGGGCCAAAAGGTTTGAGATTCTTTCTCCTTTTGACAAAGATTGTGGGGAGATAATCTCTCCTGTCTGGTAACTCGCCTCTCTGGTTGTAAAGTTTGATCTGATCAGTGATGATAATGTTGATCCTATTAAGAAACCCTAGTTTCTCAGTGAATGTTTCAGTTTGATGGTCAAACTTGACCCTGCGAACATTTTGGCGTAGTTGTGATAGCACATACGATGCCATTCAACTCTACATCGTTAGTAAATGAGTGCCATCAGGTGAGCATTATCGGCACTGAAGCGAGTATAGTCTAGATTGCCTTTCAGACAATAGATAACTATATCTTGGAGTTGGATGAACTCCGGCCGAAGACTATCCTTCACTCTGTTAGAGTAGTCATGATGTTCAACTCATGGATTCATCCATTCACACCACAATTCTATATTATTTGGCATGACTATTACGTCTGCCTGTTCACCTGTCCCAGAAAGATGGAGTGACTCCATCACAACTTCCTTGGTGATCATGATCGGATTTCCTCTAACTGTTGAAATTACGTTGCAATCTACTGCAATGTCGGAGAAGATATAGAATTCGACAACTACATTAGGAAATCATTGTCCAAATATTGGACCTTATCTGAGAAACTAAAAGAGTCCAGTTTCCTCCACTGCAGAGATTAAGCGATGGAACAAATCGGGCTTAAGTCTCTCCATCATATAGTCCAGTTCTATGAACTTGTCTCTCTTGAGGTTGAGAGCAAGTCTAGCTGGTTCGATGTATTAAGCGGGCAGTTCTATTCTATAATAGAATGTTTGAGAGAGAATGAATGAAGTAGAGAGAAAGATGCAAAGCAAATACAGTGAGGGTTTGAGTTTGATCTGAAGCTTGGATCCATATCCCCTTGGCATTTAAAGAAGCTTTGCATACATGTACTTCGAATTATACTCGAGTACACATCAGCGGATCAATTTAAATGGATTTAACTGATTTGCAGCTGGCATAAATGAGATGAGTATATCAGCCGTCAACAAGTTTAGCTTTAATTTGTAGATCAGCGATTGAGATTTTATCCATTTGGAAATGGGGTGGTTGCCATAAATAGCAAATATTTTGTGCAGGACTTTGCTATTTTTATCCCTCAGGCTATCAACTCACTTTCCACTATAATGATTGACTTTGCTCATTAGCATTTAAGGTTTGCTATCTTGAGAGATCTCCCATTTGAAAATAATGCCCGTTAGATCATGATGGAATTAATGTGATGAGGAACAATTTTAAAAATTCTGATAAATTTAAACTTTCCTTGGCAATTGGGCTACCCCGTCCAACTAATGACGTTTTGGTGAACTGATGATGTGGCAACTGATCAATCAGTTCTAGTCATTTCTTCTTCTTGGACCTTGGGACTGATTCATCACTGAACTAATGAGATCAGTTGGTGAACTGCTAGATTATATCTCAGTCAGTTTTCTCTTCTTAAGGGGCCGAACTGGATATTCTTCACTGCTCTCGTCAGGGCAGTTTGACCTCTTTATTTTAGAGGTGGATCCAGCTTGTTCAGTAGGCTTCTCTGGCCTTGCTTTCTTCACGGATTGACTCCAGTGCTTAGCTTCAGCAGATGTGAACATTCACCTTCTGTTCAAGTTCCTTCTTGAGGATAACTTGTGTTGAACTTCCTGCAAGTTCAGTTGGGCGGTTGTCCTGTGGCTTGAAGTAATCAGTGGGGTTACATATCCCTTTGATAAGAGATTGGGTGATGTGGCAGTGTCTTCATCATCACATAGTCGACTCACTGCAACTGGGGTGAGAGGTGACTCTCGCTGCTCCTTTGCAGTTACAGGTTCAGTTGGTAGATTAGGCTCAGCCAACTAATTTGGCTGACTTCCAAAATTCACTTTTCTGTGGGCAGGGCTGATTGTGCAGGTCTCCTGCTGCCTTAGCCCCTGTTTCTTCATGAGCCTTGATGTCACTTACCAATTCAGCAAGTAGGGCAGTTGGAGGAATTTTCTTGGTCAATCTATGACTCATAATCCTCTGTACGTGCACGATAGTTGGAGAGAATGGATTTGCAAACCCTATCCATTACAAACTCAAAACTTATTTCCTTTGCTAAAAACTCATACCATGATAAGCAGTGATCAAGAAATTAGACTGGATGGACATTGAGTGTCTCCAGTTATACCAGTAGAAGTACCGGTTTTACAGCTTTAAAAGCTCTTGATCTTGCTTGGCCACAAATGCAAATTGAGTAAGAAGTAAATTTGTTACCTCTTTTTGTATATTCTTGGCTGCATATTCACCACTATAGAAAGTGTGAATATCTTCTTCCGTCAATTGGAGAGGGGGATATGTTCTCCTGAAGTAGTTAGCTCCATAGTTTGAATGAGGAATTCTGATGAATGGAATAAGCTCATCTGGATCGGAATAGTCTTGGAAGTCTGCTGTTGATCCATTCTTGGAGACTGATGACGGGACGGTATTAGCAGTTGAGGTATTTGAGACTGTGGCATTTATATTGCAAATTCTTAGCCTTTTATTCTTGAGTTAGTGCAGATGAATGCTTCCTATCATCGGAATCCAGTCTGAGATAAGAGCTGGTAATGCATCATCATTTGGCAGCTTCAAGATGTCTTCAATCATCTTGCTCATTCTAAGAACAAGTCTAACCATGGACTCAAACATTTACTTCATACCTTCCCCCCATCGTAAATCTGACAAAGGCATTTAAAACAAACAAACAAAAGCAAGGGACACAAATTTTTCTTTACATTGTTGGGATAAAATCATTAGGATCAATTGGTTGATGAATGATTTCCTCCTCCACTAAGTCCGGAATCAGCTTTTCTAGAATGAAGCTGATTCGATTGATATAGTACATCTTCTATGGAAAACATAACTCGTTGTTTGTTTCTCTTTCCACGATGTCTACAAAATTCTTCAACTGCTTGAAGAAAAATAAGGACCAGTTTATTCCTCTACTTTCCCAAATGGCATGGTAGCTCTTGTACTTTATCTCTGACATCTCATTGTGACCTTCACACGATCCTTTCATTATTTGTGTAGCCACGGTGGCTAACACTTGAAATTACTTCTGAAATCTGGATATGTAATGATTGATGTGAAAGCGTTCTGAAGCAAAGATTGTTGTTCATCTGTTATAGCAGTGTCTGATGTTCACTTCAGTTTCTTCTAGGTTGTCTCCTTCATTTGAGAACCCAAAGATCCTTTGAAATACTGAAGGAGTAATCAGGATTTGAATACCCCTCACTCCACTTCTGATGACTTTGGAGCCTTCCTCACTAAATGAGTTGAGGAAGAATTCTACAATAGCCTCTGGATATACCTTAGAGGGAGTGCTTTCAGTGAAGTTTTTCAGCTCTGCAATTTCAATTAAGGTGAGAATCGATTATCCCAATAATGAGAAATTGGTGAATTGCCTGTTGTTGGCTGGACTAAGTATTTTGTCATGATTTAGGTCTCTGTGAAAAGCTCCTGAGTCTTCATCAGAAAGTCTGAAATTGTGAAGTCTTCAGTGAAGGTTGGCAGAGAATTGATTGATTAGAGAGTTGGAGGAGATAGTTTTCTAAGGCTTTTGAGGAGAATGAAAACTCTGTGTGTTAGGCTCTTTGAGTGAATTCTCAAAAGCTTTTGAGTGGGCTGAAAAGAAGTTCGGCCAATCTATTTATAACCTTCAAAATTCATGGTAAATCTAACAATAACAAGGATTTGAGCGGAGCTTGTTTTGAATGGCTCCGATTAATCTGTCGATTAATTCTTGAATTTATCCGTTGTGATTTAATTGAAGAGAGATAGTTGGTCCAACGGTAACAATGGTATAACACGTCATTTTACCGTTCTACTAATCAAAAAGTAAATTCAAACTTATATGTTTGAAGTTCTCTCTTCTGGGGCTTCTGCGTGGCTTTGAGCTGCTGACGTCATTAGATGATTTGGCTACATCTGGCAATCTCCAGTTGGCATGACTGGCTTCAACTGAGATATTTTCAGTTCAGCTCTTCCTCTTGCTAAGTTGATTTCCAGCTCTCCTTCTGGTGCAGCTACTTGCTCCAGCTGATCACGAGTTGTTTATTCCATTGCAAACTGATTGAGCATCTGATCAGTTCTTGCCTTTTGATTTCTCATCTTCCACGATTTTCATCAGTTTGCAAACTATTTCAGCTTGCGTTTTGTTTTAACTGATGATGTGAGCAGTTTTGAAATCTCTTGCAGACTAATCTGATGCACCTTCTGTAGCGACCCGATTTTTCTAATATTTAAATTGCTACATTTCCTTCCTAAAAATATTTTACTAATTTTTTTTTGTGATATTAATTGATTAACTCTAATAAGTTGCGCCTAAGAAATTCTTTTATTAAGCATGAATTTATTGCATGGTCATTTCATATCATGAGCATGTATTTAATGTTAATTAGTGCAAATATGTTGCATTTTATTTTATTTTTTTAGCCCATTTAGTTAATTAAAGCCCAAATAAATTTCTTTGAGCTCAAACCTTTAAGCCCAAAAGTAAGAAGACAATTTGATTTATTTCTCTTTTTTTTTCTTCTTTCCCACGAAAACGCAAGTAGGGAGAAGTAGGAAGTTTGTGATAGCACAAACTCTATAAACCTTATCATCCTCTTCTCAAACTACCAATAGGATAAGTATGTGATCTTCTCTCATTCCTATGCCTCTAGCCCTAAAACAACTTGGATAAATAGACGATCATCACCACCTCTATTTCTCTCACGTCAAAAATCCAACCCAGAAAGAGAGACCTTGAGCTTGAGTTCGTTCTGAGTTTTCAATCCAGAGGAGGCGCGCAGGACTTAATTAGTTAATATCAAGTCAAGGTCAAGGTGGGATTTTATGTGATCTTGTCCTGATTATTCTCTCTATATTTTATTATCGAGTATGTGATGACACAGGCATGGGCTTCCGGGCTAAACAAGCAGTGGGCCTCCAGGCTAAACAAGTATGGGCCTTCGGGCTAAAAATGAAAATGGGCCTCCGGGCTAAATGAGAATGGGCCTCCGGGCTAAACAACACAGGGCCTACGGGCTATATGCTTTGGTCTACGGACTGAACACTTTTACTATTCTCACTTACTCGCTTAATTTTATATAGCTTGGATAATTGGACACTCCCCACTAAGTCAGTAGTACTCACCCCAAAATCTACTTATCTTTTCAGGTGTTGTCTCGGGTGATGTGTAGCGGACAAGATGTGATGATGGTGGTCAAGTAGTCAAGCATAATTAAGGATTTAATTTATTTTTAACTTTATTTTATGTAATAAATGTCGAAATATGCTTTGAAACTTCTGTTGTATTTCAAGTAAAATATTTTTATTAATGAAAAGCATGGATAACGTGCATTTTTCTATTAAAAGTTAAATTGGGGCGTTACAGAGTGGTATCAGAGAAGATCTACTTTCCTACATATTTTAAAAAAAAATGCATGTAAGTAAGTAATGACCATCATCACATGCGCCGCATCGCGTCGAGAAAAGGTAAAGGTTAAAGTTCTTTTTCATGTAAAAGTTTATGAAAGTATTTCCTATGAAAATGTTTTTAATAGTCCTCGAGATTTACTTTAAGATTGTAATTTTTGAGATGACTAGAACTTGCAAGGATCATAAGATCATGATAAAAGGTCAGCGACCTGCTTTGTCGGTAGAAGAACGTATTAGAACCCGCAAAGCTAGATTTATTGATGATCTATGGGAATTTCAGTGGGATGAAACAATAGGAATAGAAAGACAATTGATGAGAATTTACAGGAATTGGAGGAAAATTAAGAAAGAGGAGATAGAATTCGACCTATGATAGCTACTGAAATAGTCGGTGTAGCTATACCCAAGTTATTAAAACCCTTAGCCAAGGAGATTGCTAAAGAAATTTTGGAATATACTCCATGGTTTAGGACAACAATAGATTTTGAAAAATTCATGCTCCGCCTTATGGATGAATGGAGAGGCAAGGTCTTTAGAAGAGAACTAAGAGATTCAGATCAAGGACTAAGTATTGAGACCAATTCAAATTTTTGTAATTTAAATTGGTCTCAACTCAAATTTTTGTAATTCAACTCTTGATTAATAAAATCTATTATTATTATTATTATTATTATTATTATTATTATTATGATGATTATTCCTACAATAAAGTTATAAAGATAGAACTCTAAAAAAAAGGGGAGGGAAGGGATTGGTGGAGAATTCCTAAGCTATAGTCAGGAGATTTACGTATTAGGAAATGTAAGAAGCATAACGATAGAGCAAGAATATCGATGATACGGTAGTACAGAGGTATAAGAGGATAGTGTTAGGTCAAGATAACAGCAAGCTACGACTAGTGAGAAAACGAGAATTGGTGCAATGTATAGATTTTTGCAGTTTAAGGTTTAGGTAAGTTATTTCGAAGACGAAATTTTTTTTTTAGTAGAGAAGCATGTAGCGACCCGGTTTTTCTAATATTTAAATTGCTACATTTCCTTCCTAAAAATATTTTACTCATTTTTTTTTGTGATATTAATTGATTAAATCTAATAAGTTGTGCCTAAGTAATTCTTTTATTAAGCATGAATTTATTGTATGGTCATTTCATATCATGAGCATGTATTTAATGTTAATTAGTGCAAATATGTTGCACTTTATTTTATTTTTTAGCCCATTTAGTTAATTGAAGCCCAAATAAATTTCTTTGAGCCCAAACCTTTAAGCCCAAAAGTAAGAAGACCAATTGATTTATTTCTCTACTTTTTTCTTCTTTCCCACGAAAACACAAGTAGGGAGAAGTAGGAAGTTTGTGATAACACAAACTCTATAAACCTTATCATCCCCTTCTCAAACTACCAATAGGATAAGTATGTGATCTTCTCTCATTCTCATGCCTCTAGCCCTAAATCAACTTGTATAAATAGACGATCCTCACTACCTCTATTTCTCTCACGTCAAAAATCCAAACCAGAAAGAGAGACCTTGATCTTGAGTTCGTTCTGAGTTTTCATTCCAGGCGAGGCGCGCAGGACATAATTGGTTAATATCAAGTCAAGGTCAAGGTGGGATTTTACGTGATCTTGTCCTGATTATTCTCTCTATATTTTATTATCGAGTATGTGATGACACAGGCATGGGCCTCCGGGCTAAACAAGCATGGGCCTCCGGGCTAAACAAGTTTGGGCCTCCGGGCTAAAAATGAAAATGGACCTCCGGGCTAAGTGCGAACGGGCCTCCAAGCTAAACAAGACAGGGCCTATGGGCTATATGGTTTAGTCCATGGACTGAACACTTTTACTATTCTCACTTACTCTCTTCATTTTACATAGCTTGGATAATTGGACACTCCCCACTGAGTCAGTAGTACTCACCCTAAAATCTACTACTTATCTTTTCAGGTGTTGTCTCGGGTGATGCGTAGCGGACAAGATGTGATGATGGTGGTCAAGTAGTCAAGCATAATTAAGGATTTAATTTATTTTTAACTTTATTTTATGTAATAAATGTCGAAATATGCTTTGAAACTTCCGTTGAATTTCAAGTAAAATATTTTTATTAATGAAAATCATGGATAACGTGCATTTTTCTATTAAAAGTGAAATTGGGGCGTTACACCTTCAGTTTCAGTTTCTGCTCTCTTTTTCTTATCGGTTGAGATTGCTCTTTGCATTCTCCCATTTTGATCATCTTAATCTTCTGATGCTAGTTCCAATAGCCCCAATTGGATACATAGCTCCATAAATCTTGCCTCTGCCAAAGGCTTTGTGAAGATGTCAGCAATCTGCTTCTCTGTGTTGACATATTGGATGGATATGTCCTTCTTTTCAATGTGATCTCCGATGAAGTGGTGCCTGATGTCAATGTGCTTTGTTGTTGAATGCAAAATTGGATTCTAAGAAATAGCAATGGCACTATTGTTGCCGCAGAAAATAGGTACTTCGTCTGTTCACACCTTGTAATCCTTTAACTGTTGTTTCATCAAGAGTATTTGTGCACAACAGCTATCAGCATTTACATATTCTACTTCAGTTGTCGATGTCGCAACTGAGTGCTGCCTTTTGTTGAACTAGGATATCAGTTTGTGACCAAGAAACTGAAATGTTCCACTAGTACTATTCCGATCAATCTTGCATCCACCGAAGTCTGAGTCTGAATAGCCAGTTAGACTCAAGCTGTCATTCCTGGGATACCATAATCCGAGATTTATGGTTTCTCTGAGGTATTTGATAATCCTCTTTGCTGCTTCAAGATGACTTTTCTTAGGATTGGCTTGGAAGCGTGCACATAAGCCGACTGAATATGAAATGTCTGGCCGACTTGCTATAAGGTAGAGAAGCGAACCGATGATGCCTCTGTATTGAGTTTGGCTAACTGATTCTCCTTCTTTATCGAGAGTCAGTTGAACTGATGTGTTCATGGGAATCTTGATAGTTTTTCCCTTATCAGTTCCAAACTTTTTGACCAACTTCTCTGTATATTTGGCTTGACTGATAAATATCCCATCTTGGAGCTGCTTCACTTGGAATACTAGGAAGAAGGTCATTTCTCCCATCATGCTCAGCTTGAATTCACTTTGCATCAGTTGTGCGAATCGAGTGCAGAGATCCTTACTCTTTGATCCAAATATTATGTCATCCACATAGATTTGAACCATTAAGATCTCTGATGATCGTTCATGGGGCAGAAAAATGCCTCTTCTTCAGAGCTATAGCCATCGAAGTCGATTCTTGATGGATAATCTGAGTCATCCAGGACGGCGTTCTCTGAGTTGGCCATCATAGCTTTTCTTTTGAAAAAGCTTCTCTTCACCTTGCCTTCTTATCTTCAGGGAGCTCTGGACACTCATACCTGTAGTGTCCTTGCTTGTGACAATGGAAGCATTCTCCTATGCTTCTATTGGCTGCTTTGGGTTGTTCAGTAGGTGGTTGATTTCTCTCGCCTCTTAGCTTATCATCAGTTTGAAGCATAACTGATGGTTGATCTCTGATCCGCTTGAGCTTTTCTAGCAGCTTGGTAACTAACTGGATTTGATCATTGATATTTTCAGTCAGGCTCTCCTTCTTCTCCACTGTGGTCTCTTCTGTATTTAGTTGAGCCGCTTGGTTGTTCTCTGGCTTGAGAACTTCTGGGCGGGACGACATTTCTTCCTCGAGTTTCTCTAAACCGATTTCTTTCACCATAGAAGGCGACATCCTGGGCTGATGATGTGGATGCTTCTCTTTTTCAGTTTAGGCTATACTCGTGAGCCTTAAGAGAACCAAAGAGTTCTCTTAGGATGATGCTGGTTAAATCTCTTGACTCTTTTGTAGCAATCACCTTCATATCCCATTCCTTGGTGAGATTGTCCAGAATTTTGGAGTTCATCTAACTATTGGGATATGTTCTTCCCAGATTGTTCATCTCATTTATGATGCCAAGAAATCTTATTTCAAGGCTGGAGATGGTCTCATCTGAGTGCATCTTGAAGGACTCATATTTGTCGACTGCTAGCTGGAGCTTGTTTCCTTTGATACCTTCAGACTCTTTGCACAGATCTGTAAATAAGTCCCATATCTCATTGGCAGTTTAGCAATTCTTTCTGTCCTTCATGTGATTTGCATCTTGAGTTTGAAACAACGCGGCTTGGGCCACGAACTCTAGGTTCTTCCACTTCTCCTCTTCACCCGTGAGAAGATGAGTTGGCTTCGGGATCTTTGCCGGTTGTTTGACATTAGCAACGTGGGCTTCATTATCCATCATAATCATGATTGGACCATCCTTGATAACATCCCACATATTCTCATGGATTGAGCAGAGATGCGCCCTCATTCTCCTGCTCCAGTTATCGTAGTTCTCAACTGAAAAGATAGGTAGCTTATAGTTTCTTATAGCTTGCAGATTAACACAGATGACTAGATCTGATTCAGTTGATCTGCAGAAACGGATGATCTGTAGAATTAACCGCTCTGATACCACTTGTTGGTACCGGGGCGAGTCAGAATCAATTCAGAGGGGGGTGAATAAACTAATTACAAAACTGAACTTAGATGAGGAATATTCAGGGCCTGTTTTGACTCGTAAATATCATCCGTGCTATGTAGAGATCAGTTGAGAAGATTTGCTAGCTTGGAGTACTGTGTGTGCTTAGTATGCAGTTAAAAATATAGAACTGAACTGAAATTTAAAGCAGAGCACACAAGCAGTTTTTAGAGGTTCGAAGCTCAACTTCTACATCCTCTCTTCCTTCCGAAGAAGGACAATTCACTATGAAAGTGTAAAGTTCCTTTCTTACAGTTACACGGTGAAGACAGTTGCTATCTCAAAAGCTGCACTCTCAACTTTCTCAACCGGTAGGTCGACAGCTTACACTTGCGATCCCCAACTGCTCGCTGGAGAGATAAGGCGTTATTACCCGTCTTTTCACAATTTTAGATCTTGCTCAATCTTCAAGAGTACAGTCTTAAAACTAGTATCAACTAGGTTACTCCTTTACTTATCTGCGTCTGAGATAGGGTAGTTGATCACTTAAGCACGGTGACTGAGAGAATAGCTCTGGCTAGAAACCTTCAAAAGCTAGCTCGAAGAGCATTAAGGCTCATTCTCATCAGTTGAAACTTTTGATTTTCTGAGTTCTTTGAGCGTGAGGTGTTAGTACTTCGGCGAACATCTTCGCGGAAAGACTTAACTAAAGTGCTCTCCAAATTCTCAAAAGTCCCACGGTCTTCTCTAGAGTAGCTCACATTTTAAAGACAGGTGAGTTGGTGACCGTTGGTGATCACTATTGGATCATAAATGATAAAGCCAGTTGCAAGACTTTCATTTAATGGGGCCCTTGGGATGCCATTTCTCTTCTAACGAGCTTTTACTTCAAGATCTTGGTTACATTAACTTCAAGATTTTCTTTGGCTTATCTGAATTTCAGTTGCGGCTCTCTTCTTGATCTTTAGTTCTGAGTTTTGTCTGGCAGTTGGAATCTTCAGTTCCTTTGTCTGTCAGTTTTGCGTGTCCCTTGGCAGTTTGGAAAGCTTCAGTTGAGATCATCTTCAGCTGGCATTTCTGGGCTTTGGGCTTGATGCCTTCTGAGCTCCAGTTTGCTTCTGCTTCAGCTGGCAATTTGAACCAATGTTCTTTAGCTAGTATTTTGGACTTGTGTCCCTTCAGCATGAACTTTCATGGACTGATCTTCAGTTCGGTGTCTGGCGCTTTATCAGTTGGACTTCAGAACTGATGCGTCTCCAACAGGGGTTCTTCGAACTGGTGCTTCATTAGCTTGGACCTTAGTCTTCTCTTCATTTGGCATGCTCCTTCAACTGGAATATCCTAAGCTGGTATTTCCTTCAGCATGGATCTTTAGACTTGGTACTCTTCTTCAGCTGATGTTTCCTTCTGCTGGAATATCTTGAGCTGTTATTTTCTTCAGCTCATGATTGTCCTCTCTTCGACTGTCAGTCTTCATCAATTGATGTCATCGTGGACTGGCATATTCATCAGTTTAAACTGATGTGCTCTTCAACTTGTATTTCTTCAGTCGAGAATGATCAAGAACTGGTATGTCCCTCAGTTCTTCTCTTTCTGTCGGTATTCTCTTCAGCTAGTATTTTCCTTTGACTGGAACATTTCTTCAGCCGGCATTGGACTAGAACTGGTATATGCTTTAGTTCTCTTCAGCTAGGACTTCCCTTTAGTTGATGGCGGCTTAGAACTGGTATGTGCTTCAGTTCTCTACAGATGGAATATCTCTTCAGTTGGTGGCGGCCTAAAAATGGTATGTGCTTCAGTTCTCTACAGCAGGAACATCTCTTCAGCTGGTGGCAGCCTAGAACTGGTATATGCTTCAGTTCTCTTCAGCTGGAACATCTCTTCAGCTGGTGACTGCCTAGAACTGGTATGCCCATCAGTTCTCTTCAGCTGGAACATCTCTTCAGCTGGTGACTGCCTAGAACTGGTTTGTCCATCAGTTCTCTTCAGCTGGAACATCTTTCAGCTGGTGACAGCCTAGCACTAGTATGTCCATTTGTTCTCTTCAGCTGGTCACTGCCTAGAGCTGGTATGTCCATCAGTTCTCTTCAGCTGGAACATCTGTTCAGCTGATGTAAGCCTTAAACTGGTATATCCATCAGTTCTTCGCTTCAGTTGGTGTCAGTCTTGAACTGGTATATCCATCAGTTCTTCACTTCAGCTGGTAGCTGGTGTCAGCCTTGAATTAGTATGTTCATCAGTTCATCACGGTAGACTGGTGGCAGTTGATAACTTCTCTCTCGGGTACCTGCAACTTCCAGTTTACCTTGGTAATTATTCTAGCAAGCTACAGTCTTCTTTTTCTCTCTATTCTTCTCTCTTCTTTCACTCAAATTGATCATATCTGTTAGTTTTAACAGCTTTGACTATGTATGATCATCTTTAGTTTTTTGCTTGATATCTTTTTAGTTATTCCAAAGCTCTTTTCATATTTTGACATATTCTAACATCTCATCAAAACCCCTTATAAGAAAAACCTTGATAGTTTTTCCCAACAGGTGCTGACAATGATCTTCTAATCCTTAGAACTATAAAACAAACCACCTTTCGTTCCCTTATGATATCCAACAAATAGCCTTACATCAGTACGAGGAGCCAGCTTATTAGCTTCCTTATCCAACACGTGTGCTGGGCTACCCCAAATCTAAATATGGTTTAAAATGGGCTTTCGTCCAGTCTATAGTTCTGTGGGCGTAAAAGGAACGGATTTTGATGTAACCAAGTTAAGAATATTGGCTGTCGTTTCTAGGGCATATCCTCAGAATGAAATAGGCAACTCATAATAACTCATCATCGATCTAACCATCTCTAACAATATTCTATTTCTTCTTTCCGCAATGCCATTCTGCTGTGGCGTTCTAGACGCAGTCAACTGGGAGGTAATCTCATTCTCTGGTATATGATCCCTAAATTTGCTTGAGAGGTACTCCCCACCACGATCAGAATGTAGTGACTTGATACTTTTGTATGTTCATTTCTCCGCTTCCACCTTAAACTCTTTGAATTTCTCAAAGCATTTAGACTTGTGATGCAACAGTTAGATATATCCGTATCTTGAGTAATCATCAATGAGAGTGATGAAATACTCGAACCCTCCTCGAGCTTGAACTGATATAGGACCGCACAGGTCAGAGTGAATCAAATCTAATATCCCTTTGGATCTATTTCATTTTGACTGGAAATGACGATTGGTCATCTTACCTTCCAAACAGGATTCACACAAAGGAAATGATTCCAGTACCAACGAAGACAATGGTCTATCATTTACAAGCATTTCTATCCTCTTAAGGTTAATATGACCTAGCCTTATATGCTAAAGATAGGTTTGATTCAGGTCTGGAGGTTCTTTTCTCTTGTTAGGGTTTATGATCGTTGTATTCAACAGTTGTCTTTGTGTAGTGTTTTCAATTGGGTTAAGAAAGTATAAGTGTCTATCCAATGTGCTAGAATAGATAAAATGTTTACCACTAAAGATAACTACTTTGTTATCAAAGAAACAGAATATCCATCCATAATTAATTTAGAAACTGAAATCAAGTTTCGCCTAAAACCAGTCACATAAAGACAATCTTTCAAAACAAAAGTTCTATCAATACTGAAAGGTAAAACATCATCTTCCACTGCAACATTCGCCACTCTCATAGCATTGGCCATGTAGACGGTGATCTCATTCTCACTCAGCTGTCTTTTTACCAGGAATCCCTGCAAACATGATCAGTAGCTCTAGTATCCATTATCCATGACTGGGTAGAACAAGTTGCTAAACATGTTTCTACAACCAGAGTGTGAGATGTACCTCTCTTCTTCTTCTTCTTCTTCTTCTTGTTAGGGCAAACTGCCTTCCAATAACCTAGTTAGCCGTACTTGAAGCACTTATTATTTAACTTGAACTCCTCAGGAGAAATCTTCACCTTTGGCTTCTTCATCTTAGGCGCCACATCTTCAGCCTTTTTAGGTGCGTATCTCTTCTTTCTTTTTCCACTAGAAGAAGACGCCCCTTTCTCAGTTATGTGGGCCTAAAGGTTGCTCTTTTAGAGTAATTCAACCACCTGAAGGTCTATGAACAGTTCAGCCAGGCCGACATCCCTTTTGATCATGTTAAAGTTCAGCCTGAACTGCTCAAACTTCGAGGACAAGCTATGAAGAATAATGTCGATTTGAGAATCAGCATCCAGCTCTCCACCCAAGGTCTCGATCTCAGCATGATACCCCATCATCGTGAGAACGTGATCCCTGACAGGTGTGGAGTCAGCCATTCTTGGATCATTAACTTCTTCATTACAAAATGGCGTGCCGAGTAGTTCTGATGATCGAAGAGCTGCCTAAGATTGTACATGATATCATAAGCAGTTTTCATAGACTGATGTTGATGTTGCAACACATTCGACATGGATGCCAGAATGTAACAGTGCGCTATCTCATCAGACTTAACCCACTTATCATATACAACCTTTTGGGCTTCGTCAGAACCCTTATCTGGCTTCTGAGAATAAACCTCTTCAAGTATGAACTTGTGTCCCTCAGCAACTAGAACGAGGTTAAGGTGATGAATCCAATCATTGTAGTTTTCACTAATGAGTTTGTTTTCTTTGAGGATTGAGGACAGATTGGAGACTGCCATTGATGATATAAAATAACTAAAATTAAAACATATAGTACAGTCACAAACTTTTTAGGATAAACAGTATATAATCTAAAGCCTCACAAAAATTATATACTTTTCCACCGACACTTTAAAAATGTCTTCTATAAGCCACGATAGTACGATAGTGTGGATGTTTATAAAATTCATTTTTGCCTCCAGTTGAGTTTCCTGATAACAAGCTAATTAATAGTTGGATAATAAACACGGTCATGTAGTCGTCTAACTAATAAGCCACGATCGTGTGGACGTTTATTAATAAATTACATCTAAGTGTACACACAATTATCTTCACACCAAGATCATTATTTTGAATTTAACCACTCCAGATAGAGGAGTCAGTTAGTTCTAATAATGTTCTTCAGCTATCTTTATAGGAGATTTAATTTCTAGAAAAAACTGTGATATGACACATCCGATATGGAGGAAGACCGATATCAACGCGCATGCCCATCACTTCTCAATTAAATCAGATTTAATGGATACCGTATGAGATTTCTACATACTTTGGTATAAATCTCTCCCACTTAGTTATTTATGCTTGAGGTTTCATTTTATCCCATTATTAAGGACATGCAAACATCATGACATAAAATGATAAACAACCATTGCACGCTTCACAACAACATAATAAGCAACAATAATATTCCAACTATCATGGCTTATATCTCATGTTGATTGATAAGATAAAACATGAAAGTTAGCTCCAGAACAGGGCTATGGCCGCCGCCCCTTTCACCGCGCCTCGCCGAAACCCTAGCTCCAATTAAGGTTTCAGGACGTGAACCGGTAAACCTTCCTTCTTGGTGTTGTACTACTTTTTTTCTTTTAGTTGATCTCCGATCCTTATTCAATACAGACTATCCATTCCAAAAGGAAAAATCTACTATTTATAGAATATAAATTACAACTCAAAAACTTGGTCTAACAATTTTATTTCTATTACATTGTAACAACATAAAATAAAATCTAGACCTAATCCATGGATTTTCTCATGGATTAAAATTCACGTAGCCAAACCGGCATATGACCAATCATCCATTCAACATAAACATACATCATATAAAATAAAAGAGCCATGATAGTTGGTAAACCTGCAAACAAACACAGTCTACAAATCCAACAATCATATTTTACATGATACACATAAAATAACATATGATATCTATGTATGAATAATAAATATTCAAATTTTACTATTAATTAAATAAATTAATTCGATATTATCCACAGGATAAAAATTGGAAATTAAAATAATTATCCACCAATTTAAATCTTTGTAATTATCGAAAATATCTCAAAATAAATCTAGAAATTATTGATAACTATCTACCAAGTTTATTTAATATTTTCGA
The DNA here is from genome assembly GCA_026008535.1 of Perilla frutescens. Taxonomy (NCBI): domain Eukaryota; kingdom Viridiplantae; phylum Streptophyta; class Magnoliopsida; order Lamiales; family Lamiaceae; genus Perilla; species Perilla frutescens. The sequence continues at coordinate 40,960,932 of BRKX01000008.1, forward strand.
ACCACCCTAATTAAATAATATTTGGATATCTTGATATAAATAAAAAATCCAATCCAAATATTACCCATAAGAATCGAAAATCTCAAGGATAAAGTTTGGAGATTTGATCCACATCAAAATCTTCCAAACCCTATCCAAATTTAAATTCTTATCACAATTGGATTTTGATAATTATTTATCTATATCCAAAATTATCTTATCCAATTTTAAATCTATAGATTTTCAAAAATTGCCAAATAATAAATTTGGAAATTTGTTCGACTTCAAACACTTCCAAATTTAAAATTCTATTTTCAAGTCTATGTAGATTAAAATTAGGTAAATTAAGATATACATCAAATAATATCAAATCTTAATACAATTATCATAATTTTCGATTCACCTTAATAAATAAATCTGAAAATTTGATTTTTGATCAAAATCTACTCCAAATTAACTTATTAAAATCGAAAATTAACCATATATTCCATATTTGGAAATTTTGACATTAACCAAAAAATAATTCCAAATAATATAGTTAGGTTTCGAAACTTTCAAGAGATTTAAATCTAGAAATTTTGAGCCACTTCAAAAATTATCAAATTTAAAATTCTAATTTCAAACCTATCTAGATTAGAACCAGACAACTTTTGATATTCACCAAAAATTACCTATTCTAATTCTAATCACCAAAATTTTTGAACCACATCCAAAACAAATCTGGAAATTTTGATCTTGATCAAAAACCCATCCAAATTAAATTCCTAGGATTCGAAAATATAGAACACAAAATTAGGGAATTTTTAAACATCAAAATTCAAAAATTTTGAGCTCAAATTTTCGAACAACATCATAAAATAAATCTCAAAATTTGAAGACCATCAAATATCATCGCAAATTTAATTTCATGATTATCGAAAATTCCATAGACTGCAAAACTAGATTTTTTGAATTCAATCAAAAATTCTTCCAAGTTTTGAATACCATAAAATCGAAATACATGCACAATTAAATCTGAAAATTTAAACACCATAAATTTATCATCAAATTTAATTATATATATCGAATTTATGCTTGGATTGATCCTAGAACAGTGCCAAAACCCGCTCTGATACCAAGTGTTGGGATTTTTTAAATTAAACCACCGCAGTATCTATTGGATGTTCATTAATCTCATGTTCATGCAACTCATATTTTTATGTTTATGTATGTTAATACACGTCTATCACAAAACCATGCAAAACGAATCTAATAAAGTGGAAAACATAGATTCAAATTTCTTACAATTGTCAGATGGTCTGAGGACAAGATTACAGATCTAATCTTGCTGTTGAATGAAACAAAACTGACGCACCTTCTCTCACAGTGATCAACGGTCACCTCCACAGTATTCTACTCCGAGATCTTCTATTGTATTCTCGGACTAACTATCATATACAGAGTGAGTTGTATACTACTGATAGGGTTGTGAAATATGTGGATATCTTGAGAGACAAAAGAGGAGCTGAATGTATGTATGTAATTTTTGAACCCCCTCCTATATTTAAATAGGAGGTGGCCGAAAATTCATCACCAAACCCTACTGGGTTTGGGCTCTTACTCAAGTTCAATATCCAGTCTACTAACACTCAATTGGGCTACAACAGGGATCCAAAAGAATAATAAATTGACCCCCTAATTTATTTAATATCCAATGTCCAATAAACTTAGGATATAATTAAATAAATTAAGTTTTACTTTTATTCCACTAAAGAAGTAAAAATGACCTACCAATTTAATACATATTTGCGAATATGTTTTCTCCTTTAGTTCAGTCATTCCCCATTTTTAAGATATAATATTCATTAATTAATTATGTCAGCCTCTAATAGCTATAATTAATTAACATCTAAAATCTTAAGTAGTACCACACAAGCTTTACTCATGTACGGAATAAATTCCACCTGCAGGGTTTCAACATGAACTTGTGTTTTCTCAAGAAAACATCATCAACCTGGCGCACCAAGACATGATGCTCATGCATATTGCACGACACATCATGTATACATTATTATTATCTAAGATATCGAGTTTATTGACCCACGAAAGGATTTCACCCATTGATAAGTCAAAGCAATAAGTAATGCACACATATGCTCACCAACATACATGAGTTCAGAGCCCGGACTCTGTAGATCTTTATTCTCTCACTATCCGGGTCAGAGACAAAGAATAGTATCCTATCGTGATCCTCCTCAATACACTAACAAGTGTACTAGAATAATCAGTTAGTCAAGATAAACTAACTTATCAGATTATTCTACGGTGTGCCGATGGTGTATTCAGGACCATCTAAGCCATTAGCTCTTTAATACAATACAAGGTTCTAATGATATGATTTTACCGTGTGACTCCCCACACCATATCATCTACAATGTAAGTATATGGAACGTTGCATAGAACAATTATATAAAATAATCTAAATGCAAACAGTGACTGCAATAACCTTTAATTCATATCATCATATCATTAGAAAAGTATACAAAGACATGTCTTTCCAGTATACAAAACTAACAGTACTCCCCCTCAATGTGGCATCCCAGAAACTCATTAATGAGATCTGGTAAGAAATTCAGCATCTCCCTTCTGACAAAGACTTTATGATAGTCTTCAGACTCTGGATCATCAATCTCCTTGGTCAAATTGCAGTAGAACTCTGAAACAACCATTGGAACAAACTCGTGAACTCTCTGCACTATTTCAAGCAACCCAGCTTCTTCCAGTAGTGAGTACACTTCTGTTACTAGCAATGTATCCTTGTCCACCTTCTTCTCAGAGATCACAGCCCTCTGCTTCATTTTCTCCCCCAACTCAGCATGCTTGGAAGATCGAAAAAGAGCATGTTTAGAGATACCTGGCACATGGATGATCTTTTTGTGAATATCAGACTCATGTTCACTAGAATGTGAGTGAACATCTCACTACTACAAAAAACCCCTAAGACAATATAAGGTTTAAAACGGTTTTCCAATAAAACCGTTGTAATTTAAAATTTTACAACAGTTTTGAGCAAAACTTTTGACTATGTGCATGTTTTTTTTTAAATTTACAACGCTTTAAAACATTATGTTGTCTAATAACAACGGTTGTAATAAAATTGTTGTATCGTAACATCGGTTTTACAGAAAACATTGTCTATGAGCATATTTTTTTGAACAACACAACTATAACCGTTGTTGTTGGACTGTTGAGAAAATATATTAATTTAATATTTAACAAAATTATGAAAACAGAAAACCTAGTTTCCCAATTCAGAAAAAGATCGAGCTTCCGTCTTCTTCTTCCCGCTTCTCTTCTCTGAATTTCAAATCCGTGCGTCCACTAGTCGGCCCCCACCTCCAGCTTTACCTATACCTTCGCCACCACTACCGCGTCTCTATCGCCTCTTCTTCATATTTGGCAGTTGACAAGTTAAACCATGGTACTAGCATGCAAAATACAGAATTGAGGTTATGTTGTCAAGGTTAGTCCTAATTTTCTTGTTTATGGGGAGAAGTAAGTACGAATAACATAGTTTCATTTCCTTATTTGAGTTGAAAATGAAGTAATCTATTTTGTAAAAAAAAAATCTTCTTATTGATTGGAAACGTGGTGATTTTGTTTATTGTTTTGAGGTTGACCTCAATTTGTAAGCAATGGGTTCAATTTAATCCTTCTTGTGATATAGAAATATTATTCTTTCTAAATTCTCATAGTAGACAAAATTAGAATGATTCTTGGTGGAGTTGTTTCGATGAGGGGACATAATAATAAAAATATGGTTGCCTGATGTAGGAGAATAATTCTCCTAGAGAATTTGCTTGAAATTTCTTTCTGTTAATTGTTTGTTATATAGTTATTACTATATATTGGATTACATACCATCACCTACCCATCTGGTCTCTAGAGTTCTTCCTTAAATTGTTTAAATTCAGTTCTTGGTAACGATTTTAGCATTTTTGATGGTCACTGCCTTTTGTTCCTAACGTAAATATATTTCGCTGAGAATGATGAAGGAATTATTTAAAAGCAAAACCATTTCAGATCTTTATATGCCAATTTCAAATACCTTTGTTACAGATTCACTTTGTTTCAATTCTTACTTTTTGCGTTGAGTTACAGATATAAAAAACAATTAGCCACAATAGACATTTCAGGTTGACACTGGTAGTGATATAATCCAGTGCCGTCAATGTCCCCGATGAGGCTACCATGGTGTATGATCCAACACTTATCTTTTTTGTATATGCTTTTGGGTCTAGGATGAGGTTCTAGTGGTCTTACCGCAGTAAAAAGTCCATTGTTTTCATCTCCTATCTTGTGATAGGCTTAATTTTATGTTTTGGCAGATAGAACTTACACTTTACGATCTAAAATACACTCTTACTGGAAAATTTGTGTCATGTGATCAAGATTTTTGCAAAGAGATTGGTGGAGGCTTAGCAGGTTGCAATCCTAACTCATCATGCGTGTACACTGAGTCTTATAGAGATGGGAGTTATAAAATAGGATACTTTGTTGAGGATGTTGTTCAGTATGATCGAGTCTCCGGGTATTTGCAAACAAAATCGATAAATGGAAGTGTTATTTTTGGGTATGTTATAGTTCTAGTTTTATTGTTATTATTATACTATATTGTTATTATTAATATTATTATTACTATTGTTACTATTATTATTAGTAGTAGAAGTAGTACTAGTACTATTATTATTATTATTATTATTATTATTATTATTATTATTATTATTATTATTATTATTTGGTGATGTTGAGTACTTCTAATAATGTATGTGTATGGTTTTTTGTAAGTGTAGAATATATTTTTTTGTGTTTTTTTTTTGTGAGTGTAGAATATGATATCAGTTCTCGGGCTGATGATTGTTGGTTTTGTGATGCTAATCAAAATCGACAGACACTCATTATCTCTTATAGTTCGAGGCTTCCACTGATAGCTGATCCTTCATTGAATATATGTCTGGTGTGTTCTAAAAGAATCATATTGAGTGGCAATCCTTCCAAGAGTGCTTCTTTCCTTGTTGATAATAGAATCTTCATCCCAGAAAGAGGGTATGATCTATCTTTCTCAATATTCAAGAAGAGAAAATATTCACTGTATTATGATTCCTTTTGTGATAAAGTATAAACAGATAATACATCATCTGTATTTGTGATGTATGAACTAAAATGTAATGTTATGTTTGTAACATTTCTCTGTCAACCTATGAAGTGTATCAAAATCAAGTTCAAAGATCTCTCTCTCTCTCTCTCTCTCTCTCTATGGAGTGTATCAAAATCAAGTTCTGCGTGTGGTAAAGTTTTTTGGAAATCCTGATGCAAGAGTAAGCCTGCAATACCAATTTAGATATTCTTTTCTTGGATTTTTATTTCTACTATGTCTGATTTCAAAACATATTTTGATATTTTCTAGAGGTATATTCATAAGGAATTACTTGTTGCTAGCAATTTTGATGTATGTGTTATAAGTTTTGAGATGGCCATCAAAGAGAAGACTGCCTTGCGCTGATTTAGTTGGCGCTGTATCATTATTGATGAAGCTCATAGAATCAAGAATGAGAATTCCCTTCTCTAAAAAATGATGAGACTCTATAATACTAACTATTGACTTCTAATCAGGGTGAAGTATACTATTATATTCTCTTTTGGAAGTTTATAAATCTAAGTCGTAATATAAAGTTTGGCTATTTGAGGTTAATATGCTTTTAGGATCTTGTATATTCTCTTGAATTTGGTCATATGTGAAATCTTCACTTTTTTGCTTTGTAAGGTCTGCTGATGTTGTACAATTTGTTCAAAGGAGGTGTATGTTTCAGTATTTTTTATAATGTGTGCTCGTCTTATGTTTTTTAATTTTTACAGAATAATCATCATGAACTCTGGGCTCTCCTCAACTTTTTGCTTCCAGAAATATTTAGTTCAGCAGAGACATTTGATGAGTGGTTTCAAATTTCTTGTGATAATTATGAACATGAAGTTGTTGACAACTTCACAAGGTACACAATTCTTCTGTTATTTCTAGATCATTTCTTTATGGTAAAAGCCTGATATTCTCATATTTGATAGTGAGTCAAAAGTGTGTCACAGTCTGTAAGTGATTCTGATGATGCAGTACACTGTATGCTATATAATATCTCACAATAATAAGGATGAGCTGTTGCAAATGGTAATGTTTGGTGCTGAAATGGTTTTCAGTTCCAAAGATAGCACAATCACAGATGAGGATAAAGATAGAATAATTGCCAAGGGAGAAGAAGCAACATCCGAACTTGATGCCAAGATGAAAAAATTTACTGAAGATGCCATCAAATTCAAAATCGATGACAGTATGTTTCTTATATAGTTCACCGCCTATGGATTTTGTTCCATTCATTTATTATTTTATTAGTTTGACTGACATAAGCTGTGTACTTACTCCAGCTACTGATATCTATGATATTGATGATGAAAAGATATGGATACTGTGCTTATTACTGACTGTTGTGTCTTTAGGTTATTCTTGCTCAACTCATTTTTGTATTCGTTTCATTGGTGAAGGATGAAAATAAGTTTGATTTCAAGAAAATTGTCAATGATAATTGGATTGAACCACCAAAAAGAGAAAGGAAGCACAAGTATGTTTCGTTGATCTCTGAAATTACACACTAAGTGTCAATTTGTTTTACATCTTCAGTTACTTGGAATCGGAGTACTTCAAGCAGACAATGCGTCAAAGTGGTCCTGCAAGGACCAAGGAGCCTCGAATTCCTCACATGCCTCAATTGTGTGGGCTATTTTTGGTTCGTTTATTTTTCCCGTTGATTACTTTAAGGTCAGGCATGTTAGCTCACATCACTTTTTTGTCAGGCATGATTTCCAGTTCTTCAACACACAGCATCTCAGTGAGCTGTATGAGAAAGAAGTTCGTTATCTTATGGTGTGTCTAGCTTACTTTGGGACTTTTTAATTCATATGTGCTTGTCATAACTGTCTTACTTTGTCTTTTGGATTCAGCAAACACATCAAAGGAATCAAGTAAAAGATACCATAGATATGGATGAGCCAGAAGGTCTGTTAATTTTTGAGAATATCATGTTATATGATAATTTACACGAAATATATGTTGATTATATTTCCTGTGCCTAGATGTGGGGCACCTATTGATTGCTGAGGAGCAGGAAGAGAAAGAGCAATTGCTGGAAGAAGTAAGTTTTAATGTACCATTACATGAAATTTGTTTGAGCTTTACCCGATTTAATATTTTTATGTCTTTATTTTTTGTATTCAGGGATTTTTCAGCTTGGAGCAGAAGAGATTTTAATGCCTTCATCAGGGCCTGTGAGAAGTATGGTCGGAGTGATATTATGGGTATTGCTTCTGACATGGAAGGGAAAACAGAGGACAAAGTTGAAAGATATGCTAAAGTTTTCAAGGAAAGATATAAATTAAGAACTAAATGGTAAGTTGGTTTCAGCTTTTAGTTGATACATTGTGAAAGTCCTAATTCCCATTCTAAATGGTAAGTTGGTTTCAACTTACCATTTACTGCGGTTGACATGCAGAATGCTGTGGAGGTGACCGTCGATCACTGTGAGAGAAGGTGCGTCAGTTTTATTTCATTCAACAGCAAGATTAGATCTGTAATCTTGTCCTCAGACCATCTGACAATTGTAAGAAATTTGAATCTATGTTTTCCACTTTATTAGATTCGTTTTGCATGGTTTTGTGATAGACGTGTATTAACATACATAAACATAAAAATATGAGTTGCATGAACATGAGATTAATGAACATCCAATAGATACTGCGGTGGTTTAATTCAAAAAATCCCAACACTTGGTATCAGAGCGGATTTTGGCACTGTTCTAGGATTAATCCAAGCATAAATTCGATATATATAATTAAATTTGATGATAAATTTATGGTGTTTAAATTTTCAGATTTAATTGTGCATGTATTTCGATTTTATGGTATTCAAAACTTGGAAGAATTTTTGATTGAATTCAAAAAATCTAGTTTTGAATTCAATCAAAAATGGTAAGTTGGTTTCAACTAAATGGTAAGTTGGTTTCAACTTTTTACTGCGGTTGACATGCAGAATGCTTCATCTGTGTACTAAATTGTTAAAAAAAACTGAAGCTGTCTGGTTGACTTATTTTATATATTTGATGTTTAAATATTTATGATGGGATGTTAATTGGCTTAGGACATGGTGGTGTTTCAACATGAATTGATATCGCTTTGTGCTGGGGTGATGATGACAATATCAAGAAGTATACGTACTTTTTGTAATTGAACATTAAATATGTTATGTCATATTTTTAATTAGATAAATTGTCTTAAGATATTATTATACTTTGGATGATTTTGTATCGAATTATATTGTATACTGGATGCTTCTGTATTGAAATATATTATTTTTTGGATGGTTAATTAATTTTTGCACGTTTAATGTAATTATTTTATTGATTACAAATTTTACTGATTTTATACTAAAAATTAAAAATTTAAAATACAACGGCAACAAATATTTTAAAAATCCGTTGTAAAATTACACTAGAAAACAATTAACCGTTGTGATTTTTTCTTGACAACACAAATTTACAACGGTTTTTATAAAAACCGTTGTCACTTTACAACGGTTTTTTGAAAACTGTTGTCAGCTTTACAACGGTTTTAGAGAAAACTGTTGTCAAATAACAACGGTTTATGTAATACTGTTGTAACTTTACAACGGTTTTAGACTAACCGTTGTTTGGTTACAACGGTTATTTTTGTAAACCGTCGTCTTTTTATTCATTAAACAACACAAGATGGACAGGTTTACACGGTTGTTATAAACATTGTTAAGTTACAATGGTTTAAAATCGTTGTCTATGTGCATGTAAAATGTATAACGGTGACTAAGAAAACAGTTTTCTTTCTGGCTAGACAACGGTTAAAAACTGTTGTCTTAGGATTTTTTTGTAGTAGTATCTGCAGGTACATCTCTGGACTGAGCAGCTTTCTTGGCCTTCCTGAAAGAGTCTGCGGGTTTAACATCTTTCCTTTTCTTTGTAGATATAGCAGTAGATGGTGGTGTGATAGATGTTCGACTTCTTGTCATAGGAGTTCTTTGAACCAACTGCACTGCAGCAGTAGATGCCTTCTTCCTTGGTGTTTTCTTTTTCACTGGTGATCTGGCAAATGGATCATATTGTATAGATCCAAGTAGTTTCTCCTATTGTGGAACAGGAGTCTTCTTAGCAGATTTAGAGGATGAACTCTTAATATCTTCCTTCTCAGTAAGTTCTGGAACTAAAGGTCTCTTTATGACCTTTTTCTTTCTGTTGGCAATGGCAGCAGCGATTGCTTTCATCTTCCGACTTAAGGGAATATCATCTTCCCTTTCTTCATCATCTCCTTCAGTGGTCGAAGGTTGATTTCATGTTGGACTGGATTCTTGGATATATTGATAGTGCTCATATTATCATAATACAAGATAGATGTATCATGATCTACTTCATAGTCCTTCATCATCTGTATCATCCAAATGATCTAAGTAGAGCTGCTTCTAGCGGCAATTTATTCAGCTTCTGCTGTAGATAAGGATATGCAATTCTACTTCTTAATGAACCAAGAAACAACATTGTTTCCTAAAAAGAAATAAGCACCTGATGTGTTTTTACTGTCATATGGATATCATGCCTAATCAGCATCACAGTATGCAATAATGCTTAATTTTTTATCAGAAGTACACCATTAACCGTAGTCTACAGTTCCATTAATGTACTTGATGATGTTCTTAACAGCCTTCATGTGACTCTCCTTAGGACAAGACTAATATCTAGCACACACTCGCACACTATATGCTATATCTAGTCTACTTGCTCTAAGATAAAGGAGACTTCCAATCATGCTTATGTATAAAGTCTGATCAACTTCAGCTACTGCATCATCTTTTCCAATCTTGACTGTAGTGCTGATAGGAATTCTTTTATGCTTAGAATTTTCCAGCTTAAACTTTTTGACCAAGTTTTTGGCATACTTGGACTGTGAGATGAATATACCTTCTTCTGACTACTTAATCTGAAGTCCAAGATAGTATTTTAGATCTCCAACTATGCTCATCTCAAACTCAGTTTCTCTGATAAAGTCCTTGACCATCTTATCAGACACTAAGCCAAACACTATATCATCCGCATATACTTGAACCATAATTACTTGTGACTTCTCCTTTTTGATGAATAGTGTTCTGTCTTCTCCTCCTCTGTTGTACCCTTTGTTAACCAAGTATATAGCCAGTGTTTTATACTATACCCGAGGAGCCTGCTTTAAGCCATAAAGGGAATTTTTTAATTTAAGGACATATTCTGGATGATGTGGATATTCAAATCCTTTAGGCTGAGCTACAAACACATCATTCTTCAAAAATCTATTCAGAAAAGCACTCTTGACATCCATCTGGTGCAGCTTGAACTTCATGATGCAGGCCATGGCAAGAAGAAGTCTGACTAAATCTATCCTTGTAACTGGAGTAAAAGTCTCATCAAAATCGATGCCTTCAATCTAAGAATATCCTTGAGCAACCAGTCTGGCTTTATTTCTTATAATGTTCTCAGCTTCATCAGTCTTATTCTTAAATATGCACTTGGTTCCCCTACTATATTGACTCCTTCAGGATTCTGCACTAGATCCCAAACATCATTCTTTTTGAACTGTAGAAGCTCTTCCTACACCTCAATCCAGTAGTCATCTTTGAGAGTTTCTTGGATATTCTTGGGTTCAATCTTGGAGGTGAAACAGACATTGGATATCTCATCATACATCCTCTTTCTTAGTCTGCTTCTGGTCATTCTTCCTTAATGAATGTCTCCTATTACTTCTGTAGTAGGATGATCCTTGATGATCTATTTTGAAAGCTTTCTTTGCTTCACTGTCTGTTCATCTGATTCTCTATCTGTATCATCATGTAACTTCGGATGTTCAAAGATATTTGTGAGAACATCTTCTTCAGAGGTATTGGCAGCTTTATACTGATCATCAAATCTGACATTAACTGTCTCAATGATAGCCTTTGTCTCTTTGTTGTAAATCTTGTATGATTTACTATTTCTGGAGTATCTAACAAACATCCCTTCTAATCCTCCGTTGTTCATCTTGCTAAGATATTCTCTATCATTGAATATATAGCATGTTGTGCCAAACACATGAAAGTACTTCACTGTTGGTTTCTTTTCATTCCAAATCTCATATTGTGTAGTGAAAGTACCTGGCCTGAGATGAACTATGTTGCTGATATAGCATGCAGTGTTAATTGCCTCTATCCAGAACATATTAGCAACTCCTTTAGAAAAAATCATGGTTCTTGCCATCTCCTGAAGAGTTTTGTTCTTCCTTTCAACAACTCCATTCTACTTAGGAGTCTTGGGGGCTGAGTACTCATGACTAATTCTATTATCACTACAGAAAGTGTCAAAGTACTGATTCTCAAATTTCTTTCCATTATCACTTCTGATTCTGATAATGTGTTCATCCTTTTCAACTGTGATCTTGCAGAATAATCTCTTGAATGCTGTGAAAGCTTCACTCTTGTCTATGAGAAAGTCTACCCATGTAAACCTTTAGAAATCATCAATGCAGACAAGAACATACTTCTTTCCTCTGTAGCTTTCCACAGCCATATGCCCCATTAGATCCATATGAATAAGATCTAAAATTCTTTTAGAAGTTTTGTCATTCACTTCATTATGCTAAGATCTGGACTATTTTCCAATCGGATATGGACCACAAACTTTATCTCTGTCAATTCTAATTTGAGGTAGTCCTCTGACAATCTCTTTGCTGATGATCTTCTGGAGATTTCTGAAGTTGATGTGTTCAAGTTTCTGATGCCAGATCTCTGACTCTTCTATAGATGTTCTTTGACATGTTAAAGAACATTGTGCAGGAACATGTAGCTGATAACAGTTGTTAGTTGATCTCTTTCCTTCCATGAATAAGTCATTGTTCTTATTCATAACCCTGCAACTTTCTTTGGTGAAGACAACAATCATATCATCATCACATAGTTGAGTGATGCTAATTAGATTTGCTTTTAGTCCATCAACTAGTATAGCCTTCTTTAGTTTAGGCATTCCTTCAACAATTAGCTCACATTTACCCATTACTTTGTCCCTTTTTCCATCTCCAAATGTAACAAAGTCTGATAAGCAGGCTTTTAGATTCTGTACCACAGAGCAATCTCCTGTCATGTGTCTTGAGCAGCCACTGTCAAATGACCAATTATCCTTATCTTCAACTCTTAGAGAGGTATGAGCAATCAAACTGGTCTGCTTGACAACCCATTGCTTCTTCTATATAGACTTCTTCTTTTTCTGAATAGCTGGCCTCATCTTGGTATTGTTGGAATGCTTAGTCATAAATCTCCTTCTCATTCTTTTCAGATCAAAGAGATACTTCTCACAATGAGGATAAATGTGACCTTTTTCTTCACAATAATGGCTGATAATTCTTTTTCTGTTGCCATTATAAGTAGTCATCTTCTTGTTAATGTTCTTCTGGATGTTTTGAACATTAATTTGTACAAGTACTGGCTGGCTCATACTTGATTTAACAAACACTATCTCGGACTGTCCACCATTGTATCCAATACCTAGATGACTCTTCCCAGAATATCCTGGGGAAGTAAGAATCTTATCAAGATTCATAGATCCACTGTTCAGCATGTTGACATTCTTTTTGATGGACTTTAGTTCTACAGAAAGCTCTTCAATCTCTTTCTTTTGTTGTTGGATAATGACTTTCTGTTCTGAATCAGATCTGATCAATTCCTCATTTTCTTTGAGAAGATCTTTGATGTGAGATTGCATAGTCTTGTTTATCTCAGCAACTTTAATATATTTATCATATATCTCTTTATATGTTTTGACAAACTCCTCATCGTTGAAGTCTTCATTGTCTGAGTCTTCATCTTCTGCAAGTTTGAAAGGATCCTGGAACTTTGAAACTTTTATTGTAAACGTATAGCTCTCTTCTTCTGATTCACTGCTACTTTCTTCAGACTCATTATCACTAAGAGAGGCATTGAAATTCTTTTTATTCTTCTTCAGAGTATTAGCACATTCAGCTTAAATGTGACCAAAACCATCACATTCTCTGCACTGGATTCCTCTCTTTAAATTTGAAGGTTGAAACTCCTTCTGATCACTGCTAGAGTTTATATCCTGCTGAGAATTACCTGATGCTTGTCTTTTGTTGTTGGACCTTTTGGAAGACTGCTTGTTTACTATTTTTAACATTTGACTGAAGTTCTTGGTGATAAGGACCATGTTGTTCATTGTAACTGAATCAAGTACAAGTTTTTGTTTCTGTACATGTTCAGGTACATCCTCAGAAACTTCAGTTTTAAGAGCGCAATACCTCTATTCCTTGAGCTGCTGTCTTCATCTTCTATGTTCATCTCAAACATCCTCAATGATCTCATCAGTTTATCAAGCCTCATACTTTTGATGTCATTGGCTTCTTCAATTACAGCAACTTTGCAAGCAAATTTTCTTGGAAGAGATCTGAGAACCTTTCTTACAAGCTTCTCATTGCTGGTAGGCTCTCCAAGAGCAAAACTCTCATTTGATATGCTTCTCAGTCTGGCATTAAACTCACCAATGGATTCAGAATCTTCTGTTCTGAGACTTTCAAATTTTGAAGTAAGATTTTGTAGTCTTGACAGCTTTACTAAACTAGTCCCTTCAAAGGTGGTTTCCAAAATATCCCATGCAGCTTTTTTAGTCTTACAAGGTGAGATCAGGCTGAATGTCTCAAGATCCACTATAGAAAATATAGCATTAAGAGTTTTAGAGTTGACATTGTACCAGTTCTTCTACGGCACAGTCCACTCTCCTTCTTCAATCTCCACATGCTTTCTTTTCTTGCAACAGTTGGCTTTTTCCATCCTTCAGTGATACTTTTCCATGTAAGTTCATCAATCAATCTCAGAAACGCTCTCATCCTTGCTTTCTAGTAAGGATAGTTGTTACCTTTGAGCAATGGTGATCTGACCGTAGATCCTCCTTCTTTGATTGCACTCATGACTAAATTGCAACCAAAAGTGACCCACTCTGGTGCCAATTGAAGTTACATACACTGTGCACTCATGTTCATTATCATGTACGAGTACATTATTGTGAACATTTAAGGTCAAAATATAAAACTGAAAGTAAATAAGAGACACGAGGTTGGTAACCCTGTTCGATCAACTAATCTATGTCTGGAGGACTTCACAAGTCCGTGAGAAATAGTTCTCTACTCCGTTGAATGGTTACAAAGGCTATTACATGAAGACTCCCGTCACTCGACCCCTTTCTTACCCACTACAACCTCTTTTATTGAACTGAATTGCGAGCTCCCCTCATAACCTAGAATCCCTCTAGTTCCTACAGGAAATCTCTCCGGAGACTCCTCTAAGTGTGTATGAATTAACGTTTCAAACACAGACTCGAAACATAATGATCACTCAGATCAAACCTAGTTTATTCGAATACTATATGCTTCAAAGATGAAGTTTTTTGGACTCTCTACGATTTGTGTATTCATAAAAACCTGATCACCTAAACTAGTCTAATTCCTAGGCTATTTATAAACAAAAGACATAGTCTTAACAAGGTAATCAGAAGTCCTACATTGACTAGAATTCAACAAGGAAACTTTTCCTTAAATAAATCGGACTTTCCTAGTTTAGATATCTTCCTTGAATAGAAATCCTTCTTTCCTTCTTGATCTTCATCACGAATAAGGCAACTTCTATTCTGAAACGTCCATCTTGAATCTGCAGCTCCAACTCTTTGATTCTAGCATGATACGTCTCTTGTAAACTCTCTAGATAACCATGTACAAGATCATGTTCCTGAACATGATTAAGTACATGTCTTGATCTTTAATCAGATTGACAGCGGAATGTTCACAGTAATGTCCAGAACATGTTATTCGAATATGAATAACCAAAACCTTTTGTGTTCTTTTGATATTGCCATACAGATCATGACAATCTCGAACACTTTAGTGCAGATGGCACTAACAGTTTTTTATTCTTGAAATAATTCTTGACCATCAAAATCACTAAGCTATCCATACTTTAGAATATTCTCAAGATTTTCATAGATATTGATTAGGCTAGGCCAAGTATTATTTATAAAATATTGAGTTAAAGATTGAGCTGGTCTTTCCTATTATTTTTTAAAAGGCCTCAATTAATTTTTATAAACTAAAAGGCTATTTTTTTATAATAAACTAACAAATGCTAATATAACTAACAGTGCTAAAAATTTATAAAAATAGGGCCCCTAAATTTTTGAGGCCCCTGTACGTTGCACCTCTCACATGTCCTCAGAGCCTCCACTGAATATCAGAAATCGTCTCTCTTTCATTGTTCTTTCTTTGCCGCATGAACAAGTAGGAAGTGAGAAGAGCCACCCCTTAATCCCTAAGAAAAGTTTATGGATCCATGTGCAGTGTGCCATTTTCTGTGGTAGTTGAGGTATCCAACCCGCAAGTATACGGTGTAATTAATATATAGAAAATGACATTGAAAAAGTCATATTTACAGAGATAAAAAAAGCAACTGTAACGCCCGGTCCCGAATGGAATAATAATTGAAGGAAGGGGTGTCACTTAAAAAGGGATAAAATTTTGAATAATTATTAATTTAATAAAATAGATTTGGAAACAAGAACATATTTAATTCCCCATAAATTTGGGTAGCATAACCTCTATAATTGGAAGAAATTCACGTCTTTCAATGTATAAATGAAGTTAAATGATTCAATCCGGTCAAAGAAATGCCCATTCATAGTCTACTCAAAACTTAAACGATTTTCCAACAATGAATAAATAGGATTCTAACTCCTCAAATAAACTAGGACCTTTTCATAGGTAACAACAACTAAGACACATTAATAGGTTAGAGGTAAATAAACTATTTTATGTCTCATTCATAAGACAGAAGAAATTAATCAACTTAAGACCCATTCATAGGTCAATTGGAAAATAAACAGAATCCAAGACTTAACCAAATATGACCTATCCATAGGTCGAAAACTGTAAAGAAACATACTTTGATTTATAAAAAAGAAATGGGTCTTTATTTATCATGATTCAAATAAGTTATACAATTTAAATTATACTATGCAGCAATAGTATCAGAGTTTAAGCGGAAAACGATGGAGTATATTGTATCACATAACAGTATACTCATGAGCAATAAATTAGTCTGAATGAGACAGCAAAGCAAGATCAACCCACAATAGTACATCGATCCATCACCTCTAGCATCTTAACCTATGAAAAATATTTTGAAAAGATTTTGGGCGTGGGTATTAAAGCACTCAGTGGGTAAATCTTTTAACTTAATCTTTCATAAAAACTGTAATAGAATATCCAAAATATAAATACAAATAATGGAAAGCAAAATGCGAAAGCACTTCCCATTTCTGCTAACTTTTACTTCTCTTTGGTACCACCCTGTAGCTCCTTCTGTCATCTACTGCACTCTATGACATGTAGGAAAAAGGTGGGGTTACCTCGCTAAATAGGAAAGAGTATACCAGGGATCACTTAGCATTGACACTGAGTATACCAGAGGTTACCTAGCATCAACTCCTATAGTGATGCCCAGAACATGTGTATATGCAAAGGTTACCTCATGGTAACACCCTTAGTGATTAACATCACAACTGCAAGAATCACAGTTCTTGCCTATCCTTTGCTCTATCTTCTCTATAAAATCATAATATGACATAATCATAAAAGCTAAGTCATCCTCTTAATATAGAAATTATGCTAACTTTTAATTCCTCTAGCAACCTTTGTTCAATTATGCTTCATATTCCTTAAACGGAAACCATTCTATAACTTGAGTTTAATATTAAAAGCACAAGCTAAAAATTATAACTCATTATAAAGAAGTATAATTCATACATAAGAAACATTTAATTTACTATAATTTTAAACTATGGCTTTTAGACTATACATATAAATACTAATCTTAACCTATATACTATGAATTTTAAAATTCAACATTAGCTTTTAAACCATAAGCTTTAATTATGACCATACATAATCTATTCTATGTAATTATGATAGAACATAATTTATGCTCTCAATAATTATGGTAAAGCATAATCTATATTCTCAATAATTATGGCAAAACATAACATATATTCTCATTAATTATGACAAAGCATAATCTATGTTCATTAACTATACAACAGTATAATACTATTACTATAGCAGAGACTTGAGCAGATAATTCCTCTAATATTTTATTTGAATATTCTAACTATGACTATCACATTTAAGAGTTTTTACAAATAAATCCACATTGATTAGATTGATCAGACTTCTCAATATTCATCTGTCAGCTTCTCTGACTGGTTCAGCAGGTCCTACAAGGTCAAACCTTATTTTAAGACTGATACTCTAATTTTCAGAACTCAACATTAATTTAATTGGAGCTTTTATTTACTTTAATTATATTCGGACTAAGAATGCACCACTTTAGAGAACTCGTATAACTTCAATACAGAAAGGAATAAATTTCAAAATGTTATTTCTGATTTAATGACACTAAAAGATTTGACAGAGGCCACTTTTCTGTAACTTGCCATTTTACTCAATTTTTCTCAGTTGCCCCGATTGCACTTTCGACTTGCCTAAAAATTATGAAAATAATCAGCATGCTCCCACATATATCTTTATTAAAGTATAAAATTTTTGAAATTTTCTGAAATCACACGCTTTAGTTATAAAAATAATCACCTGATTAAAATAATTGACTTTTATC
The DNA here is from genome assembly GCA_026008535.1 of Perilla frutescens. NCBI lineage: Eukaryota > Viridiplantae > Streptophyta > Magnoliopsida > Lamiales > Lamiaceae > Perilla > Perilla frutescens. The sequence continues at coordinate 40,978,738 of BRKX01000008.1, forward strand.
AAAACTTATCAGAAAATTTCGAAACTTGGCAACCCTATAGGAAATAATATTTTGAGAGACTTTCTATTTCAAACTTTTTCGATTTAACGACCCGAAATGGATGAAAAGAGGCAAAAATTGAAACTGATCGTCGTCCCTTTATTTTCCACATTTTCTGGTGTTCTCGCATGTTTTTAGTCACCGAACGATGATGGACTCAATATACGAAATGAATTACTATTCAAAATATACACCATATTAAAATTTCAACTTTAAAGGATAAGAAATGGACCAAAACGAAATGTCGGAAGCGGCGACACGACAGCGGCACTACGACGGAAATTTCCAGCATTCGGCAGCTGCTCCTACAGCAGCACCCCCTTTATTTTCTCATCTTGGGTCCGGATGCTCCATTTACTCAACGTAGGCCCAGGTTTTCATTTGTTAACACGAATGTGTGTGAGAGAGAGAGAGAGAGAGAGAGAGAGAGGGGTGAGGGATGAGAGAAATGAATCCCCAAGCCCCCTATTTATAGGAAAAGTGGCTCTGGGATGGGTATAATTTTTCGGATATAAAATACTGATAAAGCATTTTCGGATTCCGTTAAAGTTATTTTATTTAATGGCGAGGTCCAAATGACCTCTGATGCAAAATTCTAAAGTACCGAGAGACTCGTTGGATTGAATAATATTGAACCAACCCAAATTCTCTCATAACAAATCTAAAAAATACATCAAGATTTTTAATTGAGACTTTTAATTGAGAAGTGCCTAAGCACCACCACCACTATCAATTGAGGTTATTTTTTCTTTTCATTCTTGATTTTTTATATTATTAATTAAATTTATTGTTTATATTTATTGTTGCTTATATATTTTTTTTGTGCCTAATTAAAATTTCAATTAAATATTAAGGATTTATATTTGGATTAAAATTTGAGTTTTTGTACATTCTTTTAACTTTAATTGCGATTTGATTTAGAAATTTAAATTTGAGAATGATAATTTAAATTATGAATTAAGAATTATGAGTCATAAATTAGAAATTTACATTTAAGATTGAGAAATTTAAGCTAAAATGATTGTAGAATTTTAGGATTGATAAATCTAAAGGTTAAATTTAAGATTGATAACTTTTAAAATTACGACATTAGTAAATAATAATTAGGAATTAGAAGATGATGGTTTCATGAAGTTCTACTTTGCACCACACAAATTTTTTTTTACTCACACACCCGACCTGGTAGTGGTATTAAGGAGATTCGAATCGGTCACTTTTTGTCTCCAAACAATCTCATTCCACTATTAGGCCATCTTCATCAGGACGCACGACACAATTCTTAAACTTAAGAATTATGAATTATTTCCCATTATTTTACTTATTTTCTTTTACTTTTGCTATTGGTGAGAAAATTTCACTTTTGATCCCACAGGAAATGTCTGAGTCCGATTTTGGTCCCCATACTATCACTTTTGGTCCCATAGGACTTGAACTATCATTTTTAGTCCCACCGTTACGGTTTCTGTTAAAAAAATTATCGGTTTTGGTCCCATTTCGGTATCGATGTTGGTCCCAAACTAAAAAATTTCAGAAAATTTTTAAAAGTTAATTGGAGGCTAAATTGAAATGATTTGGAGGGAAATTTAGATATAATTATTTTGAATAAATAAAAATAATCATTGAAAAGTCGGTTAAATCGAAAACTGTTTAATGTCTTTTTGTACCGTTTTAGTATAATAATTTTGTTATGTTCAATAACTTATTGCGTTGATTTTTATATTGTTATTGTTGATTTTTATGTGTTTATTTGTGTTTATTGCTCTAATGGTGAATTATGCCAAGTATTGCAAATCTTGAGCTTTTGATCACAAAAGCAGGAATTTTACGGCATTTTGGTGGCAAGCAGGAAAGTCGGAAATTAAGATTGGATTTGTAGAAGAAAGAATTAAAAGACCAAGGAAAAATAAAATGGGAGTTGAAGTGCACTGGTCATACTTGAAGAAATCGTGGAAAAAGGCCCCAACCCCCGCGGACCCACGCAGCCCGCTGCCGCGTGCAAGGCCTCTCGGCCCAGCAAACCCTGCGGCTGTGCCACCCCCGCCGCCCCTCACATGTGCTCTCGGCGAAGGCACCCCCGCGGGCGCGCGGGTGTGCGCCGGCGCACACGTCTTTTTTGCAGCCCCGCAGGCGTGCGGGTGTGCGCCGGCGCGCGCGCCAATTCCAGCCCCGAGGGCGCGTACTACCCCGCGGCCACGCGGGGTACCATCTTTTCCCTCCCGGTCAGCTTTTCCTTTGGGTTTCTCCTCCTCTACTCTAGGCAATCCCACTCTATTCCCTTCCTATCTCACTATGATTATTTTACTTTTGTGGCTATATTAGTAATAGGGAAATAGGTATTATTATCCCTAAGATTACTTTGTGGACCTTTTCTTCCACTTAATCCCCTCAAATCTTCCACAAAATCTCTAGCATTTAATGCTCCCTTCCCATCACCTTTCCTCTCTCTTACCCCCCATGCCTTCCACCATATAATACCAAAGTTATAAAAATTTTCAGTTAAGTCATTTAGATAAATGGTGAGATTTTTATAAAAGTATTCAGATCAGGCCATCCAGATGTTGGCAAAATTTTCAGTATGACCATTCAGATAATGGCATGGTAAGACCAATCAGATATTGGCAAAAGTTTTAAGACCAATCTGATATTGGCAAAAGTTTTGCATCAGAAAAAGTTTTGAAAGCCCTTTTATGTTTAAAAAGAGTTTCAATGATTTTTATTTATTGAGGCAAGCTCATAATGTAACAGTTAAGCAGGCACCCGAGGTTGACAGATGTCAGTAATGCAGTTTTGATAATTGCAAAGTTCAATTGAGTCAGACTTTAGATAAGTCGGGCTTTTACACGATCAGACTTCAGTTAAGTCAGGTTGCTTCATGAATTTAAGCCTCAGAGAACGTAGAGAAATTTAGAGGAATCTAGATTGCTTTAGTTCCCTTTAAGTTGGCTTTCATTTAAGTAAAGACTCAGTCAGTGAAACCTGATGAAGAAATTCAGCAAGTTCAAGAACTTGAAGGAAAAAGACAAGTTTCAGAATCAGATCTAGTTTCAGGGATTCCAGTTCCAGTAGCTGATGTATCAATTGCTCATTTTAGTAAGGTCTGCGAATTAGCGTTTCGAAATCTCGAGCCGAATTTATTTTTGAGTCAGCGTCTCAAAGTAGCCAGAAGTTTTCTATTTCAAGTTAGCGCCTTGAAATAGAGTTTAAGAGTTCAGGATTTTCCAATAGATGTTTCGAGAGTTGGTCGGGAATGTTCAAAAGAGTTAAGAATATTCGAGTCAGCGTCTCGAAAATAGACTTAAAATTGTTCTAAGTCAAAGAGTTCATCAGTAAGAACTCATTTCAGTATGATTTTGAGTGTGGAAATTATTTGTCCCTTAAAGTTTTAGGAGATGATAGAATTACCATTTTAGTTTAGTATATCAGTTCAAAGAGTCATAAATACGGTTGTATCTATACATCTAGGCATACCTATATAAATGAGTTTCTCACGAGAATTCTCCTATATATCTCAGATGGCGGGACAGAGATGTACGGTACGGAAGAGTGTACCCCATCCGATATCCGTAGCACAGTATACCTTTCGGTTCAGGACTTGTGAGCCAGAGAGTGGGGAGACCCTAGCAGGGTTCTTGTCACGCTACCATGAGCTATGGTTGCATGCGTGGCTCAGTCATGTGGAGGGTATTCATTGTCTGCTTAGAGTGCTTCCACAGTTGTGGCGTGGATGGGTGACAGAGGCCTCATACTATTACATATGCCAGCACTCTTAGACTTTTGAGCTGATGGTGAATTTGCCTGAGTTTATTGCCCTACTCATGCATCAGTATCTTACTCTGCATGTACCTCCTCCAGGCCTATATGCTCAGATGCACGGCTATCTTCTCAGGGATGAGCCACCTAGGGGAGTTTATGACCGTCTTGGTTCCTCCCGTTTTTGCAGCACAGGTAGCACCACCTCCAGAGCTAGCAGTACATGTGGACACTGATCTCTTGCTACATCAGGGATGCAGGAATGATGAGGAGGGTGGACCCTCGCGAGTGAGGCGATCATTCTCGAGAGATGTAGATGATGAGCTTCCTTCTAGGAAGCACCAGACAGTGATAAGTTCTCTGGAGAGGACCATAGAGGTTGTGCACGAGGTACGCTGCCAGAGAGCAGAGGAGGAAGGTGCAGCAGCTGCAAACCATCTGGTACTGGCAGTTGGGGAGGAGTCAGAGGAGGATCCCTCAGACGATTCGCAGCCAGAGGAGGAAGATGGCCCTCAGAGGATCTAGGATGGTCCGTCTGCCAGTATCTCGTCTGACTAGTTTAGCTTTTGTGCTATGATAGTGTATTTTGTATTAGGACGACTATCTAATTTGTTATGTAGTTGAATGTGTTCCCTAGAGGACCATTCTTGGGACTTAGGTATTCCCACCTTTTGAGACATGGATGCATAGCTTTGAAGCATTCTGTCGTCCAGGCATGGCTAGTTTTTTGCAGAACCCATACATTATGAAATTTACTTGTAAGACCTTGTTGGAGGTGATTTTCCTGATGAATAAATATATAAGACTAGAACGGTTGTTAATTATGCTTCAGAGTTTCAACACATTTTGCATGCTTAAGATATGTTAAGGATCAGTTAAAGCATAAGTTATTATACAACAGTGGGCAGTGGCCTAATTATTAATTATAAATTGGAACTATAATTTGCAGAATGGTAGCACCCAGAGCAGCATAAGGAAGAAATGCGAATGCGAATCCCGTAAGACAAAATAGGCCTAGAGGGAGACCTCCAAGGAAAGGGGGGCAGGAAAAAGTGGAGGAAGAACAACAAGAAGAACACAAGGAACAAAGAGAGTAGACACCTCCCCCACCTCCATAGCGCAGAATTGAGGAGCTTTTTCTATGACAGAACCCTCCATCGTTTAATGGGGCTAGAACCCCGGCCGATGCTGAGGCGTGGATCTGAGCAATGGAGCGGTTTTTTAATTTCCTCTGTTGTGATAACCAGGAGTGACTCTCCTGTGTAGCATTCCAGTTAACCAGATCTGCAGATTTTTGGTGGGAGTCTAGAAGGAGAACCATGACTCCAGAGTAGCTTGATGCTTACACGTGGGATCAGTTCAAAACTGGATTCTACGACAAATACATTCCTAAGATGTTCAGAGTGAAGAAGGAAGTAGAGTTTCATACTCTGAAATAAGGAAAGATTTCCGTCACAGAGTACGAGCGAGTATTCTGTGAGTTATCACGATATGCACCTCTTCAGGTAGATACTGACGAGAAGATGGCATCTAAGTTTAGATCAGGACTGAGGCATGAGATTGACATGTCTTTGGCAAGTCGGGAAGATCTAACCTATGTCGAGTCATTGAATAGGGCATTGGATATTGAGGCAGTAATGCCTGAAGAAATAAAGGCCCCAGTATCAGCTCCAATACTTACTTCAGCACCAGCACCACCCAGGACTCCATCATAGAACTTCCAAGGGAAGAGAAAGTGGAATGATGGAGGTAACCAGAATAGGAACCAAGACTACAGAAAGCCTTGGCAGGGAAATAGACAGCAGGGCCAGCAGAGTGCTCCTGCTCAAGGAAGAACTGCGCCATCACAACCCAGCATTCCTCTATGCCCAAGGTGCAACAAACACCACCAAGGCATGTGTCAAGCCAGAAACAAAAGTTGCTATAATTGTGGCCAGGAAGGTGTCAAGCCAGAAACAAAAGTTGTTATAACTGTGGCCAGGAAGGTCACTACGCGAGGCAATGCCCGAAGGCACAACAGGGATGAAACCCTCAGCAGCTAAAGGCTCTGCAGGCATCGGGGTAGCAAAGTCAGCAACCCCAGCAACAACAGTATCAGCAGCAACAGCAGAGGCAGATGCAGTAAGGAAATCCCAGGTCTTATGCAATGAACCCCAGTTCCTCCGGTAAAGGGAATCAGAAAGGTAATCTTGCAGGTATGGGCTAACTTCATGGCATGCCTTTAGTTGTTTTATTTGATACTGGAGCATCGCACTCCTTTATTTCATCAGCATGCTGTGAAAAGTTAGAGCTTAAAATTGAACGAGCTAGTCATAAGAAAAAGATTTTAACACCAACTGGCGGAACCATGACTACGAATCATATTTGCTCGAACATAAAAATAGACTTAGAAACAACTAGGATTAAGGCTGATAATCTTAGTGTCCTACCGATGTGGGATACCGACGTGATCCTAGGAATGGATTGGTTATCAAAAAATCATACCACGATCCTATGTAGCGAAAGGAAGATATCATTCCAAGTTCCAGGAGAAAAGCCAACAAGTTTTCACGGCACAGAAATGGGAAAGTTCATTTCAATGATATCAGCACTGCAGGTCAAGAAGATGATCAAGAGAGAAAATCAATTTTTCCTGGTTTATCTAAACAAGATAGATGATATAGAGAGGACAATGGAAAATGTTCCAGTTGTGCAAGAGTTTGTAGATGTTTTTCCAGAAGAATTGCCAAGATTGCCACCGAACCGATAAGTTGAGTTTGCAATAGATTTGGAACCGGGAGCGGCTCGGATTTCAAAGGCTCCATACAGGATGACCCCAAAAGAGTTGCAAGAACTCAAGATTCAACTTCAGGAGTTATTAGACCTGGGTTTTATCCGACTCAGTGCGTCACCATGGGGAGCACCGGTCCTATTTGTGAAGAAGAAGGATGGCACATTGAGGATGTGCATAGATTACAGTGAGCTGAATAAACTGACATTGAAGAACAAGTATCCCTTGCCAAGGATTGATGATCTTTTTGATCAGCTCAAGGGGGCAAGTGTATTCTCAAAAATTGACCTAAGGCCTGGGTATCATCAGTTAAAGATCAAGTAAGAAGATATACCCAAGACAGCTTTCCGAACCCGGTATGGTCATTACGAGTTTACGATAATGCCGTTCGGATTGACAAATGCCCCAGCAGTATTCATGGATCTCATGAATAGGGTATTTCATCCATTCTTAGATAAGTTTGTCCTTGTGTTCATAGATGATATTCTCATCTATTCCAAGAATGAATCAGATCATGCAGAACATCTGAGGACAGTGTTAGAAACACTAAGAAAAGAAAGGCTTTACGCCAAATTCAGTAAGTGCGAATTTTGGCTGAAGGAAGTAATGTTCCTTGGGCACATTGTGTCAGCAGAAGGAATCAAAGTGGACCCCTCTAAAGTAGAGGCAGTACAAGAATGGAAGTCTCCAACTACTCCTAATGAAAGCAGAAGTTTCTTGGGATTAGCTGGATACTATAGGAGATTCATAGAAGGATTCTCCAAGATAGCAAGGCCAATGACACAATTGCTAAGGAAGGGAATCATGTACCAGTGGACAGAAGAATGTGAAGCCAGTTTTCAGAAACTTAAGAAAAGATTAACAACTGCTCTAGTGTTAGCCATTCCAGTTAGTGATAAAGAATTTGTGATTTACACGGATGCTTCGAAATATGGATTAGGTTGTGTCCTAATGCAAGAAGGTAAAGTCATAGCGTATGCGTCCAGATAGTTAAGAATTCATGAGTTGAATTATCCTATGTATGACTTAGAGTTGGCAGCAATAGTGCATGCCTTGAAAATCTGGAGACACCACCTATACGGAGTTAGGTGTGAGATTTTCACAGATCACAAGAGTCTGAAGTACTTTTTCGAGCAGAAGGACTTAAATATGAGATAGTGCAGATGGCTCGAATTAGTAAAGGACTACGACTGTGGAATTAGTTACTACCCAGGCAAGGCTAATGTGGTAGCAGATGCCTTAAGTCGTAAAACAAGTAGGTTGGGTTTTCTTCTCACTAAGGAGGAGAAACTCATCAAGGATTTTGAAAGCTTACAGCTAGAGGTGGTTTACCCACCTGAGACGATTGTATATCATGTGGCAACATTAGTAGCTGTACCAGATCTTCGAGAAAAGATAATTGAGGCACAGAGAAAAGATCAAACCATGGAAGAGATGGTTTAGAAAACCCAAATTAGTTTCGATAGTTTAGAAAACCCAAATTAGTTTTTAATTAGTTTTGAATTAAAAACTAAAAATTTATTTCAAGAAAAGATGGTTTAGAAAAATCATGTCAAATTAGTTTCGATATATATATATATATATATATATATATATATATAATATTATACTCGATTGAAGTTTTTCTATATATGATTTGATTTTTTACTGAGCAAAATAAGACTTTAGAATCAAATATCTCTAGTAGCTATGTCAATGGTGGTCGTGATAAAAGGTCTGGGCTTATGTAATACCCCGTAAATTAATCACTGCTTAATTGCAGTAAATTGTTGCAATTACTATTTAGTATAGTAATTTTCAATCAGATTAGGGTCGAAAGTATTCGTTAAGTCCCATGGAATTTAAGATCAATTAATTCCCATAGGTGAATTAATTATTCCACTTAGGGTTCAATTCTATTTTTAGTTATGGAAAGCCGGAATTGTAACTTCAGATAAATTCAATTCCTATTTTTTTAAATTTGCGGTGTGTATTTATCGTGAATTAGATATTCCGATAAATATTTTTAGGACTAGGAGAATCAGATATTCTCCAGTCATTAGTGGTTAAATTCAGATAATTAAAGCAGAGCATTTCGAATAAAGTGAATTAGATATCCCATAGTGCCGATATTTTAGCAACTCATTTTTTTTAAGTTGGGAAGACTTTTCGTCACTTGCCAATCTACCAAAGCTATTGTGGCATTTATTGGTCTAATGGAAAAAAGGAAAAATCTGCAACCTACTCTCATTTAATGGTAAAACCTTACCCAAGCATTTACGTAGAGGTTGAGAGAGAGAAATGGGGCAAGGCATCCAACTTATTTCTTCATTCAATTTCACTTCTTCATTTGCCATAAAATTTTCGAGAAATAGGGAGAGGAAACACAGCAGCTCCTCATTTCTTCTTCTCTATTTCATCCTCATTTTTTACACAAATTTTAGAGAGAGAAAGAGAGTGGTAGAAGTAAGAAGTTGTAGCGTTGTCGAGAAGAGCTCAAGCTATACTTCATCCGCTTTTCACCGTTGGGTTTCCGGCGTCATCATTGGAAGCTTTGTTTCAGTCGTTTCATCTCTTTCAAGCTTCTTCCAACTCTTCGCCTTTGTTATTTTGGAAAAGGTATTTTCGAAAACCATGAGCTTTTTAGTCACATATTTTCAGATCTAAGCTTAAGAAGTATATGTGTGGATTTTTGGTGTTTTAAATAACATTAATGTTTAGAAAATTAGTTGGTTATGTACAAGCATGTGTAGTCCAACATGAGATGTTTTGAGGTGATGAAAGCTTGGTATTTGAACTGACATGAATCAGTTTCGAACTGAAACTCATCAGTTCGGTTAACTAACTGATGAAGGGAATCAGTTCCAGACTGAAACTCATCAGTTCGGTTAACTAACTGATGAAATGAATCAGTTCCGAACTAAAACTCATCAGTTCGGTTAACTAACTAATGAAGTGAATCAGTTCCAGACTGAAACTAATCAGTTCAGTTAACTAACTGATGAAATGAATCAGTTTCGAACTGAAACCCATCAGTTCGGTTAACTACCTGATGAAAGGAATCAGTTCCAGACTGAAACTCATCAGTTCGGTTAACTGACTCATGAAGTGAATTAGTTCCGAACTGAAACTCATCAGTTCAGTTAACTAACTGATGAAATGAATCAGTTCTTAATTGAAACTCATCAGTTCAGTTAACTAACTGATGAAGGGAATCAGTTCCAGACTGAAACTCATCAATTTGGTTAACTAACTGATGAAGTGAATCAGTTCCAAACTGAAACTCATCAGTTCGGTTAACTAGCTGATGAAGTGAATCAGTTCCAGACTGGAACTCATCAGTTCGGTTAACTAACTGATGAAGTGAATCAGTTCCGAACTGAAACTCATCAGTTCAGTTAACTAACTGATGAAGTGAATTAGTTCCGGACTGAAACTCATCAGTTCAGTCAACTAGCTGATTTGGAGTTTGTTTGGAGTTCGTGCAGACGACGCGCTGCGCAGTTCTGTTCGGCAATTTCGTCACCCTTCAGTAATATGAGCATAACTCCCTTGTTAGATATCGTATTGAGTCACTGTAAATTTTTACCGAAAACTAGACTTAAGTGGCTTTCCAATACTATATGTTTCGTTTTCTAATTCGTTCTGAGTTAATTATGAAAAATCGTCAAAGTCAGGGCATGTGTTTTCTTTCAGAAATTCTGGCAGTTCTGCCACCTTCTAGTCAATCGGTCATAACTTTTTTCGCTAGTTATCATCTGGAGTCACCGTCAATTTTGTCGGAAACTAGACTTCCGTGGCTTTCCAACGGTGTATAGCTTGTCTCCTGTACCCTATCGAGTTAGAACAGAAAATTTTATAAAGATAGACGTTGAGCAAGAAATTATTTAATCTCTGAGCTTAGTGTTGACTTTGTTCCTAGAACCTAGTTGTGATAATGTTAAGGTATTTTTGATACCTTAAATGATGTCGATGAATGTCTTTATATGTTTGGGAACTAGGGTCGAGATTAATCCTTAAGCTAAGAAAAATCTAGAACGGATACTAGACCCTAATAGGCCTTCGTGTCGTGTTGAGTCCTGTCAGTTTTAGGATCAACATACTAAGTATATTTTTATATATTGAAGGCTAGCAGATCCGAAAGGGGTAAGACCTGTGAAGAATTAGCAGCTGCCATTTAAAATATCGGTGAAAGGTGGGCTTTCTTTTCAACGGACTCTTAGTCCAAATAATGATTTGAGTTTTCACTCACCCGCAGTTAATTCTTCTGATGCAAATAAATTATTGTCATGCATAAAATGTTTTGTTTTGTATGATATCCTTATCTGTACTTAGTTAGCTCGCAAGGGGCTTTCTAACTCTTAAATCGATCGAGCCTTGTGCTAACTTAGCGTGTTAGCCGAGGTTAGTGTACATTTGGGTCGGTGATATTAGAAAGAGGGAAAGGCTGAGCGGAGCTATTCCTGACTAAGACATCGACGATGCTAAATGTTCATGGAAAAGGTTGAGCGGAGCTATTCTTCGGCATCTAGCTATTCCCCGACGTTCATGGAAAAGGCTGAGCGGAGCTATTCCTCGACTTTCAGTGGGATATAGATGATCATACAACAGAAAAGAGCGCTCAAAAAAAGGAAGTGATTTAGTAAAACATAGGGCCTTTTTAGATAAAACCTCTCTTGTTTACTCAGATGCGTGACAAGAAAATCAGTGTTCAATTTAGTAAATATTTTTGGCAATGTGTTCACTGAGTACCCTTGTACTCAGCCCTGCATGTTTGTTTTTAAATGTGCAGGTTGAGCTTGTGTGGAAGGGAGAAGTGCTGAGAGTGGAGTTCTTTTGGTACAATGCTCAGATGACCTTGTATTATTATTATTATTATGATTATTATTAATATTATTATTATTATTATCATTATTATTATTGTCTTTCTTTTGCTTCCGCAACTCAGCTATATAACAAGTCTAATATTTCAGCTTTTTATTTTGGACGAGTCCAATACCTTGATAATCAATTAAGTACTACTATTATTCTGTCCCTTGTGAGTACTTGAAATCAGTCCAGAATTTGAGTTCACAGCAAATATTGTTCCTGGAATACAATAGTTCATTCCTTTATTTAATTATTTTCGGTTTGCGCCTTGATCCATCCTTTATTGGGATCGAGTCGTGTTAGTCACACTTTGTATTAATCAGATATTAATTTGGGATCGTGACAACTTGATAGATAATAACTAGATCTTTTGCCTACATTTGATTTTTGTACGGTAGTGGAGCGACATCATTTTCCTTGCTTACTCTAATGTACTTGTGGCGGATGGCTCCACTGTGCCAATGTGTTATTTAGCGAAAAAGTTAAAAAAAGACCTCTTGAAATTAAATATAAAAGTATAAGGACCTGCTAAATCGAAAAAATTGAACAGAGGCCTAATGAACAAAAAGTAATTAAAAGTACAAGGACTAATTGTGTGTTTCGCCATTTTATTACCAACAAATAACGGAAATTCGGTAAATATATAAACTTGGAATTTGAAATAGAATTTAGTTAAATGAACAAACTATGTGTTTCATATATCTCTATTAATGTTTTCAAAATATTATGAATCTTTTTTTTAATTATATATAAGTTGTTATAATGTGTTTTTAATTTTTTCATAAGTTTCTTTAATGTAAATATTTTATCTAATTTATTGTCAAATTTTTATGAAGGTCATAATATAATTGAGTTTTTTGTACGAAAAATTACAACGATTGATGAATTTTGAGTTTTTTTGTATAAACTAGTAGAAATAATTGACGAATTTGTATGATTTTATTAAAAAAATATTATAATGTAAAATTAATTTTTTTAAAAGGTGAAATCAAAAGTTATAATTTATGTTACAATTAGAAAATATTAATTACAAGATTAATGTTAATATAAATTATTTTATCTAAAATGAAAAATAACTAATCTATTGTTGTGTTAAATTTAATGTTCAATATTGTATATATTTCTTCCTATATACAAATTCAATTCATCATATGTGAAATGGAATGTAAATATTTTTTCATAACAAAAGGAAAACACTTAAATTGGTTTAATTTTTTTTTTAAATTGATTGGGTAATTATTTCAAATAGTGTATTTTATTTTTAAAATTATATCAATTGACACAAGATAACCACACGTGTAAAGAAATGTTGATCTTTTAACAAATAATTCATAATAAGAGTATTTTACATTTTATTTTATTTTTATCATAATATTTATTATTTTAGTTTCTTAAATTAAATGATGAATAATTTATAGAACTATTTTATATTTGATTGTTATAAGTGTAGAAAATAAAGAATAACAAAATTAAAATATTTAATTGTGAAGGACACTCTTAGTTTGTGGTCTATTTACAATAAATGCTTATAATTTAATTAAATCGATATTTATATGTGGTTATATGAGTAATGAATACTCTCCAATAAATGCAATATATATCTATTATGTACTAAATCAGAATATTATTCATATTTAATAATATTAATAATATATAAATATTTTATGAGTTGTAAATAATCATTTTCGGATAATTTTTCCAACTCAAGAATCGTTATAATCAAAGATTTTTTTATTCTTTCTTAGATGATTCTCATGTAAGTAAACATAAATCCATATTTTTCATCTTTCTGCATAGCCAATCTTTTCATTTATGATCAATATCTTCTAGAGTATTTCTTGAACGAATGTATTTTTATATAAAAATATAAGGTCTTGTCAACGTTTTTGTTAAACATTTTCAGGTGAACCTTGATTGGGAAACCTTCTATGCATTATGTTAGGTATCAAAGAAAATTCATCATGGTTTCAAAAGGGGAAAATATTCATGAATAAATGAAAATTTCACATAGTCACTTTTTGGCAATGTCATTTTTGGGGGTGGGTTCATCCGAAAATTTTATTCAAACACTCATGTCATAATTGAAAAATTATTTTCGTACCTATTGATCATGTTAAAACAAAATCAAACCAAAGAACCAAGTTCAAAAACTTTTGTTTGATTCAATAGCTTTCAAAACTAAAATTGAATGACAAATACATCAATATTTGGAGTATATGTGATAATTATTTATCTATTCTAGCATTTTCGCCTCCCCTCTTCATCAAATTCTAAAGAACAAACAAAAATTGTGACCTTCTTTCTCTCATACGTGAAACTTCTCACATCGCGATTTTGCAGCATATATGGTTTTCCTATTTTTTTTCTTTTATTTAATTGGTTAAAATTGATTTTTTTTAAGTTTGGATAAAAATGGAGGAAAAAAAAGTGTGGTTATATAAAGTAAAAAAAAATTATGACTATGGTGAATTTAGTAAATATAGTGTATAAGTGTTGGATCCAAAAAGATTGTAATGTGGAGCAATAATTACATAAACATAATTTATATGGGCTATTAATATATTCTTTCGAATGTTAATTAATTATTGAAAATAATAAAGTTTAGAGATATATTCATTTTTTCATATCCAAGACTCCTATATATTCACGTTATAAAAAGTACCCCACCGTAAGTATATTAGAAGTAGTAACGACCCACTTCTACGTAATTTAAATTATTTGATTGCTTCAAAATTGAGTAGTAATTAATTTGATAATGCTCAATAAAATTAGACGGACTTGAGGAAGTCTAATATTGCGCCCTTTCTTTAGAAGAGAAATTTTAGAACTTAAAATTGGGCCTTAAAATTATTATGTGAGCTTGCTAAATTTTTTCAAACTTATTTCTTATGTTCCATTGAAATACAAAGAATTTATTTTATTTAAGGATAAATATGAAATAAAAATAAAAATAATACCCACATTCTTATCCTTCAAATTTATCTTCAAAATTTATTCATATGCTTATCCTTATATTCTTAATTTTTTTTCCAAATAAAATAATAATAAAATTATGATTATCCTAAAATCTTATTCTTATTAATATCCTACACCTAGAAGCTTCCTGCCTTATTTACATAGAATAAAGTAGATCTGTCGTACACATCCTTCTACAAACAAATGGCCAAGCCTCCAAAGTAATTTTACAAAACATAACCACCACTTTATGACCATCGAAGTAAATCTCAAGGATGAAGATCAACGATATTCTCCAAGCAAGGTTTAACTTTTTTTCATAATTTATCTCAATTATTTTCTAATTTTGTAAAGTCCACAGCTAGTTCCTAATTAATACGCACAAAATTATCCAAAATGGTTTACTCTCAAGATCATAATTCATAAAGCATGTAATTTGATTAAATTCATTCTCAAGAACACACGTACACATGAATTTCATATCCATGAACAATGTAATAGTTTCAAAATTTGGAAATTATGGAAAATAAAAAAAGTAAATAAAAATACATAAATTAAGAAACTAGAATAGAGGAGAGCAGAAGAGTCTTGGTTTGGTGTGTGGCGTCATCGAGTCAGTCAAATGTAGGTCATAGCTGCGGCTGGGCTCACGTTGTTAGGGATGTCGGAGTCGTGGTTGTCGCAGCGGGACTAGGGCTGCAGGTCTATTTCAAGGTCTTCATGTCATTGTCGGCGGTGATGAAGTGGCTCACCGGAGCTAGGTAGAAGAAGAGAGTAAGAATTAAGGAATTTAATTTTGATTCCGAATTTGGGGCTTTCTTGTGTAATCTATGTTCTGGAGTCAAGTCTTATCTGAGTCGGTTGAACTCTTCTAGATCGAGTAGTCGGGCTGTTTACGGAAGGCAGTGAGGTCATCGAAGTCTGGTAGAAGAAGAGAGAGAGAGAGAGCGAGAGAGAGGGAAAGAGGTTTTGGTTCTTCAATTTAGGGAAAAATGATTTGTGTACAGTCGTCTGGTTCAAGAAGAGTGAGTATATGATTTAATAACAAATAAGTTATTTCCACCTAGGGACTCACTAATTTTCAAATATTAGAAAAATTACCCCAGAAAATTATGAACCATAGATTTAGGCCAATCTCTTTATTTTGAACTCAAATTATAACCATAAACTTTTAATAACGGAGTTTATAGCCCATAACTTCGTAAGTTCATTGAATAAGCACATGAATTTCTAGATTTCAGATTTATTTAAATTATAATTGTCCCAAATTATTTATTTGAAATTATTTTGAAACTAGGTGCGGCGCAATTAAGGCACTTGTCCACTTTGTGATTCTCTGCTCAATTTTATATGCTCTCTATTATCAGGTAGGTGAAATTGTTATCTTTGAAATAAAAGTATATGATATGTGCTTTTTGAAATAGAAATATTTTTAATCCAACTTGAATTATCGTGGATGGAATGTGGATAGCATTTCGTATACAGAGAATAGAATGATCACGACCCCCACCACTGAGTACATTTTAAGAGTGCTCACCCCACATTTCTAAATATTTTCAGGACACTGAACTTGGAGGAGCGTAAAAGAAATGGGGTGGATCTTCTCTAGACGTCTTGGTTATTTCACTTGAAGTTTTGAACTTGATATTTTGTGTTCGTTAGTGGTTTCAAGACTAACTTAAACTAGCAAGTGGAATGTGGATATTACAGTTTTATAAATATTAGGAATGTGAATTTTATATTTTAGAACTTATGAATTTATTTTTGAAATAAACTTGGAGTTTATTAGAATTTATGAAATAAAAGTAATTGATCTAAGTATATATATATATATATATATTGTGATCTTGTATTTTTCTAATTGAGATTTCTATCATTTTTATTTTAGAAATGAAAAAAAAGTTACTCGAATTATTATTATTGCCAGTCATTTTCCGCTTTAAAGAATAGACAACGTATCATTTTAAATTATAGAATTTAGGGTGTTACATTTAGTGGTATCAGAGCGGGTCTACCTTTCTATAGACACAATGTGTTTGAAAGAATTTTTATTATTTGATTTTATGGTCCGCCACCCATTTCTTCCACGTGCTTCTACTCCAAGGTAGTTTGCTCGATTTATTTATTTGCAAAGGTCTTTAATGTGGCAAGCATTAAGAAGATTGTGGATATTATGTGACGAATGAGAAATGTTGAAAACTGATTTATGCATAGAAGTTTTATTATGTTGAAATGCATGATGAATGAGATATAAATTATTTTAGTTCTCAAAATTTAGAATGAACATAGAAGGTTCTTCTACATATATTTGCCTAATTAGATACAAGGAATTTAGTGAACTTAACCCTTGAGATTAGAATTCCTGCAAGAAAGACCTTAAGAACTGATAGGATTCTTAAAGACGTTAGATTTGACTTTGGAGGGAAGGAGCTTGTACCTGACCTGTATGCTTAGAAAATGCGAAAATTCGATTTAATCTTGTGAATAAACTGGTTAAGTAGAAGTTTTGCGACAATAAATTGTCATGGTTAAACAGTAGTATTTTAGAAACCGGATGAGGAAAAGTTTTATCTTAGCTTCCATGTAGCTAAGTTAGATGGAAAACAGAAATCGTATCAACAATGAAAGCGGTAAAGATATTAAAGACGATAAGAATTCTTTGTTAATATTATCGAGACAACGCCAACAAAATCAACATGTTTCGCAGTTGTGTTTCCTAAAGTGATACCTTGATTTATACTGAATAGATAGGTAGAGTTCACGATTGCATTGATTACAAGAGTTACAGCAGTGTCTAAGGCACCACTAGAATTACAAGAGTTAAAGGTTCAACTTTACAAGAGCGTTTGACCATGCGAAGCTCCGATTCTGTTTTGTGAAGAAGAAAGATGTTAGTATAAGAACATATATAGATTATTGAGATCTAAATCATCTCACAATGAAGGGTAAATATCCCTTGCTGAGAATTAAAGATTTATTCAATCAACTTAGAAGAGCAATCGTGTTCTCAAAGATAGATCCGAGATCAGGATATCATCAGTTGAATGTAAAGAAAGATGATATTCCTAACACAACCTTTAGGATGAAATATGATCATTACGAGTTTGTAGTGATGTATGTTGGGTTGTCTAATGCACCAAAAACGTTCATAATTCTAATGAACCTAGTGTTTCATCCCTGCATAGATCATTTTGTCATTGCATTCATCAATGACATTTTAGGATAAAGAGCAATATGTGGCACACTTGAGAGTTGTGCTGAAAACTCTAAGTTAATAAAAATCATACGCTAAGTTCAAGAAGTATGAGTTTTGACTGGATCGGATAGCATTTCTTAAACATGTAGTGACCGCTGAAGGCAATGAAATAAATTCAACAAAGGTAGAAGTTATCAATAATTGAAGTTCTCTACCTAAAGTGGGAGATGTAATGTTCTTTCTGGGATTGGTAGAATGATACTAGAGTTTATCGAAAGGTTCTCCAGAATCATTTCCTGACACAAAAGCGGTACCTTTTGAGTAGACAAAATCATGCGATTAAAGTTTTTAGAAGCTGAAATGAATACTGGTGATGGCCCAGTATTGACCATCCCTAATGGGTCTCAGGGATTCATGATTTACAGTGATGGATCAAAACAAGGACTAGAATGCGTCTTAATGCAACAGGGAAAGGTGGTTTCTTACGCTTCTAGACAATTGAAGCCTTACAAGTTAAATTATCCCACTCATGATTTAGAATTGGCTGCTATTGTGCATGCATTGAAGATTCAGAGACATTATCTCTGTGGAGTTAAGTGTGAGATTTATACGGATCATAAAAGTCTTAAATATTTCTTCACTCGGAAGGAATTGAATATGCGGCAAAAAAATTGGTTGGAACTTTTAGTTTTGTATACTGGAAGACTTGTCTTTGTATACTTTTCTGATGATATGATGATATGAAATGAAAGTTATTGCAGTCACTGTTTGCATTTAGATTATGTTCTATAATTGTTTTATGCAATGTTCCATATACTTACATTGTAGATGATATGGTGTGGGAAGTCACACGGTAAGATCATAGCATTAGAACCTTGTAATGTATTAAAGAGCTCACGGCTTAGATGGTCCTGAACACACCATCGGTACACCGTAGAATAATCTGATAAGTTAGTTTATCTTGACTAACTGATTATTCTAGTACACTCGTTAGTGTATTGAGGAGGATCACGATAGGATACTATTCTCTGTGTCTGACCCAGTTACTGAGAGAATAAAGATCCACAGAGTACGGGCTCTGAACTCGTGTGATATTGGTGAGCATATGTGTGCGTTGTTTATTACTTTGATTTATCAATGGGTGAGATCCTTTCGTAGATCGAATTCGATATCTTGGGTAATAACAATGTATACATGATGTCTCGAGCAGTATGCATGAGCACCATGTCCTGGTGCGCCAGGTTGATGATGTTCTCTTGATGATGTTCCTGCGGGTGGAATTTATTCCGTACATGAATAAAGCTTGTGTGGTACTACTGAAGATTTTAGATGATAATTAATTATAGCTGTCAGAGGCTGACATAATTAATTAATGAACATTATAGATCCCTGTTGTAGCCCAATTGACTGATAGTGGACTGGATATTGAACTTGAGATAGAGGCCCAAACCCAGTAGGGTTGGGAGACTGATTTTCGATCACCACCTATATAAATAGGGGTGAGGGTTTTCGAAAATCAGCAGATAAGAAATCAGCCCCTTTTTGTCTCTCAAAGTTATCCACAGATTCCACAACCCTATCTAGTAGATTTCAGCCCACTCTGAATCTAGATACAGTCCCGGAATACAACAGAAGATCTTGGAGTAGAATTGTGCTGTGGACGATTTTTCTAAGAAAAAAGGAGGCGCAACTTTGTTTCATTCAATAACAAGATTAGATCTTTAATCTTGTCCACAGACCGTCTATCGATTTGTAAGTAGATTCGTTTTCTATGTCTTCCGCTTTATTAGATTCAAATCTGCTTTGCATGCTTTTTTATTAGACTGTGATAAACATGCATGTTACATAAAATTATGATTTGCATAAACATGGATTAATGAACATCCAAATGATCCTGCGGTGGTTTAATTCGAAAAACCACAACAATTGGTATTAGAGCGGGTTTTGGCACTGTTCTAGGATTAATCTGAGCATAATTTCCAATTGCATAATTAAATTTGATGATAAATTTATGGTTTTTAAATTTTCAGATTTAATTGACTATGTTTTTCGATCTTATGGTATTCAAAACTTGGAAGAATTTGAGATGTAAAATTTGAAAATTCTAGTTTTGAATGGTTGAGAATTTTCAGCCACTAAATTTGGGATGATATTTGATGTTCTTCAAATTTCCAGATTTATTTCATGGGGTGGATCGAAAATTTGGTCTTCAAGGTTTCGAAAATTGAAGTAAAAAAAAATTCCCTAATTTTGTTCTAAAATTTCGAAACCTAACAATTAAATTTGGATGGATTTTTGATCAAGATCAAAATTTCCAGATTTATTTTAGATGAGGTTTGAAATTTTTAATGATTAGAATAGATTTGGTGATTTTTGTTGTATATCAAAGATTGCCTAATTCTAATCTAGATAGGTTTAAAATTAGAATTTTAAATTTGGTAATTTTTGAAGTGGATCAAAATTTCCAGATTTATTTTTTTTGTAAATTTCGAAACCTAGCTATTTTATTTGGAATAGTTTTTTGATTAATGTCAAAATTTCCAAATGTGATAATGGTGTAATTTTCAATTTTAATGAATTAATTTGGAAAAGATTTTGATGAAAATCAAATTTTCAGATTTATTTATTGAAGTGGTTCGAAAATTTGAGATATTGGATTAAGATTTGATATTATTTGATGTATATCTTAATTTACCTAATTTTAGTCTAGATAGATTTGAAAATAAAATTTTAAATTTGGAAGAATTTGAAGTGGATCAAATTTTCAGATTTATTATTTGGATATTTTCGAAATCTATATATTAAAAATTGGATAAGGTGATTTTGGATATATACAAATAATTATCAAAATCCAATTGTGATAAGAATTTAATTTTGGATAGGTTTTGGAAGAATTTGGATTGGGATCAAATCTTTAAACCTTATCCTTAAAGATTTAGATTCTTATGGATAATATTTGGATTAGATTTTTGATTTATATCAAAATATCCAATTATTATTTAATTAGGGTGCCTTGAAAATATTAAATAAATTTGGTGGATAATTATTAATAATTTCCAGATTTATTTTAAGTAATATTTTCAAAAATCACAAGTATAAAATTGGTGGATAATTGTTTTAATTTCCAATTTTATCTTGTGGATAATATCGAATTAATTAATTTATTTAATTGTTAAATTCGATTATTATTTAATATTCATGCATAGATATCATATGTTATTTTATGTGGATCAAATAATACATGATTGTTGGTTTTGTAGACTGTGTTTGTTTGCAGGTTTACCAACTATCATGGCTCCTTTATTTTATGTGATGTATGTTTATGTTGAATGAATGTTGGCCATATGCCGGTTTGGCTACGTGATTTTAATCCATGAGAAAATCCATGGATTAGGTCTAGGTTTTATTTTACGTTGTTTTAATGTAATAGATATAAAGCTGTTAGACCGAGTTTTTGAGTTGTAATTTTTATTCTAGCAATATTAGATTTTTCCTTTCGGAATAGATAGTCTGTATTGAATAAAGATCGGAGATCAACTCAAAAGAAGGAAAGTGGTTCAGCACCAAAAAGGAAAGTTCACATCGGTGAAGGGGGCGGCGGTTCCAAGCCCTGTTTCCGGAGCTGACTTTCCAGTTTTATCTCATCAATCAACATGAGATATAAGTCATGATAGTTGGAATATTACTGTTGCTTATTATGTTGAAGCATGCAATGGTTGTTTATCATTTTATGTGATGTTTGCATGTTCGATAATGGGATAAAATGAAACCTCAAACATAAATAACTAAGTGGGAGAGATTCATACCAAAGTATGTAGAAATCTCATACGGTCTCCATTAAAATCTGGTTTAATTGAGAAGTGATGGGCATGCGCGTTGACATCGGTCTTCCTCCATATCGGATGTGTCATATCACAGTTTTTTCTAGAAATTAAATCTCCTAAATGGATAGTTGTAGAACACTATTAGGACTAACTGACTCCTCCATCTAGAGCAGTTAAATTCGAATAGTGATCTTGGTGCGAAGATAATGGTGTGCACACTTAGATGTAATTTATTGATAAACGTCCACACGATCATGGCTTATCAGTTAGACGATTACATAATCGTGTTTATTATCCGGCTATTAATTTGCTTGTTGTAAGAAAACTCAATTGGAGGCAAATTAAAGGTTTAACCTATTTAAAAATGGATTTTATAAACGTCCACACTATCGTGGCTTATAGAAGACATTTTTAAAGTGTCGGTGGAAAAGTATATAATTTTTGTGAGGTTTTCGATTATATACTGTTTATCCTAAACATGTTTTGTGACTGTACTGCATGTTTTAATTTCAGTTATTTCATATCATCAATAGCACTCTCCAATCTGTCCTCAATCCTTAATGAAAACAAACTTATCGGTGAAAACTACAATGACTGGCCTCGTAACCTTAACTTAGTTCTTGTCGCTGAGGGACACAAGTTTGTACTTGAAGAGATTTGTCCTCAGAAGCCAGATGAGGGTTCTGAAGAAGCCCAAAAGGTTGCATATGATAAGTGGGTTAGATCTAATAAGATATCACGCTGTTACATCTTGGCATCTATGTCAAGTATGTTGCAACATCATCATGAGCCTATGAAAACCGCTTATGATATCATGTACAACCTTAGGCAGCTATTTCGTCATCAGAACCGCTCGGTACGCCCTTTGGCCATGAAGAAGCTAATGGATGCGAAAATGTCTGACTCCACACCTGTTAGGGATCACGTTCTCATGATGATGGGGTATTTATTTGAGATCGAGACCTTGGGTGGAGAACTAGATAGAGATTCTCAAATCGACATTGTTCTTCATAGCTTGTCCTCGAAGTTTGAGTAGTTCAAGCTGAATTTTAACATGATTAAAAGGGATGTCAGCCTGACTGAACTGCTCATAGATCTTCAGGCGGCTGAATTGCTTCAAAAGAGCAATCCTCAGGCCCACATAACTGAAAATGGCGTGTCTTCTTTTGGTGGAAAAAGGAAGAAGAGAAACGCACCTAAAAAGGCTGTAGATGAGGCGATTAAGGCGGAGAAGCCAAAGGCAAAGATTCCTCCCGAGGAGTTCAAGTCGAAGACTAAGTGCTTGAAGTGCGGCCAACTAGGTCACTGGTAGGCGGCGTGTCCTAACAAGAAGAAGAAGAGAGGTACATCTCATACTCTGGTTGTGGAAACATGTTTAGCAACTTGTTCTACCCAGTCATGGGTAGTAGATACTGGAGCTACTGATCATGTTTGTATGTCTTTACAGGGGTTCCTGGTAAAAAGACAGCTGAGTGAGGACGAGATCACCATCTATATGGGTAATGCTACGAGAGTGGCGGCTATTGCAGTGGGAGACGTTGTTTTATCTTTCAGTAGTGATAGAACTTTGGTTTTGAAAGATTGTCTTTATGTGCCTGGTTTTAGGCGAAACTTGATTTCAGTTTCTAAATTGATTATGGATGGATATTCTATTTCTTTTGATAACAGAGTAGTTATCTTTAGTGTTAAACATTTTATTTGTTTTGGCATATTGGATGGACACTTATACTTTCTTAAACCAATTGAAAAACTACGCAAAGACAACTGTTGAATACATCGATCATAAACCCTAACAATAGAAAAGAACCTTCGGAATTGAATCAAACCTATCTTTAGCATCTAAGGCTAGGTCATATTAACCTTAAGAGGATACAAAGGCTTATAAACGATGGACCATTGTCTTCTTTGGTACTAGAATCGTTTCTTTTGTGTGAATCCTGTTTAGAAGGTAAAATGACCAAGTGTCATTTCCAGTCAAAAGGAAATAGATCTGAAGGGCTATTAGATTTGATTCATTCTGACCTATGCGGCCCTATGTCAGTTCAAGTTTGAAGAGGGTTCGAGTATTTCATCATTCTCATTGATGATTACTCTAGATACGGTTATATTTACCTGTTACGTCACAAGTCTGAATGCTTTAAGAAATTTAAAGAGTTTAAAGCAGAAGCGGAGAAACGAACAGGCAAAAGTATCAAGTCACTACATTCTGATCATGGTGGTGAGTACCTCTCAAGCGAATTTAGGGATTACATGGCAGAGAGTGGGATTACATCCCAATTAATTGCGCCTGAAATGCCACAGCAGAATGGCGTGGCGGAAAGAAGGAATCATACATTGTTAGAGATGGTTAGATCGATGATGAGTTATTCTGAGTTTCCTATTTTGTTCTGGGGATATGCCCTGGAAATGGCAGCCTATATTCTTAACTTGGTTCCATCGAAATCAGTTCCTGCTACACCCACAGAAATATGGACTAGACGAAAGCTCAGTTTGAACCATATTCGGATTTGGGGTAGCCCAGCACACGTGTCGGACAAGGAAACTGATAAGCTGGCACCCCGTACTAATGTAAGGATGTTCGTTGGATATCCGAGAGGAACGAAAGGTGGTTTATTTTATAGTTCTAAGGATCAGAAGATCATTATTAGCACCAATGCTCGATTCTTAGAGGAAGACTATGTCATAAACCACAAACTAAGGAGTCACATCATCCTTGAGGAGTTAAGGAAAGGATAGAATCCTACACCGGTTGTACAAGAAGAAGAACCACCAAACACTGCACAACGTGTCACAAAAGTACAAAAACTGCCTCGTCGCAGTGGGAGGGTTGTATGCCAACCTGATAGATTCATTGCTCGGGGAGAGCCTTCAGATTTCCCAGAGGGTCTCAATGAATTAGATCCCAGGACCTATGACGAGGTAATTCGAGATAAAGATGCGGATTCTTGGAAAACTGCAATGGAGTCTGAGATTGGATCTATGGATCACAATCAAGTCTAGGATCTTGTAGAACCACAAGATGGGGTAAAACTCATTGGCTGTAAGTGGGTCTACAAACGCAAGAGAGGATCTGACGGGAAGGTTGAAACCTTCAAGGCAAGATTGGTGGCAAAAGGGTATACTCAAAAAGAAGGGATCGATTATGAGAAAACCTTTTCACCGGTAGCCATGCTTAAGTTAATCCGGATTGTCTTATCTATTGCCGCTCATTTGGATTATGAGATCTGGCAGATGGATGTCAAGATAGCTTTTCTAAATGGAAGACTTGAGGAAAACATCCACATGAAACAACCAGAGGGATTTATTACTAAGGGCTAAGAGGATTTGGTGTGTTAGCTTAAGAGATCCATTTATGGACTTAAACAAACATCAAGATCTTGGAACATCCGATTTGATGAGGTTATCCAGTCATATGGATTCATGTAAAGTCCAGATGAGAGTTGTGTGTACAAGACATGTGATGGAAACATGGTGGCATTTCTCATACTTTATGTTGATAACATCTTACTTTTGGAAATAATAAGAAGGTGTTGTCGAACATTAGGGTATGGCTGTCCAAGCAGTTCGATATGAAGGATCTGGGTGAAGCCGGACATGTCCTTGGCATCAAGATCATTCAAGATCGCCAGAAAATGATGTTATGTCTGTCCCAGACAACTTATATCGATACAGTGCTAGCTAGATTTGGCATGCAAGATTCCAAAAAAGGTTTTGTACCTTACAGGCATGGAATTCATCTATCCAAGGAAATGTGTCCCCAAACACAGTCTGAGATAGAGGAAATGAAGAAAGTACCATATGCTTCGACTGTGGGAAGTTTGATGTATGTTATGCTTTGCATTAGGCCTAATATATGCTATGTCGTTGGCATGGTAAGCAGATATCAGTCTAACCCTGGACAAGGTCACTGGACTGTGGTCAAAAACATTCTCAAGTACCTTAAACGGACTCGAGATTATATATTGGTTTTCCGCTCTGATAGTCTAGTACCTTTGGGTCACACGGACTCAGATTTTCAATCTGATAAAGATCAGAGTAAGTCTATCTCGGGCTATGTGTTTACATTAGGAGGTGGAGCCATTGCATGGAGGAGCATTAAGCAGAAATGCATTGCGAATTCCATCATTGAAGCCAAGTATGTAGCTGCTTCTGAGGCTGCAAAAGAGGCTGTCTAGTTCCGCAGGTTCCTAGTGGGCTTGGGCGTGGTTTTTGATTTGCCTAAGACTATCACAATATACTGTGATAACTCTGGTGCAGTGACAAATTCGAAGGAACCCAGAGCCCATAAAGTAAGTAAACACATAGAGAGAAAGTACCATCTTATGCGAGAAATTATTAAGAGAGGAGACGTGGTGGTGGTCAAGATTGTATCGGAGGACAACCTAGCTGATCCATTCAGGAAGAGCCTGCCGGCTAAGACCTTTGATGGTCACGTGGAGAAAATGGGAGTGAGATGCAGACCTGGTGGCGCAGTTTGAGTTGATAGTTTAGATTGGAGAGTTAGCCAGTTAGTTATTATGCCTGAAAGACATGCTTCAAGTATAAGTGGGAGATTGTTAGTTTTGTATACTGGAAGACTTGTCTTTGTATACTTTTCTGATGATATGATAATATGAAATAAAAGTTATTGCAGTCACTGTTTGCATTTAGATTATGTTCTATAATTGTTTTATGCCATGTTCCATATACTTACATTGTAGATGATATAGTGTGGGGAGTCATACGGTAAGATGATATCATTAGAACATTGTAATGTATTAAAGAGCCCATGGCTTAGATGGTCTTGAACACACCATCGGTACACCGTAGAATAATCTGATAAGTTAGTTTATCTTGACTAACTGATTATTCTAGTACACTCGTTAGTGTATTGAGGAGGATCATGATAAGATACTATTCTCTGTCTCTGACCCAGTTACTGAGAGAATAAAGATCCACAGAGTTCGGGTTCTGAACTCATGTGATATTGACGAGCATATGTGTGCGTTGTTTATTACTTTGATTTATCAATGGGTGAGATCCTTTCGTAAATCGAATTCGATATCTTGGGTAATAACAATATATACATGATGTCTCGAGCAGTATGCATGAGCACCGTGTCCTGGTGCGCCAGGTTGATGATGTTCTCTTGAGGAAACACAAGTTCATATTGAAACCCTGCAGGTGGAATTTATTCCGTACATGAATAAAGCTCGTGTGGTACTACTCAAGGTTTTAGATGTTAATTAATTATAGCTGTCAGAGGCTGACATAATTAATTAATGAATATTATATCTTAAACACGGGGAATGGCTGGACTAAAGGAGAAAGCATATTCGTAAATATGTATTAAATTGGTAGGTCAGTTTTACTTCTTTAGTGGAATAAAAGTAAAACTTAATTTATTTAATTATATCCTAGGTTTATTGGATATTGGATATTAAATAAATTAGTGGGCCAATTTAATATTTTTCTAGATCACTGTTGTAGCCTAATTGACTGATAGTGGATTGGATATTGAACTTGAGATAGAGGCCCAAACCCAGTAGGGTTGGGAGACTGATTTTCGATCATCACCTATATAAATAGGGGTGAGGGTTTTCGAAAATCAGCAGATAAGAAATTAGCCCCTCTTTGTCTCTCAAAGTTATCCACAGATTCCACAACCCTATCTAGTAGATTTCAGCCCACTCTGAATCTAGATACAGTCCGGGAATACAACAAAAGATCTTGGAGTAGAATTGTGCAGTGGACGATTTTTCTGAGAAAAAAGGAGGCGCCAGTTTGTTTCATTCAACAGCAAGATTAGATCTTTAATCTTGTCCACAGACCGTCTATTAATTTGTAAGTAGATTCATTTTCTATGTCTTTCGCTTTATTAGATTCGAATCTACTTTGCATGCTTTTTTATTAGACTGTGATAAACATGCATGTTACATAAAATTATGATTTACATGAACATGGATTAATGAACATCCAAATGATCCTGCGGTGGTTTAATTCGAAAAAACCCCAACAGGAACTAGTTAAAGACTATGACTACACGATCATGTATTACTCCAAAAAGGCTAATGTTATGGCTGATGCACTTAGTTGAAAGAAAGTGAATCCAACTAAGGGGATTAAACAACAAGAATAGTTGATTAAGGATTTTGAGAAGCTAAATCTCAAAGTTATTGTCACACCAGAAAAAGCTAATGCTATAATTGCAGCGTTAATAGTTCAACCGACACTAAGAGATAGAATTAGAGTCGCATAAAGGAAAGATGGTTTTCTAGAAAAGATGCGAGCAAGAGAAGTGTCGGGTGATTCTAAAGGATTCACAATATCATCTGATGGGACTTTAATTTTTAAGGAAAGAATTTGTATGCTGGACAACAAAATAATGAAAGAAATATTGGAAGAGGCACATCGAACGCTATACATGACACAACATAGAAGTACTCAAATGTAATAAGATTTTAAAAGAAATTTTTGGTGGTATGACATAAAGATATCAATTGCAACATATGTTGAACGACATTTAGCTTGTCAACAAGTAAAGATAGAATACCAGATATCGTCAGGATTATTAAATCCTTTGGAAATACCTGAATGGAAGTGAGAGCATATCACTATGAACTTTATGGTACGATTTCCTAAGACCGAAGAATAATGATGCAATATGGATTCTAGTGATCGATTGACAAAATGATCTCACTTTTTTACTTGTAAGAGTGACATTTACCATGGGCCAGTTCACTCAATTATATATTCGAGAATTAGTTTGACTACGTAGAGAGCTAGTTTCTATAATATCAGACAGATATCCCCATTTCACATCAAGATTTCGGAAGAGCTTACACGTATTTTAAGCACAAAGTTAAAAGTTCTCAACAACATATCACTCTCAAACTAGTGGCCAATCAGAAATGAGTATATAGATGCTGGAAGATAAGTTACAGACTTGTGTCATGGATTTAAGCATTAGTTGTGAGGTGCGCTTACCATTTGTAGAGTTTGCTTATAACCACAGTTTATAATAGTTACCACTCTAGCATTGGCATGACTCAATATGAGGCATTATATGAACGAAAGTGTAGACTACCTGCGTATTAGGATGAAGTTAGAGATAAAATATTTTTAGATACTGAAATTATTAAAAAAATGGTGAAAACAGTGGAGATGATTCGAGACACCGTTAAAGTTGTTCAAGATCGTACACCAACAAAAGAAGAAAATATCTTCATTTTGAAGTATATGAAAGTGTTTTGGAAGACCACTCCAATGAAATGAATATTAAAATTTGGAAGAAAGGGAAAGTTGAGATCTTATCAAGCCTTTTGAACCTTTAGAACAAATCGGTGATGTGGCCTATCGTCTAGCTCTACCACTCAAATTTTCATTGGTACATGATACAATTCATGTTCTATCTTAAGGAAGTATTTGCACGAATCAAGTCACGCCATCAACTATGAGAAAATACATCGCAACATAGATTTGATCTATGAAGTGAAAAATATCACCATTTTCGATAGAAAGGCACGTGAGATAAGAAATCGATAGGTTTCGCTATTAGAATACAATAGAATAGACAGGGAAATGAAGAAACAACTTGGCAATACGAGTAGGAGATCCTAGATAAGTACCTATATTTAGATCAACCTTGTAAGATATATTTCGAGGATAATTTTTTTTTAAGTGGGTAGGATTGTGACGACCCACTTCTACATAATTTAAATTATTTGATTGCTTCAAAATTGAATAGTAATTTATTTGATAATGCTCGATAAAATTAGACGGACTTGAGGAAGTCTAATCTTATGCCCCTAGTTTAGAAGAGAAATTTTAGAACTTAAAATTGGGCCTTAAAATTATTATGTGAGCTTGTTAAATATTTTCAAACTTATTTCTTCTTTTCCATTGAAATACAAAGAATTTATTTTATTTAAAGATAAATATGATATTAAAATAAAAATAATACCCTCATTCTTATTCTTCAAATTTATCTTCAAAATTTATTCATATGCTTATCCTTATATTCTTAATTTTTTTTCCAAATAAAATAATAATAAAATTATGATTATCCTAAAATCTTATTCTTATTATTATCCTACACCTAGAAGCTTCCTACCTTACTTACATAGAATAAAGTAGACATGGCATACATATCCTTCTTCAAACAAATGGACATACCTCCAAAGTAATTTCACTAAACATAACCACCATTTTATGACCATCGACGATATTCACCAAGCAAGGTTTAACTCTTTTTCAGAATTTATCTCAATTATTTTCTAATGTTGTAAAGTCCATAGCTAGTTCCTAATTAATACACACAAAATTATCCAAAATGGTTTACTCTCAAGATCATAATTCATAAAGCATGTAATTTGATTAAATTCATTCTCAAGAACACACGTACACATGAATTTCATATCCATGAACAAAGTAATAGTTTCAAAATTTGGAAATTATGGAAAATCGAAAAAGTAAATAGAAATACATAAATGAAGAAACTAGAATAGAGGAGAACAAAGAGCCTTGGTCTGGTGTGTAGCGTCATCGAGTCAGTCAAGTGTGGGTCAGAGCTGGGGTTGGGCTCACGTTGTTCGGGGATGTCGGAGTCATGGTCATCGCAGCGGGAACAGGGCTGCAGTCGTCAGTCTGAGTCACAACAAGTACCGCTGCAGGTCTGTTTCAAGGTCTTCGTGTCGTTGTCGGCGGCGACAAAGTGGCTCGCCGGAGCTGGGTAAAAGAAGAGAGTAAGAATTAGGGATTTCATTTTGATTCTGAATTTGGGGCTTTCCTGTATAATCATTATTCTATAGTTGAGTCTTGTCTGAGTCGGTTGAACTCTTCTAGATCAAGTAGTCGGGTTGTTGACGGAAGGTGGTGAGGTCGTCGAAGTCTGGTAGGAGAAGAGAGAGAGAGAGAGAGAGAGAGAGAGAGAGAGAGAGAGAGGTTTTGATTCTTCAATTTAGGGGAAAATGATTTGTGTACAGTCGTCTGGTTCGAGAAGAGTGAGGAGATGATTTAATAACAAATATATTATTCCCACCCAGGGACTCACTAATTTTCAAATATTAGAAAAATTACCCCAGAAAATTATAAACCATAGATTTAGCCCAATCTCTTTATTTTAATCTCAAATTCTAACCATAAACTTTTTATAACGGAGTTTTTAGCCTATAACTTCATAAGTTGATTGAATAAGCCCATGAATTTCTAGATTTCAGATTTATTTAAATTATAATTGGCCCATATTATTTATTTGAAATTATTTTGAAACTAGGTGCGGGGCAATTAAGACACTCGTCCACTTTGTGATTCTCTGTTCAATTTTACGTGCTCTCTATTATCAGGTGGGTGAAATTATTATCTTTGAAATAAAAGTATATGATATATGCTTTTTGAGATAGAAATATTTTTAATTCAACTTGAATTATCATGGATGGAATGTGGATAGCGTTTCGTGCGCACAAAATAACGTTTTATAC
This sequence comes from Perilla frutescens, assembly GCA_026008535.1. Taxonomy (NCBI): domain Eukaryota; kingdom Viridiplantae; phylum Streptophyta; class Magnoliopsida; order Lamiales; family Lamiaceae; genus Perilla; species Perilla frutescens. The sequence goes on from BRKX01000008.1 coordinate 41,009,578, forward strand.
ACATAAAAGCATTTTATACGCACCAAAATATATCATATGCATAGTTCAAGATGTATTCTAAAATCAGAAGAAGAGTGCCCTAAATCCATTATTTATACAATTTATTTATGTTGGATAAATAGAAAGAATGATCACGACCCCCACTACTTAGTACGTTTTAATAGTGCTCACCCCACATTTCTAAATATTTTCAGGTCACTTAGCTTGGAGCAGCGTGAAAAAAATGGGATGGATCTTCTCTAGACGTCTTGGTTATTTCACTTGAAGTTTTGAACTTGATATTTTGTGTTTGTTAGTGGTCTCTGGACTAACTTAAACTAACAGGTGGAATGTGGATATTACGGTTTTATAAATATTAGGAATGTGAATTTTATATTTTAGAACTTATGAATTTATTTTTGAAATAAACTTGGAGTTTATTAGAATTTATGAAATGAAAGTAATTGATCTAAGTATATATATTTAAATATATATATATATACATATATATTGTAACACCCTAAATTATATAATTTAAAATGTTACTCTTTCTATTCTTTAAAGCGGAAAGTTATTAACAAAAATAGCAGTTCGAATAATTTTTTTTATAATTAACCTTACTAGAAATTCTAAGAAGAAAATAGAACCATATATTTCAGAAATTTATGTACTTAGATCAAAATACCTGCATTTTCATAAACACCAAGTTCATTTCAAATAGGAACTCACAAGTTCAAAAATATAAAATTCACACTCCTAATAATAATAAAACCATATTAGCAAACCACTAGCTTAGGTTAGTTCAAAAAAACACCAACAACACGCATAATATCAAGTTCAAAATAGTAAACTCTAAACAAAAAGCCCAAGAATTTCAGGTCAAGTAATCAAAATGTCTTGAGCATGTCCACCCTATTTCCTTCACACGGCTCCAAGCTCACTGACCTGAAAATATTTAAAAATGTGGGGTGAGCACTCTTAAAACGTACTCAGTGGTGGGGGATCATGGACATTTCTTACTTTTTATCCAACAGAAATAAATCGTAGGAATAATGGATTTAGGGTACTCTTCTTCAGATTCTAGAATATATCTTGAACTATGAAATGAAAGTAATTGATCTAAGTATATATATTTAAATATATATATATATACATATATATTGTAACACCTAAATTATATAATTTAAAATGTTACTCTTTCTATTCTTTAAAGCGGAAAGTTATTAACAAAAATAGCAGTTTGAATAATTTTTGTTTATAATTAACCTTGCTAGAAATTCTAAGAAGAAAATAGAACCATATATTTCAGAAATTTATGTACTTAGATCAAAATACCTGCATTTCATAAACACCAAGTTCATTTCAAATAGGAAGTCACAAGTTCAAAAATATAAAATTCACACTCCTAATATTAATAAAACCATATTAGCAAACCACTAGCTTAGGTTAGTTCAAAAAAACACCAACAACACGCATAATATCAAGTTCAAAATAGTAAACTCTAAACAAAAAGCCCAAGAATTTCAGGTCAAGTAATCAAAATGAATTGAGCATGTCCACCCTATTTCCTTCACACGGCTCCAAGCACACTGACCTGAAAATATTTAAAAATGTGGGGTGAGCACTCTTAAAACGTACTCAGTGGTGGGGAATCATGGACATTTCTTACTTTTTATCCAACAGAAATAAATCGCAGGAATAATGGATTTAGGGTACTCTTCTTATGATTCTAGAATACATCTTGAACTATGTATAGGACATATTCTGGTGCGTACGAAATGCCTCTGTGCATAGGAAATGCTATTCTATGCGTATGAAACGCTATCCATATTCCATCCACGATAATTCAAGTTGGACTAAAAACATTTCTGTCAAACATCATATATCATATACTTTTATTTCAAATATAATAATTTCACCCCCTGATAATAGAGAGCACGTAAAATCAGGAAGAGAATCACAAAGTGGACGAAGATCCTAATTGCGCCGTACGTAGTATATATATATAAAAAAATCTCAATAAATTATTTAAGTGAATCCTAATTTTAATAAATCTGATAAATTCAAACTTTATGGACTTAGATGATTAATTTATGAATTTTGGGTTAAATAATAAATAAAATAAATAAAAACTTTATGGGCAGAATTCATATCTAAATAATTTATAAACCAAATAGCAACTTGTAAATAAAATTAAAGCCTGTTAATATGCAATATCTAGTAATAGTAGTACTTTATTCAACTTTGTTTATTTTGCAAAAAGATCCATTCTCTTCTCTTACTAAATACACGACTCAAAAGTCAAAAGCAATTTGGGAATCAAGCAAATAAATTGAAATTTCCAATCCCTATCTTTCCTTCTCTCTCTCTCTCTCTCTCTCTCTCTACTGTGAATGGAAAACAAAACAGACAACCCAAATTCCAATTTCTTCTCATCTTCTCTTCCGATCATCTTCTCTGGCAGGACTACCTCACCCTTCTCTTTCCTTCTCGACTCCGGCGAGCTCACTAATGTCCGTCGACAACCGACTTAAACAGCTAAGAACCCCCTCCCACGGCCCAAGCAAGCCTCGCCACTCTCCCCTGCCCAACTCGACGCCATCACCGACAGTCCTGGCACCAACCCTACTCAAGTTGACTCAGAACCCCAACTCATCAACATCCAACCTCTACCCCCTTCTCTTCTCCTTCCTTGGTTTATTATTATTATTTTATTTATTTCTCTGCAATTTCTACAATTTATAGTTCTAAATTCTGCAATACTTCCAATATGAGATTTACGTATGTGTGTGAAGGTGAAAAGGAAATTGGTTAATTTATTTATATTTTTTTATTCCTAGTAAGTGAAAATATGTGAGGTTGTGAAGTCTCTGGAAAATTTGACAATTTTAAGTACATTATTAAAGAGCAATTTGGGGTTGGTGTTGTGAATTTTACGCAACTAAAATAGAAATTGGAACTGAAAAGCTTACTAGAAGGTTTGAATTTGCGGCAGCTGTGAATCTCAATTTCTCAGAAGTGTTTGCAATGGTAAATGAGTAAGAAGTTCTGTTTTTTTTATGTTAAAGAATGGATGTGTATGGAGAAGAGATTTATTAGCTATTAAGAAGACACGTATTTTGAAATTTTATTATACGTGTTTATTCAATAAAAGAGGCTGAAAAGCACAAGATTATCCTCTCCATTTTTTTTAAATTCATAAAATATGTATGTATATATAAATCTTGTAACTATACAAGACATAGAAGTATTATAAGGCTCTTTAGTAAATTTTTATAACTCTAATACTAATTCTAAATATTTATTATACTAAGGACGCAATTTCAGACTTACTCAAGTCTAACAAATTCTATCGGGCATCATCAAATGAATTATAACTTGAATTTAACGCAATTAAATAAGAATTTAAATTACGTAAAAGTGGGTTGCTACAATCCTACCCACTAAAAAAAATTTCGTCCTCGAAATTTACCTTACCAGGACCTAAGGATGGATATTTAGCTAGGATTTCCTCCTCGCGTTCCCAAGTTGCTTCTTCTCTCCTGTGCCTACTCCACTGTACTCTAATTAGTGAAACGTGTCTATTTCTTAACTCATGTATCTTCCTATCGAGAACAGAAACAGGCTCCTCTTCATAGGTTAAGTCTTTGTTGAGTTGTATGTCTTCATAGTTGATGGTGTGACTTGGCTCATGAAAATACTTCCTTAGCATAGAAACATGAAAGACATCATACACCAACGACAATCTAGGTGGTAGAGCTAGGCGATAAGCCACATCAACAATTCATTCTAAGATTTCGAAAGGTCCGATAAAATGAGGTCTTAATTTTGCTTTCTTCCCAAACCTCAAGACCCCCTTCATAGGAGCGACCTTCAAAAAACTTTGTCACCTACCTCAAAATGCAAATCTTTTCTCCTTTTGTTAGCGTACAATTTCTGTCGATCTTGAGCAACTTTAATGTTAGCTCGAATCTTCTCCACTTCTTCCACCGTTCTTGCAACTATTTCGGGACCTAAAATTTTTCTCTCTCTAACTTCATCCCAATACGCCAGTGATCTACATTTTCATCCGTATAGCGCTTCATATGGAGCCATGCTAATGCTAGAGTGGAAGCTATTGTTATAAGCAAATTCCACTAACGGTAGATACGCCTCCCAGCTACCTCCTAAATCCATGACGCAAGTTCGTAACATATCTTCCAATATTTCTATACTTCTTTCTGATTGGCCATCTGTCTGAGGATGATATGCAGTTGAAAACTTTAGCTTCGTGCCCAATGCTGCATGTAAGCTCTTCCAAAATCTTGATGTGAAACAGGGATCTCGATCTGATATTATGGACACTGGGACTCCGTGTAGTCAGACTACATCTCGAATGTATAGCTGAGCGAGTTGATCCATAGTGAACGTCATTCGTACGGGTAAAAAGTGAGCTAATTTTGTCAGTCGATCAACTATAACCCAAATCGCATCATGATTCTTTACGGTCTTGGGAAGTCTAACCACAAAATCCATGGTAATATGCTCCCATTTCCATTCTGGTATTTCCAGAGGATTCAAATATCCTGATGGTCTTTGGTGCTCCGCTTGTACTTGCTGACAAGCCAAACATCGTGTAATGTAATCAGCAATCAATCTCTTCATGCTATACCACCAGAAACTTCGTTTTAAGTCTTGATACATCTTAGAACTTCCAGGATGTGTTGTGTAAGGCGTTCGATGCGCTTTATCCAAAATTTCTCTCATTATCTTGTTGTTTGGCACACAAATTCTACCTTTAAAGAGTAGAGTTCCATCTGATGAGATCGGGAATCCCTTAGAATTGTCCGACACTTCTCTTGCTTGCATATTTTCTAGAAAACCATCTTCTTTTTGTGCCACTCTAATTCTATCTTGTAGCGTCGGTTGCACTACTAATGCTGCAATTATAGCATTAGCTTCTTCTGGTGTGGACACAACCTCGAGATTCAACTTCTCAAAATCCTTAATCAACTCTTCTTGCTGCGTAATTCCCTTTGTATGATTCACTTCCTTTCAACTAAGTGCATCAGCCACAATGTTGGCTTTTCTGGAGTGATACATGATCGTACAGTCATAGTCTTTAACTAATTCCAGCCACCTTCTTTGCCTCATATTCAATTCCTTCTGAGTGAAGAAATATTTAAGACTTTTATGATCCGTATAAATCTCACACTTACCTCCATAGAGATAATGTCTCCAAATCTTCAATGCATGCACAACAGCAGCCAACTCTAGATCATGAGTAGGATAATTCAACTCATGAGGCTTCAATTGTGTAGAAGCATAAGCAACTACCTTTCCCTGTTGCATCAAGACGCATCCCAGTCCTGGTTTTGATGCATCACTATAAATAACAAACCCCTTAGATCCATCAGAGATAGTCAATACTGGGGCTGTTATTAGTCTTCTTTTCAGCTCCTGAAAACTCTCCTCACATTTTTCTGTCCATTCAAATGGTACCCCTTTTCGTGTCAGCTGTGTGAGTGGTCCGGCTATCTTGGAGAATCCTTCAATAAATCTCCGGTAGTATCCAGCCATTCCCAGAAAACTTCTCACTTCTCCCACATTTGTTGGTTGACTCCAATTGTTGACAGTCTCTACTTTTGTTGGATCAACCTCAATACCTTTAGTAGTCACTACGTGCCTAAGAAATGCTATCCGATCTAACCAAAACTCACACTTTTTGAACTTAGCATATAATTTCTCCTTTCTTAGAGTTTCTAGCACAACTCTCAGGTGTGTTGCATGTTGCTCCTTATCTTTTGAATAAATCAGAATGTCATCAATGAACACAATGACGAATTGATCTAAATATGGATGAAATACCCGATTCATTAGATCCATGAACACTCCTGGTGCATTAGACAATCCAAAAGGCATCACCATAAACTCATAATGACCATATCTTGTCCTAAAGGCCGTCTTAGGAATATCATCTTTCTTCACCTTCAATTGGTAGTATCCTGATCTCAGATCTATCTTTGAGAACATGCTAGCCCCTCGAAGTTGATCAAATAAATCATCAATTCTCGGTAAAGGGTACTTATTCTTTATTGTGAGATGGTTTAGATCTCAATAATCTATGCACATTCTCATACTACCATCTTTCTTCTTCACAAATAGAACTGGCGCTCCCCACGGCGAAACACTTGGCCGAATATACCCTTTATCGTGTAGTTCTTGAAGTTGGACCTTCAACTCTTGTAACTCTGATGGTGCCATTCGATATGGTGCCTTAGACATTGGTGTTGCTCCTGGCATTAAGTCAATTGTTAACTCCACTTGTCGATTTGGTGGTAATCCGGGTATCTCTTCAGGAAAAACATCCACAAAATCTCTAACTATTGGCACCTCTTCCAGTGCCGGTTCAGTTGGCGTAGTCCTAATAATATTTACCAAGAATCCTCGGCACTCACATTTCTTCAATATCTTCATAGCTTTCATTACTGATATGATTCTTGGTCTTCCACCTAGCTTAGCTCTATGGAAGATAAACTTTTCCTCGTCTGGTTTTTGAAATACAACTTCTCATTTACGACAACATATAGTCGCAAAACTTCTGCTTAGCCAGTCCATTCCCAAGATTAAATCAAATTCTTGCATCTTGAGAGCATGTAAATCAGCTACAAGCTCTTTCCCCCCAAAATTTAATTTAACATCTTTAGCAACCCTATCAGTTCTTAATGTCTTTCTTGCATGAATTCTAACATTGAGGGCTAAGTTTTCTACTTCTAAACTTAGTCCTAGCTTAGCACAAAGCTCAGTTGAAATAAAAGAGTGTGAAGCACCAGAATCAAACAGAGCTAAAGTTGGCATTCCAAGAATTAATATCATACCTAACATCGTGCCACTATTCTCCCCAGCTTCTTGTTGTGTGAAGGCAAAAAGTCATGCATTACCACCTTTCTTCAGCTCCTCACGACGCTTCTTGGGACAATTTGTTGAGATATGTCCTGGTTCATGACATGTATAACAAACTCCTTTACCCTAAAAACAAGGTCCTGTATGAGGTTTCTTACATTCTGGACATGTAGGAACTCCTGTAGGTGCTTTATTTGCGGGACGTACTTCAGTTCTCTCCTTCTTTATAGGAAAATTCTCATTTCCCCTATTGCGATTATCCCATTTTCTTTTACCACGGGGATCTGCATTTCTTGGAAGAGCTTTATCTATTTCTAGTCCGGTAGCTACTTCATGAGCTTGTTTAACAGCTTGTCCGTAATCAACGATCCTTTGTGCCGCTAGAATTCCACGTATCTCTGGTCGAAGGCCTCTTATGAACCAGTCTACTTTTTGATCCTCAACATCTAGTAGACGTGCTGCGTAACATGAGAGTTGATTAAACCTTCACTCGTACTCTGTGACTGACAAGTTACCTTGCTTGAATTCCAAGAATTCAGTTTGCTTTTGCATACGAAAAGCACGAGAAAAGTACTTGTCCATAACGATCTCTTTAAACCTATCCCAAGTCAAGCCTTGACATTCCTCTACGGTCATGCCGGTTTTGTACGACTTCCACCAGTGGCCAACATCCTCAGTGAATTGAAAGACTGCACATGAGACCTTGTGTGCATCATCGCACTCTATGTGTTCGAAGATCCGTTCGAGCTGCATTATCCATTCTTCGAGAACGAGTGGCCCACTTCTACCATTGAATCTAGGTGGAGTGTAGCGACGAAATTGCTCGATCACTTGATTAGTGGTTGGCGGAATAGGTACATTAGGTACTGCATTTTGATTCAGTGTAGCATGTGTTTGTTGCTGAACGAACCCCTGTAGTGCTCTAATCAATTCTGGCACAAAGTTGCCACCGTCTACATTTGGTGGTTGATTGGCCTCGGGATTCTGTGGTGGATTACGATTGAGAAGCGGTCATCCACGTCTCATACTTCTGTAATATGTATAGGTAAATGAAGAAGAACATACTACTAAGTTCAAGCCAAATGATAAGTATCTGAATGTTTTGAATCTAAATAGGGAAACCATCTATTGAAAAATATTTCTATGTTCACTCTAAATTTCGAGGACTAAAATAATCTTTCTCATTCATCATATGCATCTAAACATAATAAAACTTTTCTGCATAAATTACTTCTCAAACTTTCTGATTATTCACATATTATCCGATATTTTCTTAGTGCTCACCACATTAAATAACTTTGCAAAATAAATAAATCAAGCAAAGTACTTTGGAGTAGGAGCACGTGGCAGAAATGGGTGGCATACCATATAATCAAAGAATATAAATTCTTTCAAACACATTGAGTCTATAGGAAAGTAGACCTGCTCTGATACTACTAAATGTAACACCCTAAATTATATAATTTAAAATGTTACTCTTTCTATTCTTTAAAGCGGAAAGTTATTAACAAAAATAGCAGTTCGAATAATTTTTTTTATAATTAACCTTGCTAGAAATTCTAAGAAAATAGAACCATATATTTCAGAAATTTATGTACTTAGATCAAAATACCTGCATTTCATAAACACCAAGTTCATTTCAAATAGGAACTCACAAGTTCAAAAATATAAAATTCACACTCCTAATACTAATAAAACCATATTAGGAAACCACTAGCTTAGGTTAGTTCAAAAAAACACCAACAACATGCATAATATCAAGTTCAAAATAGTAAACTCTAAACAAAAAGCCCAAGAATTTCAGGTCAAGTAATCAAAATGTCTTAAGCATGTCCACCCTATTTCCTTCACACGGCTCCAAGCTCACTGACCTGAAAATATTTAAAAATGTGGGGTGAGCACTCTTAAAACATACTCAGTGGTGGGGGATAATAGGCATTTCTTAATTTATATCCAACAGAAATAAATCGCAGAAATAATGGATTTAGGGTACTCTTCTTATGATTCTAGAATACATCTTGAACTATGCATAGGACATATTCTGGTGCGTACGAAACGCCTCTGTGCGTATGAAACACTATTCTATGCGTATGAAACGCTATCCATATTCCATCCACGATAATTCAAGTTGGACTAAAAACATTTCTGTCAAACATCATATATCATATACTTTTATTTCGAATATAATAATTTCACCACCTGATAATAGAGAGCACGTAAAATCAGAAAGAGCATCACAGAGTGGACGAAGATCCTAATTGCGGCGTACCTAGTATATATGTATAAAAAAATCTCAATACATTATTTAAATGAATCCTAATTTTAAAAAATCTGATAAATTCAAACTTTATGGACTTAGATGATTAATTTATGAATTTTGGGTTAAATAATAAATAAAATAAATAAAAACTTTATGGGCAGAATTCATATCTAAATAATTTATAAACCAAATAGCAACTTGTAAATAAAATTAAAGCCTGTTAATATGCAATATCTAGTAATAGTAGTACTTTATTCAACTTTGTTTATTTTGCAAAAAGATCCATTCTCTTCTCTTACTAAATACACGACTCAAAAGTCAAAAGAAATTTGGGAATCAACCAAATAAATTGAAATTTCCAATCCCTATCTTTCCTTCTCACTCTCTCTCTCTCTCTCTCTCTCTCTCTCTACTGTGAATGGAAAACAAAACAGACAACCCAAATTCCAATTTCTTTTCATCTCCTCTTCCGATCATCTTCTCCGACAGGACTACCTCACCCTTCTCTCTCCTTCTCGACTCCGGCGAGCTCACTGATGTCCATTGACAACCGACATAAACAGCCAAGAACCCCCTCCCACGGCCCAAGCAAGCCTCGCCACTCTCCACTGTCCAACTCGACGCCATCACCCGACAATCCTGGCACCAACCCGACTCAAGTTGACTCAGAACCCCAACTCATCAACATCCAACCTCTACTCTCTTCTCTTCTCCTTCCTTGGTTTATTATTATTATTTTATTTATTTCTCTGCAATTTCTACAATTTATAGTTCTAAATTCTGCAATACTTCCAATATGAGATTTACGTATGTGTGTGAAGGTGAAAAGGAAATTAGTTAATTTATTTATATTTTTTTATTCCTAGTAAGTGAAAATATGTGGGGTTGTGAAGTCTCTGGAAAATTTGACAATTTTAAGTACATTATTAAAGAGCAATTTGGGGTTGGTGTTGTGAAATTTACGCAACTAAAACAGAAATTGGAACTGAAAAGCTTACTAGAAGGTTTGAATTTGCGACAGCTGTGAATCTCAATTTCTCAGAAGTGTTTGCAATGGTAATTGAGTAAGAAGTTCATTTTTTTTATGTTAAAGAATGGATGTGTATGGAGAAGAGATTTATTAGCTATTAAGAAGACACGTATTTTGAAATTTTATTATACGTGTTTATTCAATAAAAGAGGCTGAAAAGCACAAGATTATCCTCTCTTTTTTTTTAAATTCATAAAATATGTATGTATATATAAATCTTGTAACTATACAGGACACAAAAGTATTATAAGGCTCTTTAGTAAATTTTAAAACTCTAATATTAATTCTAAATATTTATTATACTAAGGACGCAATTTCAGACTTACTCAAGTCTAACAAATTCTATCGAGCATCATCAAATGAATTATAACTTGAATTTAAAGCAATTAAATAATAATTTAAATTACGTAAAAGTGGGTTGCTACTTATATATAGCGTGATCTTTTATTTTTGTAATTGAGATTTCTACCATGATTATTTTAGAAATGAAAAATAAAGTTACTCGAATTATTATTATTGCCAGTCGTTTTCCGCTTTAAAGAATAGACAACGTATCATTTTAAATTATAGAATTTAGGGTGTTACAGAAGTTCACAATATAAAAATAAATATTGAAAATATTAGAGCATTCTTAGTATATGTTGTATTTATCTTTAAAATAGTACTATAAATGTAAATAAAAATAAACTATCATATGTCCAATTAAATTGGATTACTAAAGTCTACGTTCTAATTGTATCCTTTTGTACATGATATTATAAAATTATTATTATACTCTAGCACAAAATATTCTGAACTTTTTTTTTGCCTAATCTGTAGTTGGAATAGTAAGTAAAATATTTGTAGTTTCTAATATGAATTATGGTATACATGTTTGTGACATATAAATATATATATATGTTGAAAATTTTGAAGAAAAACTTAATTTATATCGACACTTGATGCGTTTTTTCTAATGTTAATTATTGAAAATAATATAGTTTATATTATATATATATTCATTTTATATATATACGACCCCCCAATTAAGCTATATATATGTAGATATAGATATAGATTTCTTTTTCATGGGCAAAAAATAGTTCATACATCTAGGGACTTGGCATATAGTTCGGGTGTTTATTTATCCATTTGTCTATTTATAAACCTACTTAATTATGTATAATAAATTAATTAAATATTCTATTATGTATCATATAGTTCTATGTACTATAAGTCTACAATCATTCTCCAAGTTATAACAAAAATAAAATATATTATCTTATAGAATATTCATCATTTTTTTTTAATATTCAAGAGCTATAACTGTTACCAATTTTGATTAGCCATATATTTTGACTCATGAGTCATGACATAGGCACGTCGAAATTTTGTTCCATCCTAGAGATATTAAATTTTAAGAGATTTTTTTCATCTAAATCATATATTATGAAACCAGTATTAGATTACAATTATAATTGTTTCATTTGAACAATTTGTTAAAAAAAATGATCTTCCAATTATGTTAATTATTATTTGCTTATACTTGTTCATCTTTGAATCTAGATTGAAAAACTATGTAAAGCGTATTCCACAACTTTAAACATATAATAATCATTGATGTATTGTAATTTTTTATACATGTTGATCTTGTTTGTTAAATAACTTAAAAATTTGATATAAATTAATTAGAATAGTAATAATATTATAATAATATATCATTCTCATATATTAGTTTGATTATACTACAATTAATATTTATTTTACAATAACTATTATAAAACTCATATTTTAATAGTGAAACACAGAAACATCAAGAGTGTAACATGGGATCCATCCAATTTTGAAGTGCCAACACTGCTATAATAATTTTCATTTTTTTTTTCTCTTTCTTTCTTTTGTGTTTCTCAAGATTTGTATAGTGTATTATGTCTTTTCAAATTACCCACCTATCGTTTTATTTGTATAATGTAATTAATATCAGCACTAACTATATGTATGGATTGTCATATTTCATTAAATATGGAAACATAATAATAAAATCGGTGAATATATATCTATAATTTATTAGCAGAAGGAATTTTTAATAATGTATTAGATTATATGAATTAATTAGGATTGTAATAGTATTATAATATTATATATTGGATAATTACATTATTGCCCTTAAATAAAATAAAAAACAGGGTTATAATTGGTAAACTCAAAATTGTAAAATAAGTCACGTTTTATATTAGTATAGATATAGATTAATTCTATAATTTTATGTTTAGTTTTGTTTTAAGTTTCTATATATCTTTTTAGTTAAATATGTTTAATATCATATACTATTGTTGAAATTGTAATTCTGTATTATACTATTTGAAAATTAGTATTTTTTTCCAGTAGAGCTATTAAAAAATACTAAATATATAATATCACCATAGCTATTTTTCCGGCATCTAATTTTGATGTGGATAATTGGTATCTAATGGAGTTTACATCGACCAGCAAATGAACTCACCATGTTAGTTTCAGGTACCCAAAAAATAACTCTGGTGATATTTTTTTTTAGTAATTTTTAAGAGTTCAGATATTAAAATGTCATTTTGAATAGTTTATTGTAGTATTTGAACTTGGACAATAGTATGAGATATTAAATCATCTTTACCCTTTTTATGCATACCATATTGATTGTAACACACCTAAAAAAGAGAGAGAAAAGATGAGATATATGGATAAGATCGAGCATTCTGAAATAAAATTAGATATTATCCTTCTATATTTTCAGATTATGATTTAATTACATTTGGTAAGTTAGTGATAATAAATTTCATTGTGTGGTCTTCGAAATTAATACAAATATAAAATAAAATATTCATGTAATCCAGATTTACTATGGATGATCTTACCATTCTCATTCGAGTTATAGAAATTCAAGTTTTACACATCTATAAATCCCCACCAAATTTCAACTTCAAACACCATCAACACTTAATTATAGTGAAATAATTTATTTAAGTATTGAACATATATCCAGTCCAACTCCAAATATGAAGCTATCTTTGTTTATTGTCAGCTTTCATTTAGGGCTTCTTATTTCTTGCATCGCTGGAGACACCAACAATGTTGTTGAAGTGATAAAAGACCAGGTTTTAATAAGTCTATATACCAATCTTACATTTGTGAAAACTTCTAATTATTGATAAAATTTTATTAAAATTAAATTTAATCATCATGAATATATATATATATGTATTGATATATTAATATATTAATGTTGAAGCAGCAAAAGAATTGGTGTGTGGTGACAGTATCAGCAACTAATGCACAATTGCAAGCATTTCTGGACTCAACATGCAATCAATTGGATTGTAAGGCCATTAGACCCGGTGGTTCATGTTATGACCCTAATACGTTGCAGAATCATGCATCATACGTCCTCAATCTGTATTATCGTGCTAATGGTGTATGCATCTCGGGACTTGGCACTCCTTCTGTCAATGATCCCTGTAAGTTTCTATCATTGAACCCTCAATAATTATTTTTAAAACTACCCGTAACTACTATTCAATGGTGGTGGCATTCGAAAGTCAGGCCCAAAATCTTTCAGTAATGAGATTACTCACTACTCCACTAATTAGGCCACCCTAAAGGATGAACCTTTAATTTTAGGTTAAGGTGGGTGACATTTTGATGGTTGTTATGTAAACTAATGAGTAATATTGATTGATTTTTTTTTTTTCTTGCAGCATTTGGCAGTTGTCGTTATACATGAGCTCGATCACCAGTTTACATTGCAAACACAATGAATGAGCTTGGCATTTCGCAACAATAAGAATATGTATTTGAATGATCATTGCCACCGACATTAATCTCACATATCACTTCATTTCAATTTCGAAGCTTTATTTATTTAACTTTCTTGTCAGTATATTTTGAGAGATATACATACTTCATTATTTTTGGATTAATTAAAAAATTTCAATATGTATAGTCAAACCAACTACTTAAAAAAATATATTAATTGTACCAAAAATCAGAATCTGTACACCAAATTGCTAATTTGACACGATTTATAAATTTCACAAATTCAACCCACCTTGTGATTTTTGTGGAAATTAAACATGCCCATTTTTTTATCCGACGATCAAATTCTGAAGTGAGCAAAAGTATTACATATTTTTTATATACATGTATATTAAGTCAGGATATATATCCATGTGGAAAAAAAGTCAGCCATGTCAAAATTCAATTGTCGAAAAAATTAGACTTATTTAATTTGCACCAAAATAAAAAAAATGGTGTTCAATTTGTAAGACTTAAAAATCATAGCCTATTTACAAGAACGACACTTTCCACATATCTCGTAGTTCAAATGTGTATGACAAGTAACAACATATACAAAAGTAATAAATACATAAAGAAAATGATCTAAAAAAATAAAAATAACTTTATCTACACCTTAAGACTACAATTAATGGCGACCACATTGTATGTGGTGGCCCTCCACGAGGGAAAAAAATGATTGAAAACTATGAAATGGGGTTGACCACTCCTCATTTGGGACCAATTGTGGTCTCACTTCAACCATCACTTTGGCCAATGGGACTTGTCACCATCCTATTGGCCAATTAATTTTATTTTAATTTATAGATAAAATTAGTATATTTTTTATAAAATATTATAAAAATAAATAAAAAAATATACCAAAATTCATATTTTTTTTATTTTTTATAAATTGTTGTGACAGAATAGGATTATAGAGCAATAAATGAATAGGAAACGTAAAGAAGACACAGATTTACGTGGTTCACCAATTTGGCTACGTCCATGGGCAGAGAGGTGAACAGATTTTATTATACAGCTAGGTTACAGATTACAGATCTCAAAGACCATATATATAGCACTGAGATAAAATACCAAAATTGGGCTTAAAGCCCAAAAATGTATACCATTGGGTCGGGGGCGTCTCCGCCCTCCTTAACCCCCCGGCTCGCTGATCGGACAGTGAGACGTACCCCCGACCAGCTCAGCAAAGCGGTAGATTCAATACATATCAACAAATCTCCACCTTGACTTGAATCTTTCTTGCAGATGCATCATTACAATGCCAGATGAATAGACTCCTCCTTTTTGCCTCAGATTTGCCCTCCTTAGGTAACTAACAGCTTGTGACATTTAGCAAGTCCAAACAGTGTCGAAACTTGCTATGTGGGACTGGCTTGGTGAACATGTCAGTAGGATTATCAGTAGTACCTACTTTCATCACCTTAATTCTCTGCTTATTTCTGAGAAAATGATACCTCACATCAATATGCTTGGTCCTCTCATGATTGACCTGGTCCTTGGTCAAATAGATTACACTCAAACTGTCACAAAATACAGTAACTTGATCATGATGTAGACCAAGATCACCTACACGCCCTTTCAACCAAATTCCCTCACTTGATCATGATGTAGACTAAGATCACCTACAAACCCTTTCAACCAAATTCCCTCTTTAGCAGCTTCTGTTAATGCCATATACTCTGCTTCAGTTATAGACAGAGCTGTAAAGTTGTCTTCCAACTAACAATAGAATCACCAAGAGTGAAGACATAACCAGTTATAGATCTTCTACTATCAACATCTCCAGCATAGTCAGAATCAGAATAACCAGCCACAGAACCGTGGGCATCACCCCCATAAATGAGACCAATATCAGACGTACCTCTGAGATAACGGAAAATCCTCTTCATAGCTTGGCAATGCTCCTTTCCAGGTCGTCCCATGAACCTGCTGATAACAATAACAGCATATGCAAGATCTGGTCCAGTGCAGACCATAGCGTACATCAAAATCCCTACTGCATTAGAGTATGGGACTCGAGATATGTACTCCTACTCAACTACAGATTTCGGTGCATAATTAGCGAATAAATGATTATCTGCAGCACTTGGAGTATCAATAGGCTTAGCGGTAGACATGCCAAATCTAGACAAGATCTTATGAATGTAACTCTTCTGTGATAAGAAAAGCTTCTTCTTTTCTCTTTCCCTATATATCTCCATGCCCAGAATTTTCTTGGCAGCACCTAAATCCTTCATATCGAACTCAGCACTGAGCAGATCCATCAACTTCTGAATATCAGGCTTGGACTTCGCAGCTATAAGCATGTCATCCACATACAGGATGAGATAAATCATGGAACCATCATCATCTTTGTTGTGATACACATAACAATCATATGGACTCCTGTTGTATCTCAACTGGATCATGTAATTGTCAAACCTCTTATACCACTTCCTTGGAGACTACTTTAGCCCATATAAGGACCTCTTCAACTTACAAATATAATCTTCCTCCTCCAGAACCTGAAACCCCTCTAGCTGAGTCATGTAGATATTGTCTTCGAGCATTCCATGTAAAAAAGCTGTCTTCATGTCCAGTTGCTCAAGTTCCAAATCCTGATATGCCACCATTGCTAGTAACACTCTGATGGAAGTGTGTCTGACTATTGATGAGAATATCTCATTATAGTCAACCATTTCCTTCTGTGTGAACCCTCTTACAACTAGCCGAGCTTTGTATCTCACACCCTCACCAGGTATGGTTTCTTCCTTCTTCTTGAATATCCATTTGCAAGTAACAATATTTCTTCCCTTAGGCCATTTGACTAGCTCCCAAGTCAGATTCTTGGCAACTGATTGCATCTCTTCTCCTATTGCAGCGAGCCATTGGGCTGACTCACTACTTGAAATAGCCTCTCTGTATGTGGATGGTTCACCTGCATATGGTTCTTCCTCTTATACCTTGTCAATGACTTATAATGCATAAGTAACCATATCCTCAAAACCGTACCTCACAGGAGGCTTCACGTCTGTTCTCCTAGCTCTATCAACAACTATGTTTATCTGGCGAGCTTCTGGATGAACCTATGAACTTGTACTTTCATCAGTAGTATGTTGATCTTCTCTACCTTGGAGTTGTGATTTACTCTCATCGAGAGTGACTTGCAACTCCATCTATTTATCAACACTACTACAATTTTCTGCACCAATGAACTTCACAGCGGGGTTAAGCATAGAATTCTCATCAAAAATCACATTCCTGCTGAGTATAACTCTATCCTCTGATGGTGACCAGATTCTATATGCCATAACTCCATCCCAGAAACTAACAAATATACCCTTCTTAGCTCTTGGCTCAAATTTACCTTCACTAACATGATAGTAAATAGTATAACCAAAAACCTTCAACAGCGAATAATCTGCAGGTTTATTAGACCATACCTCATAAAGTGTCTTACAATCAATGCCAGTGTGAGGACCACGGTTGATCAAATAGCACACCGTGTTTACGGCTTCTGCCCAGAACTTTCTAGCCAAACTAGCATTCGAGAGCATGCATCTCGCTTTCTCCAGCAATGTCTAATTTATGTGCTCTACCACACCATTCTGCTACGGTGTATGTCAAATAGTATGGTGTCTAGCAATCCCTTCATTCTTACAGAACTCATTAAACTCAGACGAACAGAACTTCGGGCCATTATCAGTTCACAATCGCTTGATCTTCTTCCTAGTCTGATTTTCTACCAACACCCTCAACTGCTTGAACCTCTTGAAAGTGTCACTTTTGTGTTTCATCATAATTACCCAAGTCACCCTTGAGTAGTCATCAATCATAGACACAAAAATATGTGGCCTCCAATAGACTCAACATGTGACGGACCCCAACAATCCATATGAATGTAGTCAAGAGTACCCTTGGTCTGATGAACTGCCTTCTTTGGGAACTTGTTGCGATGAAGCTTCCCAAACACACAATGTTCACAAAATTTAAGACTCTGGACTTCATACCCAGAAAGAGGATCCCTCTTTGCCAAAATCCACATCCCTCTTTCTCCCATATGACCGAGCCTCATATGCCACAACCTGGTCATATCCATAGTCTGAACCTCGGATGATGCAACATCAGTAGAACCTATCACAGTGGAACCTCGTAGATAATATAAGGTACCACGTTTCATGTCTGTCAAAACCACCTTTGAACCTTGACAGAGATACATAACTCCATATTCACCTTTGATATCAAGGAGACTCAATGATATCAGGTTCTTCATCATCTGTGGAACATGCCTGACTTCATTCAAGGTGCAGAATACCCCATCATGTGTCTGTATCCTAACTGAGCCAATTCTAACCACCTTGCAGACAACAATGTTGGCCATTGAAACATTTCCTCCATCTATCTGCTCATAGATCGAGAAGAACTCTCTGTTAGGACAAATGTGGTATAATGCCCCGTAATCAAGAACCCACGCATCATTATGATGTGACTGTCCAGCTGCAACCAAAGCCCGATCTTCTTCAGAATTCGTATCAGTTTCGGCCACAGCTGCAGAACCGTCGACACCATCATTCTTCTCCTACTTTCTCTTCTTCTTAGGATAATCATTCTTCCAGTGCCCTGGTTCTTTATAGTAATTGCAGATGTCTTTGGGGTTAGGACAGTTTGAACTTTTATGGTTCGACTTTCCAGTTTTCTTCCCAGATTTCTTTTATCCTTGACCCACAAACAGCCCTGATGCCTGATTTTCTATGGCTGCGCCAGTTGCCTATTAATGGTCTTCTATGCTGTAGAGGGTAGATCGAACATCTTCCAGAGACAAAGTATCTTTTTCAGTAATAAACGATTCAATAAAATTCGCATACGATTCAGGCAAAGATACTAATAGAATTAAAGCAGCGTCCTCATCTTCTACTTTAACATCAATATTACGTAAATCTAGCAAAATTTTGTTTAATTTATCTAGATGATCTTGAAGGGATGTACCTTCTTACATGTATAAACAGAACAGACATTGCTTCAGAAGTAACTTTTTTGGCTAGAGACTTCGTCATGTAGAGACTCTCTAACTTCTTCCAGAGACCATCGGCAGTTTTCTGATCAGAAACCTTGATGATAACATCATCAGACAAACAAAGCATGATGGTCGAGTGGGTCTTTTCTTCTCGGTTATTCCACTCTTCTTCATTTACATCCTCAGATTTTGGTTTTCTTGATAGCGGCACCTAGAAACCCTACTGCTTAAGCAGAGATCATATCTTGATCTGCCATAAGCCAAAACTATTTCTCCCGATGAATTTGTCGACCTTTACGTTGAAAGCAGACATTCTCGATCAGCTCAAAAAACCCTAATAGTACAGAAATACCCTGATAGAAATGACCAGGCTCTGATACCACTTTGTTGTTAAAGATTAGGATTATAGAGCAATAAATGAACAGAAAACATAAAGAAGACATATATTTACATGGTTCACCAATTTGGCTACGTTCACAGGTAAAGAGGAGAACAGATTTTATTATATGGCTAGGTTACAGATTACAGATCTCAAAGACCATATATATAGCACTAAGATAAAACACCAAAATTGGGCTTAAAGCCCAAAACTTCATATCATTGGGCCAGGGGTGTATAAGCCCCCAGACCCCCAAACAAGGGGAACGTCGCCTCCCTTGACCCCCCGACTCGCTAATCAGGCAGTGAGACGTACCTCCGACCAGCTCAGCGAAGCGCTACAATCAAGACATATCAACAAATCTCCATGTTGACTTAAATCTTCCATGCATATGCATCATTATAGCGCCAGAATCAAGACATATCAACAAATCTCCATGTTGACTTAAATCTTCCATGCATATGCATCATTATAGCGCTAGAATCAAGACATATCAACAAATCTCTCTGTTAGGACAGATGTGGTATGATGCCCCAGAATCAAGAACCCATACATCATTACGATGTGACTATCTAGCTACAACCAAAGCCAGTTATTCGTTATAATTCGTATCAGTTTCTACCACAGCTGCAGAACTGCCGACACCCTCTTTCTTCTCCTACTTCCTCTTCTTCATAGGATAATCATTCTTCCAGTGCCCTGGTTCTTTACCGTAATTGTAGATATCTTTGGAGTTAGGACTGTTTAAACCTTTATGTTTGAATTCCCAGTTTTGTTCCCAGATTTCTTTTGTCCCTGACCCATAAATAGCCCAGATGCCTGATTTTTTGTGGCCGAGCCAGTTGCCTGTTGACGGTCTTCTCTGCTGTAGAGAGCAGATCAAACTTCTTCCAGAGACAAAGTATCTTTCCCAATAATAAATGATTCAACAAAATTCTCATACGATTCAGGCAAAGATACTAACAGAATTAAAGAAGCGTCCTCATCTTCTACTTTAACATCAATATTACGCAAATCTAGTAAAATTTTGTTTAATTTGTCTAGATGATCCCGAAGGGATGTACCTTCCTACATGCGTAAACGGAACAGACATTGCTTCAGAAGTAACTTGTTGGTTAGAGACTTCATCATGTAGAGACTCTCTAACTTCTTCCAGAGACCATCCGCAGTTTTCTGATCAGAAGCCTTTATGATAACATCGTCAGACAAACATAGCATGATAGTCGAATAGGCCTTTTCTTCTCGGGTATTCCACTCATCTTCATCTACATCTTCAAATTTCGGTTTTCTTGATAGCGGCACCCACAAACCCTTTCGCTTTAGCAAATATCACATCTTGATCTGCTATAAACCAAAACTATTTCTCTCAGTGAATTTGTCGACCTTTACGTTAAAAGCAGACATTCTTAATCGGCTCAAAAAACCCTAACAGTGCAGAAATACCCTGATCAAAATGACCAGACTTTGATACCAGTTTGTTGTAACTGAATAGGATTATAGAGCAATAAATGAATAGGATACATAGAAAAGACACAGATTTACGTGGTTCACCAATTTGGCTATATCCACGGGCAAAGAAGAGAACAAATTTTATTATGCGTCTAGGTTACAGATTACAGATCTCAAAGACTATATATATAGCATTGAGATAAAACACCGAAATTGGGCTTAAAGCCCAAAACTACATACCATTGGGCCGGGGGCGTCTCCACTTCCCAAACCCCCAGGCAAGGGGAGGCGTTACCCCCCTCCCCCCTCTCTTGACCCCCCGACTCATTGACCAGGCAGCGAGACCCCCAACCAACTCAGCAAAGTGGTAGATTCAAGACATAGCAATATATATAGATATCAATTTTGCTATATATTTCAACACACTTTAAAACTATCTTTTTTTCTTCTACTTTTCAATATATCCAAATAATAAATTTTTATTTTATGTAATTTTAGAAAGTACCATTTAATGAGTGCGGTTTTATTTTTTTAATTTTATGAAATGTCATTTAATTAGTTTGTTACAATTTTTGGTATTGACTATTTAGTTTGAAATATTTTTTATATTGGTTATTGATTTTTATTTATTGCTCGATTTTTCTTTTTGGAATATTTTTATTTTCTTGTTATAATTAAATTTTTATAATATTTTTATTTCAAATAATATTTTAATATTATAAATAAAATAATTATATATGATGGTGTGGTTGGGTGGTTGGATGGTCATTGATAAAACATGTAAAATAGATGTGGTTGTGTTGGATGAATATTGATGATGTGGAAGAGAGAGAAATTAATTAAATATTGAAGTGGTTGGGTGGTTGGATGGTTGGAGTGGTTGCTGTTATTTATAGTCTAAGTTTACCTGTACAAAAATAAACAAAAAAATTTACAACTTCAGCAAACCACGAGTAGTTTGATTTTAAAAGAAAAAGTTGCTCTTCTGGAGACTTCGTCTTGTAGAGACTCTCTAACTTCTTCCAGAGACCATCGGCAGTTTTCTGATCAGAAACCTTGATGATAACATCATCAGACAAACAAAGCATGATGGTCGAGTGGGTCTTTTCTTCTCGGTTATTCCACTCTTCTTCATTTACATCCTCAGATTTTGGTTTTCTTGATAGCGGCACCTAGAAACCCTACTGCTTAAGCAGAGATCATATCTTGATCTGCCATAAGCCAAAACTATTTCTCCCGATGAATTTGTCGACCTTTACGTTGAAAGCAGACATTCTCGATCAGCTCAAAAAACCCTAATAGTACAGAAATACCCTGATAGAAATGACCAGGCTCTGATACCACTTTGTTGTTAAAGATTAGGATTATAGAGCAATAAATGAACAGAAAACATAAAGAAGACATATATTTACATGGTTCACCAATTTGGCTACGTTCACAGGTAAAGAGGAGAACAGATTTTATTATATGGCTAGGTTACAGATTACAGATCTCAAAGACCATATATATAGCACTAAGATAAAACACCAAAATTGGGCTTAAAGCCCAAAACTTCATATCATTGGGCCAGGGGTGTATAAGCCCCCAGACCCCCAAACAAGGGGAACGTCGCCTCCCTTGACCCCCCGACTCGCTAATCAGGCAGTGAGACGTACCTCCGACCAGCTCAGCGAAGCGCTACAATCAAGACATATCAACAAATCTCCATGTTGACTTAAATCTTCCATGCATATGCATCATTATAGCGCCAGAATCAAGACATATCAACAAATCTCCATGTTGACTTAAATCTTCCATGCATATGCATCATTATAGCGCTAGAATCAAGACATATCAACAAATCTCTCTGTTAGGACAGATGTGGTATGATGCCCCAGAATCAAGAACCCATACATCATTACGATGTGACTATCTAGCTACAACCAAAGCCAGTTATTCGTTATAATTCGTATCAGTTTCTACCACAGCTGCAGAACTGCCGACACCCTCTTTCTTCTCCTACTTCCTCTTCTTCATAGGATAATCATTCTTCCAGTGCCCTGGTTCTTTACCGTAATTGTAGATATCTTTGGAGTTAGGACTGTTTAAACCTTTATGTTTGAATTCCCAGTTTTGTTCCCAGATTTCTTTTGTCCCTGACCCATAAATAGCCCAGATGCCTGATTTTTTGTGGCCGAGCCAGTTGCCTGTTGACGGTCTTCTCTGCTGTAGAGAGCAGATCAAACTTCTTCCAGAGACAAAGTATCTTTCCCAATAATAAATGATTCAACAAAATTCTCATACGATTCAGGCAAAGATACTAACAGAATTAAAGAAGCGTCCTCATCTTCTACTTTAACATCAATATTACGCAAATCTAGTAAAATTTTGTTTAATTTGTCTAGATGATCCCGAAGGGATGTACCTTCCTACATGCGTAAACGGAACAGACATTGCTTCAGAAGTAACTTGTTGGTTAGAGACTTCATCATGTAGAGACTCTCTAACTTCTTCCAGAGACCATCCGCAGTTTTCTGATCAGAAGCCTTTATGATAACATCGTCAGACAAACATAGCATGATAGTCGAATAGGCCTTTTCTTCTCGGGTATTCCACTCATCTTCATCTACATCTTCAAATTTCGGTTTTCTTGATAGCGGCACCCACAAACCCTTTCGCTTTAGCAAATATCACATCTTGATCTGCTATAAACCAAAACTATTTCTCTCAGTGAATTTGTCGACCTTTACGTTAAAAGCAGACATTCTTAATCGGCTCAAAAAACCCTAACAGTGCAGAAATACCCTGATCAAAATGACCAGACTTTGATACCAGTTTGTTGTAACTGAATAGGATTATAGAGCAATAAATGAATAGGATACATAGAAAAGACACAGATTTACGTGGTTCACCAATTTGGCTATATCCACGGGCAAAGAAGAGAACAAATTTTATTATGCGTCTAGGTTACAGATTACAGATCTCAAAGACTATATATATAGCATTGAGATAAAACACCGAAATTGGGCTTAAAGCCCAAAACTACATACCATTGGGCCGGGGGCGTCTCCACTTCCCAAACCCCCAGGCAAGGGGAGGCGTTACCCCCCTCCCCCCTCTCTTGACCCCCCGACTCATTGACCAGGCAGCGAGACCCCCAACCAACTCAGCAAAGTGGTAGATTCAAGACATAGCAATATATATAGATATCAATTTTGCTATATATTTCAACACACTTTAAAACTATCTTTTTTTCTTCTACTTTTCAATATATCCAAATAATAAATTTTTATTTTATGTAATTTTAGAAAGTACCATTTAATGAGTGCGGTTTTATTTTTTTAATTTTATGAAATGTCATTTAATTAGTTTGTTACAATTTTTGGTATTGACTATTTAGTTTGAAATATTTTTTATATTGGTTATTGATTTTTATTTATTGCTCGATTTTTCTTTTTGGAATATTTTTATTTTCTTGTTATAATTAAATTTTTATAATATTTTTATTTCAAATAATATTTTAATATTATAAATAAAATAATTATATATGATGGTGTGGTTGGGTGGTTGGATGGTCATTGATAAAACATGTAAAATAGATGTGGTTGTGTTGGATGAATATTGATGATGTGGAAGAGAGAGAAATTAATTAAATATTGAAGTGGTTGGGTGGTTGGATGGTTGGAGTGGTTGCTGTTATTTATAGTCTAAGTTTACCTGTACAAAAATAAACAAAAAAATTTACAACTTCAGCAAACCACGAGTAGTTTGATTTTAAAAGAAAAAGTTGCTCTTCTGGAGACTTCGTCTTGTAGAGACTCTCTAACTTCTTCCAGAGACCATCGGCAGTTTTCTGATCAGAAACCTTGATGATAACATCATCAGACAAACAAAGCATGATGGTCGAGTGGGTCTTTTCTTCTCGGTTATTCCACTCTTCTTCATTTACATCCTCAGATTTTGGTTTTCTTGATAGCGGCACCTAGAAACCCTACTGCTTAAGCAGAGATCATATCTTGATCTGCCATAAGCCAAAACTATTTCTCCCGATGAATTTGTCGACCTTTACGTTGAAAGCAGACATTCTCGATCAGCTCAAAAAACCCTAATAGTACAGAAATACCCTGATAGAAATGACCAGGCTCTGATACCACTTTGTTGTTAAAGATTAGGATTATAGAGCAATAAATGAACAGAAAACATAAAGAAGACATATATTTACATGGTTCACCAATTTGGCTACGTTCACA
This sequence comes from Perilla frutescens, assembly GCA_026008535.1. NCBI lineage: Eukaryota > Viridiplantae > Streptophyta > Magnoliopsida > Lamiales > Lamiaceae > Perilla > Perilla frutescens. The sequence continues at coordinate 41,034,589 of BRKX01000008.1, forward strand.
GGTAAAGAGGAGAACAGATTTTATTATATGGCTAGGTTACAGATTACAGATCTCAAAGACCATATATATAGCACTAAGATAAAACACCAAAATTGGGCTTAAAGCCCAAAACTTCATATCATTGGGCCAGGGGTGTATAAGCCCCCAGACCCCCAAACAAGGGGAACGTCGCCTCCCTTGACCCCCCGACTCGCTAATCAGGCAGTGAGACGTACCTCCGACCAGCTCAGCGAAGCGCTACAATCAAGACATATCAACAAATCTCCATGTTGACTTAAATCTTCCATGCATATGCATCATTATAGCGCCAGAATCAAGACATATCAACAAATCTCCATGTTGACTTAAATCTTCCATGCATATGCATCATTATAGCGCTAGAATCAAGACATATCAACAAATCTCTCTGTTAGGACAGATGTGGTATGATGCCCCAGAATCAAGAACCCATACATCATTACGATGTGACTATCTAGCTACAACCAAAGCCAGTTATTCGTTATAATTCGTATCAGTTTCTACCACAGCTGCAGAACTGCCGACACCCTCTTTCTTCTCCTACTTCCTCTTCTTCATAGGATAATCATTCTTCCAGTGCCCTGGTTCTTTACCGTAATTGTAGATATCTTTGGAGTTAGGACTGTTTAAACCTTTATGTTTGAATTCCCAGTTTTGTTCCCAGATTTCTTTTGTCCCTGACCCATAAATAGCCCAGATGCCTGATTTTTTGTGGCCGAGCCAGTTGCCTGTTGACGGTCTTCTCTGCTGTAGAGAGCAGATCAAACTTCTTCCAGAGACAAAGTATCTTTCCCAATAATAAATGATTCAACAAAATTCTCATACGATTCAGGCAAAGATACTAACAGAATTAAAGAAGCGTCCTCATCTTCTACTTTAACATCAATATTACGCAAATCTAGTAAAATTTTGTTTAATTTGTCTAGATGATCCCGAAGGGATGTACCTTCCTACATGCGTAAACGGAACAGACATTGCTTCAGAAGTAACTTGTTGGTTAGAGACTTCATCATGTAGAGACTCTCTAACTTCTTCCAGAGACCATCCGCAGTTTTCTGATCAGAAGCCTTTATGATAACATCGTCAGACAAACATAGCATGATAGTCGAATAGGCCTTTTCTTCTCGGGTATTCCACTCATCTTCATCTACATCTTCAAATTTCGGTTTTCTTGATAGCGGCACCCACAAACCCTTTCGCTTTAGCAAATATCACATCTTGATCTGCTATAAACCAAAACTATTTCTCTCAGTGAATTTGTCGACCTTTACGTTAAAAGCAGACATTCTTAATCGGCTCAAAAAACCCTAACAGTGCAGAAATACCCTGATCAAAATGACCAGACTTTGATACCAGTTTGTTGTAACTGAATAGGATTATAGAGCAATAAATGAATAGGATACATAGAAAAGACACAGATTTACGTGGTTCACCAATTTGGCTATATCCACGGGCAAAGAAGAGAACAAATTTTATTATGCGTCTAGGTTACAGATTACAGATCTCAAAGACTATATATATAGCATTGAGATAAAACACCGAAATTGGGCTTAAAGCCCAAAACTACATACCATTGGGCCGGGGGCGTCTCCACTTCCCAAACCCCCAGGCAAGGGGAGGCGTTACCCCCCTCCCCCCTCTCTTGACCCCCCGACTCATTGACCAGGCAGCGAGACCCCCAACCAACTCAGCAAAGTGGTAGATTCAAGACATAGCAATATATATAGATATCAATTTTGCTATATATTTCAACACACTTTAAAACTATCTTTTTTTCTTCTACTTTTCAATATATCCAAATAATAAATTTTTATTTTATGTAATTTTAGAAAGTACCATTTAATGAGTGCGGTTTTATTTTTTTAATTTTATGAAATGTCATTTAATTAGTTTGTTACAATTTTTGGTATTGACTATTTAGTTTGAAATATTTTTTATATTGGTTATTGATTTTTATTTATTGCTCGATTTTTCTTTTTGGAATATTTTTATTTTCTTGTTATAATTAAATTTTTATAATATTTTTATTTCAAATAATATTTTAATATTATAAATAAAATAATTATATATGATGGTGTGGTTGGGTGGTTGGATGGTCATTGATAAAACATGTAAAATAGATGTGGTTGTGTTGGATGAATATTGATGATGTGGAAGAGAGAGAAATTAATTAAATATTGAAGTGGTTGGGTGGTTGGATGGTTGGAGTGGTTGCTGTTATTTATAGTCTAAGTTTACCTGTACAAAAATAAACAAAAAAATTTACAACTTCAGCAAACCACGAGTAGTTTGATTTTAAAAGAAAAAGTTGCTCTTCTGGAGACTTCGTCTTGTAGAGACTCTCTAACTTCTTCCAGAGACCATCGGCAGTTTTCTGATCAGAAACCTTGATGATAACATCATCAGACAAACAAAGCATGATGGTCGAGTGGGTCTTTTCTTCTCGGTTATTCCACTCTTCTTCATTTACATCCTCAGATTTTGGTTTTCTTGATAGCGGCACCTAGAAACCCTACTGCTTAAGCAGAGATCATATCTTGATCTGCCATAAGCCAAAACTATTTCTCCCGATGAATTTGTCGACCTTTACGTTGAAAGCAGACATTCTCGATCAGCTCAAAAAACCCTAATAGTACAGAAATACCCTGATAGAAATGACCAGGCTCTGATACCACTTTGTTGTTAAAGATTAGGATTATAGAGCAATAAATGAACAGAAAACATAAAGAAGACATATATTTACATGGTTCACCAATTTGGCTACGTTCACAGGTAAAGAGGAGAACAGATTTTATTATATGGCTAGGTTACAGATTACAGATCTCAAAGACCATATATATAGCACTAAGATAAAACACCAAAATTGGGCTTAAAGCCCAAAACTTCATATCATTGGGCCAGGGGTGTATAAGCCCCCAGACCCCCAAACAAGGGGAACGTCGCCTCCCTTGACCCCCCGACTCGCTAATCAGGCAGTGAGACGTACCTCCGACCAGCTCAGCGAAGCGCTACAATCAAGACATATCAACAAATCTCCATGTTGACTTAAATCTTCCATGCATATGCATCATTATAGCGCCAGAATCAAGACATATCAACAAATCTCCATGTTGACTTAAATCTTCCATGCATATGCATCATTATAGCGCTAGAATCAAGACATATCAACAAATCTCTCTGTTAGGACAGATGTGGTATGATGCCCCAGAATCAAGAACCCATACATCATTACGATGTGACTATCTAGCTACAACCAAAGCCAGTTATTCGTTATAATTCGTATCAGTTTCTACCACAGCTGCAGAACTGCCGACACCCTCTTTCTTCTCCTACTTCCTCTTCTTCATAGGATAATCATTCTTCCAGTGCCCTGGTTCTTTACCGTAATTGTAGATATCTTTGGAGTTAGGACTGTTTAAACCTTTATGTTTGAATTCCCAGTTTTGTTCCCAGATTTCTTTTGTCCCTGACCCATAAATAGCCCAGATGCCTGATTTTTTGTGGCCGAGCCAGTTGCCTGTTGACGGTCTTCTCTGCTGTAGAGAGCAGATCAAACTTCTTCCAGAGACAAAGTATCTTTCCCAATAATAAATGATTCAACAAAATTCTCATACGATTCAGGCAAAGATACTAACAGAATTAAAGAAGCGTCCTCATCTTCTACTTTAACATCAATATTACGCAAATCTAGTAAAATTTTGTTTAATTTGTCTAGATGATCCCGAAGGGATGTACCTTCCTACATGCGTAAACGGAACAGACATTGCTTCAGAAGTAACTTGTTGGTTAGAGACTTCATCATGTAGAGACTCTCTAACTTCTTCCAGAGACCATCCGCAGTTTTCTGATCAGAAGCCTTTATGATAACATCGTCAGACAAACATAGCATGATAGTCGAATAGGCCTTTTCTTCTCGGGTATTCCACTCATCTTCATCTACATCTTCAAATTTCGGTTTTCTTGATAGCGGCACCCACAAACCCTTTTGCTTTAGCAGATATCACATCTTGATCTGCTATAAACCAAAACTATTTCTCTCAGTGAATTTGTTGACCTTTACGTTAAAAGCAGACATTCTTAATCGGCTCAAAAAACCCTAACATGCAGAAATACCCTGATCAAAATGACCAGACTTTGATACCAGTTTGTTGTAACTGAATAGGATTATAGAGCAATAAATGAATAGGATACATAGAGAAGACACAGATTTACGTGATTCACCAATTTGGCTATATCCACGGGCAAAGAAGAGAATAAATTTTATTATGCGTCTAGGTTACAGATTACAGATCTCAAAGACTATATATATAGCATTGAGATAAAACACCGAAATTGGGCTTAAAGCCCAAAACTACATACCATTGGGCCGGGGGCGTCTCCACCGCCCAAACCCCCAGGCAAGGGAGGCGTTGCCCCCCTCCCCCCTCTCTTGACCCCCCGACTCATTGACCAGGCAGCGAGACCCCCAACCAACTCAGCAAAGTGGTAGATTCAAGACATATCATTATATATAGATATCAATTTTGCTATATATTTCAACACACTTTAAAACTATCTCTTTTTCTTCTACTTTTCAATATATCCAAATAATAAATTTTTATTTTATGTAATTATAGAAAATACCATTTAATGAGTGCGGTTTTATTTTTTTAATTTTATGAAATGTCATTTAATTAGTTTGTTACAATTTTTGGTATTGACTATTTAGTTTGAAATATTTTTGATATTGTTTATTGATTTTTATTTATTGCTCGATTTTTCTTTTTGGAATATTTTTATTTTCTTGTTATAATTAAATTTTTATAATATTTTTATTTCAAATAATATTTTAATATTATAAATAAAATAATTATATATGATGGTGTGGTTGGATGGTCATTGATAAAACATGTAAAATAGATGTGGTTGGGTTGGATGAATATTGATGATGTGGAAGAGAGAGAAATTCATTAAATATTGAAGTGGTTGGGTGGTTGGATGGTTGGAGTGGTTGCTGTTATTTATAGTCTAAGTTTACCTGTACAAAAATAAACAAAAAAATTTACAAATTCAGCAAACCACAAGTAGTTTGATTTTAAAAGAAAAAGTTACTCTTCTGGAAATTTCTCGTTAATTGGAACACGGGCATCTTCACCCTCCACTGGGTACTCTAATCTAGAGAGATGATCTGTGACCACACTTTCACAGCCATTGTGATCGCGGATTTCTATATCAAATTCCTGCAGCAATAAAATCCAACGAATTAGGTGGAGTTCTGCATCATTCTTATAAAAAAAGTACCTCAGAGATGCATGATCATTATAGACTATGGTTTTCACGATGATGAGATAGGCCTGAAATTTATCAAATGAATACACCATAGCTCACAGTTCCTTCTCTGTTGTTGTGTAATTTACTTGTGCCGAATAGAGAGTTCGATTGACATAATAAATTACAAGGAACAAATTATCCTGTTTTTGGCTAAGGGCGGCTCCCACAGCAATACCTCTGGCATCACACATGATCTCAAACAGCTGCGATCAATTGGGTATGATTAAAATAGGAGCACTCACCAATGCGTTCTTCAGAGTCTCAAAAGGCCTGAAAATACTTGGCAGAGAAATCAAATGCAACTGATTTTTCTAACAAATGGCTAAGAGGCTTAGCAATTTTAGAAAAATCTCTTATAAATTTCGATAAAAGTCGGCATGACCAAGGAAACTTCTGACAGACTTCTCGTTGGTGGGCGGTGGCAACTTCTCAATGGCAACTATCTTAGCACGATCTATCTCCAAACTTGCAGAAGATACTTTGTGTCCCAAAACTATACCATTACAAACCATAAAATGACACTTTTTCCAGTTAAGGACAAGGTTCGTGTCTTCACATCTCTATAGAACTTCAGTAAGACTGGCTAAATAGTTATCAAATGAATTTCCATAAACACTTCCATTATATTTTCAATGAATTCATGGAATATAGCCATCATACATCTCTGAAAAGTAGCAAGAGCATTACATAGACCAAAAAACACATATATATATATATATAGGTAAAGATACCATATAGACATGTAAAAGCAGTCTTTTCTTAGTCCTCAGGGGCAATCGTAATCTGATTATATCTAGAATAACCATCTAAAAAGCAATAGTACTCATATCTGGCTAATCTATCTAACATTTGATCAATAAAGGGAAGGGGAAAGTGATCTTTTCTAGTGGCAACATTCAACATACAATAATCAATACACACACGCCAACCAGTAACAACTCTAGTAGTAATCATCTCACTACCCTTACCCTCTACAACTGTCATGCCTTTTTTCTTAGCCACTACTTGAATAGGACTGACCTACTCACTATCGGAGATTGCAAAAATAATTCCTGCATCTAACAATTTCAAGACCTCTTTTCTAACAACCTCTTGCATAATGGGATTCAATCTATATTGATTCTGCATACATAGTTTATACTCATCTTCCAAAAGAATCCTATGCATACATATATATAGGCTAATCCCCTTCAAATCAGATATAGACCAACATATAACACTCTTATGCTTATGCAACACACGCAACAAACTATCTAATTGGGCATCAGAGAGGTAGGCAGAAATGATTACCAAATTAGCCTCATTGTCGCCCAAATATGCATACTTGAGATGTGTAGGTAATGGCTTCAATTCTAGCTTATTGGGCTCCTTAGTTCTCCATCTTTAGAATTCTCATTCTCATCCCTCAGAAGTAGGAACTTGGATCATCGCCTTGGAATTTCATGTAGTGAATTTAATTCAACAATAGTGTCAGTCAAATCAAAATTAAAGTCATGAAAATTTATAAATTCACTTGTGGCAAAATATGAATTAAACAAACTATGCTCCAAAGAGTCCTTTAGAGTCACAAAATCAGCCACATTGATGGAAGAATCCACCACTTGGAGAACTTTACACTTATCAATCTGCTGAGATTCATCATTATCATGGAATTGCATGGCCTTGAAGAGGGAAAAAGTAACACTCTCATCATTGACACATAATGTCAACTCTCTTTTGGGAACATCTATCAATGACTTACCTGTGTTGAGAAATAGGCGACCCAAAATGAGAGAAACCTCAATATACACCTCCATTTCTAGCACCACAAAATCTGTAACAGCCTGGTCCCGAGATAGGGATTAATGAATGGGGACAGGATGTTATTAAGGGATTTAATGAGTAAAATCGGAAGATTAATGAAGAAGTTTAAGAATAAAGGTACGCTTTGAAGATAGTTGATGATACTCGGTTTACTTGATTAAGAAAGAAACATGCTTTAGCAGAGTAAAACGGCTAACTAATCAGATATCAACAAGCATAGGCTCTTTTATAAGCGAAAGGAAAACATACTCGGAAAGCGGAAATAAACTTAATATGCGTCTTATATATATGTAATCATCTTGAAATATTCTTAGTATCTCGAATAATCATAATAGAACCTTGAACGGAATTTAGAAAGAGTTAATCAGAGTAGCAGAACACATAATGGGATTTCAAAGAAACTTATATAATAGCAAAACAATCTTGGCAGCCAACCCACATCCACAGCCACCATCATCCTCGGCATCTCAACCAGAAAACATTTGAAAAATAGGGCGTGAGCACTAATGTACTCAGTGGGTTTTTAATGAAAGTTTTTTTAATAACTTGAGAAATATCCAACAATGAACTGGCGGTATATGGAGAGAAAAACGTAAAAGCCCTCTCCATATCCGCAAAACCTTTTCTTTACTTTGGGCCCAACCTTGGCTCAAACCTGATGTCAACTGTACCCTTAGGCATACCATGGTATAGAAGAGGAGTTACCTCAAATATCCAAACGAGTTTGCGAGGGAATTAACCCAGCAGTGACTCCCTCTAAAAGTTGTGAGCTCAATTTCTGCTTAAGCGAAATGCTAAGTCCCTTTCTTGCTTCATCTTGCTAGCAAAACCAATCTTAGAGCAACACGTCTAAGGGTTAGTCCTTTAATAAAGCATAATCTTGGCCTATAAGAGATTTAACGCTACCCTAACAAGGCAATCCTTAATTCTTAACTTACGAGCCTTAATACAATATAAGCATTCAATATAAGGAGATGAACGTAAATGAATACGAATCTCAACTAAAGACTATTCTAAACATCACATGCTAAGCATAACAATACTTTAATATTTCTAGCATTTCTGAACATGCCCAAGAACTTAATTAGAACATAATATCTTTCTTTTCTTCCTTCCTTGTACAGAGATCGATCAGGCAGAGCAAAAATGCTTTATTGGATATTTCATTTGCCCTATATGCTTCTAGAGCTTATTAGCTCAAACTTTAGATGAGTATAGATTTACCCACCTTGATTACTGGACAGAAGATGAAGCCACGAGCTGAAGATCCTTCTCTGATTTCCTACGAGGCTCACTTCCTCCTACAAAAGTCGAATCATCGACTTAGCGACCTCCTTTGAAGAAATTGACTATCTAAAGCGAGAAGTAATGACATTTTACTCCAAGACTAAAATCTAAGATTTATTTACAGATTGCACGACTTTACGACTTTATAAATTTCGATAAGAATTTATTTAAAGAACATCTCGACTTGATTGCCCAATTTTTAGACAAAGAATAACTTGAATAGATTACTGGAAATAAATTGAGAATATCTTGATTGATTCTCTAAAATTTAACTTGAAAATAACTTGAAAATAACACGACTTGAAAAACTTGAAAAGCTCGGGAAGAGGGTACGGAAATAGCTGGAAAAGAAACGGTGGAAAACAACAAGAAGAAGGGGGGCCGCCGCAGCGCACATGGGCACCGGCGGGCTCCCCCCCACCGTGGGGCCACCTTGCCCCGGCGGGCTCCCCGCCGCCGCGGGGCCACCTTGCCCCGGCGGGCTAGGCGCGGCCGAGGGGGGTGTGGCGCGGCGGCGCACCCTCCCTCCGCGGGGCTCCTTCTCTCTCTCTCTCTTTCTCTCTCTTCAACTGGATTTCTTCAACTGTGTTCTTCAACTGAGTTCTTCGAGTTAGTTGATTCTTCGATGAACACGAAGAACAATTAACCCGAATTTTCTTAAAACCGACATACTTGAAATTAACGTGCAACAACATACTTTAACTTTAAAAAGAATTTTGGCATTATAACGACGTAAACACGATAATCCTCTTTAAATATTTAGAATAATGATGAAATCTCTAAATATAGCTTAAACGAAATTTAAACGGAATAAACGGGGCTAATCTCAAGAATAATAACAACAGGAATAAAGCGAGAAATATAACGTAAATGTTATTAACTTGGAACTTCAATAAAAACTAAAATATAACTTAGACAGAAGGTAAACGAGCAATAATGAAAAATGCGAAGAACGTAAAGAACAGAAAGTAAATGTGGAATTTAAAGACGGAAAAGAAACGGAGATCGAGACCGACGAACAAGAATGGACGGGATTAGGTGCGTCGAAGGAAGGTGGCTAGCTCAGCGTCTCGTCGAGTTGCAACGGCGGCAGAGCCGCCCGCTACAACCCAACGGCACCTCTAGCACCTTCCCTCACCGCATCCCTTCTACGCCACTCCGCTCGTCGTCTAGCAGAACACTCACGAAGAACGTTTTTTTTTTTACTTCGACAGAACTTTCTCGGCTCTTACGAGCTTTCCCACTCTCTATGAAGTGAAATGGATGGAAATGAGAAAATGAATGCAAAGGAGTGGTCTTGTATTTATAGGAAAATCTTTGGCTTCCAAGGGTAGCCACTTCAGTGTAAGAATACTGAAAAAGTTGCCCCGGGTTCGGTTAAAAGCTGCTTTATTCGATGTCGAGGTCCAAATGACCTCAGACACGAAATATAAAAATACCAGGAGACTCATTGGCTCGAATACTAGTGAACCAACTTGATTCGTGAAAAAGACGGGGTCATCTGAAGAAAGACGAGTAAAGATTCCCTTTTTAGAATTACTTTTTACTATTCACTCAGACTGACAGATTTTACTCCCGGGCGTTTGATTGACCTCAGAATGGTAATCCGTGAATGCCAACGGAATCCTTGGGTCATTTCCCATAAGAGGGGCCTGACAGAACTAGATTCGGATCAATGAGGAGGATTTCGTAAATTTCTCAAAACACGAACGCACGCAAAAGTTACTATTCATTCATCCTTTAAATACGTTTTTCATCACCGGGAACTCAATTGACTTCAGAATTAAAATCCGAAAACACCGGCATACTCCTTGAGTTAACACCTTTCTAACGAGACCACGAATGGTCATAAAAGAATTAAGATCAAATTTTCCGAAAAGATGATTTTCATGAAAACTGACCCTTAAAGTCGTGACTGACATCTGACCTCAATTAACCTTAATTAATTTTATTCCTTAACTTCTTAATTATCATTAAGAATCCTCTAAACCTTAATTGAAAATCTGGAGTGTTACATCCTACCCCTCTTAAAGAAATTTCATCCCGAAATTTACTAACCATGATAAACGATATCAGGGTACTTTTTGAGTAGCTCGGATTCGAGCTCCCATGTTGCTTCCTCTGAACCATGAAGGTTCTAGATCATCTTTACAAGATTGATCTCCTTGTTCCTTAACTTCTGGATCTTTTGACTCATAAAGGCCTGGGGCTTCTCTTCATAGGCTAAGTCCTCATTCAGGACTATCTCTTCCTTGCAAATCACGTGCTTTGGATCAACACGTACTTTCTCAACATTGAGACATGAAAAGACCTCATGAACATCACTCAGGTTGGGTGGTAAGGCCAACCTGTAGGCTACTTTATTCACCTTTTCTAAATCTTAAAAGGTCCAATAAATATGGGCCTTAACTTGTTTCGTTTGGCAAAATGAACCACTCCTTGACGGAGACATTTACAAGAATACTATCTTTAATGTCGAATCTCAGTTCCGTTCTTTTTTCGTCTGTATAAGCCTTCTGTCTGTCTTGAATTTCCTTGATTTGCTGATGAACAAGCTCGATCTTCTGGATCGCTTCCGGGACGTGCTGTATGTGGCTTGCCATGTGCCTTGCACATGATTTCCTCCTTTAGTTCTTTCTTGCTTGGCACACAAAGCTTTCCTTTGAATAAGAGCGCTTTATCGGCGGCTTCTGCGAAGTCTTGTGAGCTATCTAATAGTGCTTCTAGGTTTTTCTTCTCAAGAAACTCATTTCATTTCCAAACCTTAACTATCCTTTGTATCGGGTCAGGACAAGCGACTATCGCGGCGATTTGTGCTTAATTGATTGCAGGTGGTGTTAGCACCTAGATCCTTAACTCCTTGAATTCCTTATCGTAGCTGCCTCTGAACTAAAACGAATCCTAACACTGCGTTCTCTTTCCTACTTAGGGCATCTGCTACCACATTCTCCTTTCCTGGGTGGTAGTGAGTCGTGCAGTCGTAATCCTTTACAAGTTCTAGCCACCCTCTCTGCCTTATGCTAAGATCCTTTTGCTTGAAAAAATACTTTAGGCTCTTGTGATCTGGAGAAAAGTCTTACACTTGGCTCCGTAGAGATAGTGCGTCTAGATCTTTAGCGTAAAAACAACCGCTGCTAGTTCTAAATCATGCGTGAGGTAGTTCTACTTGTGATTCTGAAGCTGCCTTGAAGCATAAGCGATCACCTTTCCTCTCTTCTTTAGTACGCATCCTGATCCTTTTCTCGACGCATAAGTTTAAACCATGAAATCTTCATTTTCTTTCGAAATGGCCAATCATCGGGCTTGTGGTTAACATCTTTTTTTTTCTTGAAACTTTTCTCGCACTCAGGTGTCTACCTAAAGTTGAAGTCTTTCCTCAACACTCATGTCATAGACTTAGCTATTGACGAGAATCCTTCGATGAATCTACGATAGAATCCCGCAAGTCCTAGAAAACTTCCTATCTCATTCACATTCCTTGGAGACTTCGAGTTGCTTGCAGCTTCAATCTTAGCTGGATCTACTTTGATTCCTTCTACTGAAACCATGTGACCTAGAAACATAACTTCTTTAAGCCAGAACTCACACTTACTAAACTTAGTGTAAAGCCTTTCTCCTCTTTAACTTCTCCAGCACCACCCTTAGGTGCTCTTGATGCTCCTCTTTGTCCTTCAAATAGATGAGGATAGCATCTATGAAAACTAGCGCAAACTTATCTAGATACGGGTGAAAACCCGGTTCGTTAAATCCATAAACACTGCTAGGGTGTTGGTCAATCCAAATGGCATTACCACAAACTCGTAATGCCCTAAGCGAGTCCTAAAAGCAGTATTAGGAATATCCTCCTTTCAGATCTTTAGCTGATGATACCCAGATCTTAAGTCTATCCTTGAGAAGACACTTGCTCCCTTAAGCTTGATCAAGAGATCATCTATTCTTGGGTGAGGGTATCGATTCTTGATGGTCAACTTATTAAGCCTTCTATAGTCGATGCACATTCTCAATGTGTTATCCTTCTTCTTTGCAAACAAGATTGGAACTTTCCGAGGCGACACACTAGGTTGGATAAAACCTAAGTCTAATAACTCTTGCAGTTGAACCTTGAGTTCTTGTGACTCCTTAGGCGCCACTCTGTAAGGGGCTTTTGACTGGTGCAGCTCCTTGTTCTAAAACGATAGTGGATTCCACTTTCCTATATGGTGGTAGTTCTGATAGGTCCTTTGGAAATACGTCTTCAAAATTTTCTTATGCCTGAAATGCCTTCTATTGCAAACTCTCCTTCCTCTTTCTTCGTTGCAACCGCTTTTCCATGGTATTCTAACTTTATAGCCTCTGCTGGGGATCACTGTCACTTGCAGGCGTAAAGATCGCATGACTGGACCTTGAACATAAGCTCAGAACTTATCTAACGTCATTCTTCAGATTGCCTCTTAATACTGGACGAGCTAAAAGATCACTTTTAGAGATTCGCGTCTTACTAGAAGGGCGCTAACTATCATACTTAGATTCTTCTTCCTATTTGTAACTACTCCCTCTTATCCTTCCCAAGGAATATTTCTTTATACTCTCTGCTCTAATCAAGAATCCACACTCGAGCTCTATGAGTGGGAGCAAAACGAAATGATTGCCTCTGAGTGAGGACTTTATCTTGATCAATAATTCTTTAACAAGTTCCAAAAGCTGGAAGAGATATAACATTGGGTTATTTATACTAGAAACATTATCTTTTCAGAGGACTTATAAACTCAAAAGGGGTTTTTGCGTGTAGCAAACGTATGAGAGACAATCGATGATTAACAACTGAGAACTGTACTGAATATTTGCAAAGGCATTAGCATAACTTTAACAAGGAAATGCTATCACTGATTCTGGATGATTAAAGAAGTAGCATCAAAAGATTATAATTTATCCAAAACGATATTGAAGAAATTCAAATGATATAAATGAAGAATTTCAATCAATATGAAGTTGTTGAAAGATGATTGTTTTAATTGATGCGAGAATGAATGAATAGACTCACCAAAACTTCTTATCTTACTGAAACTTTTAATCTACCATTTCTAGGTCTATCTGCTTAACGATCTTCTTTAGGTTCTTTCTCTTTCTATCCTTGATCTTCACGCATCTTCTTCTTTACTTGGTTGCTATGAAATAGCATGAGTCGGTTGGCCTTCAATTAGTTACACTTAGCTGGAAAAGGTGACATACAAGAATCACTTTCACTTATTAGAAGGGATACAACAAAGTGACCTGATCTATACGCGTTTTCTTCTCGTCTGAAACCACAAATGCGGGGTATGCCTTGATAACTGGTCGAACTCTTGATCGTACATTGACAACGTCCTCTTTCCTTACTTCTAGTTCCAGATCTCTACCTCTTTTGCCTTATTAATAGTACGGGATATACTTCTGATATAACTCATACTTGAAATCATGTCAATCATACTACGCTTACTGCCTCAAATTTATCATCCTTCGAACGGACTCCTACCCGAAGTTCGTATTCATAAAAGATCACAACCTAATTCCTCATCCTCCGATCAGACTATAAAATTGAAAATTCACTTCTAAAGAATAACCCATTTCTCAACTCCCATCGGGTCTCCTAGACTATTAGAACGGAAAGGTTGTGTTTGAGAAACACATTCTTAGCTCTTGAGTCGTGGTTCAGGACTTTCTTGCTTGCGGTCTCGTTCTCTTGGCTTGATGTCTTTTCAATGACATTCTAAAGAATCCTACATATTAGAGATGCTCGCTCGAATTTGCACGAAGCAAAATGAAATACCTTTTGATAAGGTCTTTAGATTACGCAGGATAGATCAAGCAAAGCGGGAAAATTACCTCATAAGAGGACTTTTGGCATAAATAAGAAAGAGGTTCTTGGTTACATCCAAAAATAAGGCTACCTTTTGGAGAATTACTGCTGCTATCAAAATCTAAAAGGTTGGTTAATACATTTTCAGAATAAGATCTGGATTAAAGCGGATAAACGGACAACAGGTCAGCAAGGTGTTCTAACAACAACACCTCCTTTGCCTACTTCTAAAGCTTAACTATATGCTGGGTCCCCTTCTTCCTCATCTTCATCTGTCGCTGGTACCTCGAACTTGAATTTCCTCAAGCTTCCTTCGGGGAACTGATGGGGCATTCGCTATCCCAGACCTATGGTTCTCCTAAGATCATGCTATTGTTTAGATTCAGACTACTTATCTTGCATGCATAGATCCTTTTTGCAGTTGACTTTTACAAAAATTTTGGTGCCCAAGTCTTTGATCATAAACTTTACCTTTTTCTTTAAAACAAAAATTCGAGAATGAATCAACTCTTTTCTTTTAAATCTAGAACTCTTCTTCGAAACTTTTATCTTTTGTTAAGACATATGTTTAAAAATAAGTTTTTAAACACTTTTCTTTGTGATCAAGAACTTCTTTCACAAACCTTTTTCCTCAGGAAATCATTTTACCCGAATACTTTTTACTTGGAATTTCATTATCAAGGTTTTCCCCTTATCCATAAAAGAGGCATGCTTGCTCAAATCTCTTCCTTTTCGATAGTCAAAAATTATGAATTCAAAATCTAAAATCTTTATACAAATCTAAAATCTCTATACTATCATACCTCAATTTTTGTTGAAGATACCAGGGTGATGGTGAGCTGTGGGTTGCTGCTGTAACTTATCACGAAGCAATTCATATGCACATAAACACTTAGCTTTAACTTAAACAAAGAGACAGGTCAGCAGAGTTGCAACCCTGCTTTGATACCAACTGTAACAGCCCGGTCCTGAGATAGGGATTAATGAATGGGGACGGGATGTTATTAAGGGATTTAATCAGTGAAGTCCAAAGATTAACAAAGAAGTTTAAGATTAAAGGTACGCTTTGAAGATAGTTGATGATACTCGGGTTTACTTGATTAAGAAGGAAACATGCTTTAGCTGAATAAAACGGCTAACTAACCAGATACCAACAAGCATAGGCTCTTTTATAGGCGAAAGGAAAACATACTCGGAAAACGGAAATAAACTTAATATACATCTTAATTATATGTAATCGTCTGGAAATATTCTTAGTATCTCGAATAATGATAATAGAACCTTGAACGAAATTTAGAAAGAGTTAATCAGAGTAGCAGAACACATAATGGGATTTCAAAGAAACTTATATAATAGCAAAACAATCTTGGCAGCCAACCCATATCCACAGCCACCATCATCCTCGGCATCTCAACCTAAAAACATTTGAAAAAAAGGGCATGAACACTAATGTACTCAGTGAGTTTTTAATGAAAGTTTTTTTAATAACTTGAGAAATATCCAACAATGAACTGACGGTATATGGAGAGCAAAACGCAAAAGCCCTCTCCATATCCGCAAAACCTTTTCTTTACTTTGGGCCCAACCTTGGCTCAAATCTGATGTCAACTGTACCCTTAGGCATGCCATGGGATAGAAAAGAGGTTACCTCAAATATCCAAATGAGTTTGCGAGGGAATTAACCCAGCAGTGACTCCCTCTAAAAGTTGTGAGCTCAATTTCTGCTTAAGCGAAATGCTAAGTCCCTTTCTTCCTTCATCTTGCTAGCAAAACCAATGTTAGAGCAATACGTCTAAGGGCTAGTCCTTTAATAAAGCATAATCTTGGCCTATAAGGGATTTAACGCTACCCTAACAAGGCAATCCTTGATTCTTAACTTACGAGCCTTAACACAATATAAAGATTCAATACAAGGAGATGAACGTAAATGAATGCGAATCTCAACTAAAGACTATTCTAAACATCACATGCTATGCATAACAATACGTTAATATTTCTAGCATTTCTGAACATGCTCAAGAGCTTAATTAGAACATAATATCTTTCTTTCCTTCCTTCCTTATACAGAGATCGATCAGGCAGAGCAAAAATGCTTTATTGGATATTTCATTTGCCCTATATGCTTCTAGAGCTTATTAGCTCAAACTTTAGATGAGTATAGATTTACCCACCTTGATTACTGGACAGAAGATGAAGCAACGAGCTGAAGATCTTTCTCTGATTTTCTACGAGGCTCACTTCCTCCTACAAAAATCGAATCATCGACTTAGCGACCTTCTTTGAAGAATTCGACTATCTAAAGCGAGAAATAATGACATTTTACTCGAAGACTAAAATCTAAGATTTATTTACAGATTGCACGACTTTACGACTTTATAAATTTCGAGAAGAATTTATTTAAAGAACATCTCGACTTGATTTCCCAATTTTTAGACAAAGAATAACTTGAATAGATTACTTGAAATAAATTGAGAATATCTTGATTGATTCTCTAAAATTTAACTTGAAAATAACTTGGAAATAACACGACTTGAAAAGCTTGAAAAGCTCGGGAAGAGGGTACGGAAATAGCTGGAAAAGAAACGGCGGAAAACAACACAGAGAAGGGGGGGCCACCGCGGCGCAGGTGGGCTACCCCCCCCCCCCCGCGGGGCCACCTTGCCTCGGCGGGCTAGGCGCGGCCGAGGGGGGTGTGGCACGGTGGCGCACCCCCCCCCCCTCCGCGGGGCTCCTTTTCTCTCTCTCTCTCTCTTCAACTGGGTTTCTTCAACTGAGTTCTTCGTGTTTGTTGATTCTTCAACGAACACGAAGAACACGAAGAACAATTAACCCGAATTTTCTTAAAACTGGCATACTTGAAATTAACGTGCAATAACATGCTTTAACTTTAAAAAGAATTTTGGCATTATAACGACGTCAACACGATAATCCTCTTTAAATATTTAGAATAAAGACGAAATCTCTAAATATATCTTGAACGGAATTTAAACGGAATAAACGGGGCTAATCTCAAGAATAATAACAATAGGAATAAAGCGAGAAATATAACATAAATGTTATTAACTTGGAACTTCAATAAAAACTGAAATATAACTTAGACGGAAGGTAAACGAGCAATAATGAAAAATGCGAAGAATGTAAAGAACGGAAAGTAAATGCGGAATTTAAAGACGGAAAAGAAATGGAGATTAAGACCGACGAACAAGAATGGACGGGGTTAGGTGCGTCGAAGGAAGGTGGCTAGCTCGGCGTCTCATCGAGTTGCAACGGCGGCACAGCTGTCCGCTATAACCTAACGGCGCCTCTAGCACCTTCCCTCACCGCATCCCTTCCACGCTACTCCGCTCGTCGTCTTGCAGAACACTCACACAGAACTTTTTTTTTTTTTACTTCGACAGAACTTTCTCGGCTCTTACGAGCTTTCCAACTCTCTACGAAGTGAAATGGATGGAAATGAGCAAATGAATGCAAAGGGGTGGCCTTTTATTTATAGGAAAAGCTTTGGCTTCCAAGGGAAGCCACTTCAGTGCAAGAATACTGCAAAAGTTGCCCCGGGTTCGATTAAAAGTTGCTTTATTCGATGTCGAGGTCCAAATGACCTCAGACACGAAATCTAAAAATACCGGGAGACTCGTTGGCTCGAATACTAGTGAACCAACTTAATTCGTGAAAAAGACGGGGTCATCTGAAGAAAGACGAGTAAAGATTCTCTTTTTGGAATTACTTTTTACTATTCACTCAGACTGACAGACTTTACTCCCGAGCGTTTGATTGACCTCAGAATGGTAATCCGTGAACGCCAACGGAATCCTTGGGTCATTTCCCATAAGAGGGGCTTGACAGAACTAAACTCGGATCAACGAGGACGATTTCATAAATTTCTCAAAACACGAACGCACGCAAAAGTTACTATTCATTCATCCTTTAAATATGTTTTTCATCACCGGGAACTCAATTGACTTCAGAATTAAAATCCGAAAACACCGGCATACTCCTTGAGTTAACATCTTTCTAACGAGACCATGAATGGTCATAAAAGAATTAAGATCAAATTTTTCAAAAATATGATTTTCACGAAAACTGATCCTTGAAGTCGTGACTGACATCTGACCTCAATTAACCTTAATTAATTTTATTCCTTAACTTCTTAATTATCATTAAGAATCCTCTAAACCTTAATCGAAAATCTGGGGTGTTATAAAATCAATGGGGAAGATAAACTCATTGACCTTGACTAGAACATCTTTAACAATCCCACTCGGATGAGTCACCGATCTGTCTGCCATCTAAAGACATATGGTAATGGGTTTGATCTTCCCGATGTTCAATTTCTGAAAGAATGATAAGGACATCATGTTGATACTAGCCCCCAAATCACACAACGCCTTCCTTGAATGATCATCACCAATCTCAGTAAAACTCCCTGGATCCTTGAGCTTAGCTGGAAGCTTCTTTTAAATTAACGCACTGCAGTTCTCTGAGAGAATCACTATGGCATAATCTCCCAATCTTCTTTTCTTAGAGATGACATCCTTAAGGAACTTAACATAGTTAGGCATTCGATGTAATGCCTCTACCAAAGGAATGTTGATCTGTACCTTCCTGAATATCTCCAAAAATTTAGAAAATTGCTCATCCACCTTCTTCTTCTGAAACCTCTACAGATATGGAATGGGTACAGTGGATGGTATAGGAGCTGACTGTGGTGGCGGCACTGCAAGTGATGTAGAATCATCTGGAGCTTGAATAGGACCTTGATCATTTCTCGAGTTTTCTTCTATCTTTTTAGAGTCTTCATCAGTATGCAACGCAAGTTTCGGATCACTGGGTCCTTCATAAGAAGTCCCACTCCTCAATCGTGTGGCCTTGCACTGCTCTTTAAGATTCACCGTGGTGTTGTTAGGAAATTGGCCAAGCTGGTGTTGATTTCCTATGACAGTGGCAAGTTGTCCTAATTGTTTCTCTAACATCTTCATCTGTATACCCATTGCTCCAACAGCATTCTCAATCTTCTCAATTTTTGCTTGAAATTCTCCCATATATTTCTCACTCTTGCCCATAAAAGCTATTAGGATATCATTCATCTTTGGCTTCATTTCTTCATCAATCACACCATTTGTAACTGAGAAACCCGGTGGAGGCTGCAGTGCGGAATAAGGATTACCATATAAAAGGTTAGAGCGTTTACCTTGGTAGAATTAATTTCCACCTTGGTAATTATTATTGTTCCCATAGCCTCGTTGATTGACAAAGTTAACATCTTCAACTGCATTTCCCATGGAATTTTCTACAGCCGGTCGTGTCATGGTATCAAATTTTCTATTGATGGTAACATTCATAGATAATTGAGCTACAAGCTTGGAAATTGGATCATGGTCTTCAACAGTGGCTGCTCTTTTCATTATCTTGACATGTCGATCATCTATCCATTGATTAACTGTTTTGTAGCCATGTCTTTAATGATTGACACAACTTGGTCATGTCCTTGGTTCAATAGTGAACCACCTGTAGAGGCATCCAGAAGCCTCTTCACCTCCATGTCGCATCCATTGTAGAAGATATAAACCTGGTGATCTACCCCGAATCCATGGTGGGGGCACTTCCTTAGTATGTCCCGAAACCGCTCCCAAGCCTCATATAAAGTATCATCCTTGTACTGACGAAACTGTGTAATTTGTCTTTAAGCTGGAGAGTCAAACCAGGAGGAAAGAATTTGTGCAGAAACTTATGTGCCAAACTCTCCCAACTATCCACAGAACTGGCATCCAAAGAATGGTACTAATCCTTGGCTGCATCCTTCAACGAGAATGAAAATAGGAGTAGCCGAATAGCATCATCAAACACCCCACTCATCTTTATTATGCTGCAGATCTCTAAGAACTATTGCAAGTGAGCATTCGGATTATCAGCTTTGTGCCCACCATACTAATGCTGTTGAACTATGCCTACCAATCCCGACTTCAGTTCAAAATTGTTGGCTTGGATGCATGGACCAGGAGCATCCCCATGATTAAGCACTGGCATAAATAGTTGGTTGATTGGTGTAGGAGCTGCTTCTCTTGCATCTTCCTGCTCTTGCATCCTCCATTGCATCTCCTCCAATTGTCGCTGCAGGCGACGCATTTGTTCTACTATAACAGTGGCTTGTTGTTTATTGGCGGCCATCTCTCTTCTCCTTCTTACGTTGTTGTGTCTAGCAGTAGCTTCAATCTTGAGATCTAAGGCTTCTAAAGGTTTCCCTTTAGATCTTGTGTGCATACACAACCAACAAAAAAATTAAAAGAAAAAAAGAATATTTAAACAGAAAATAAAATTGTCTAAATTAACAATGTAGGATAAAGTCAAATAATAGATCTAAAATTTTAAGTCCCGGAAAAAGGCGCTAAAAACTTGTTCGGTTAATTTTTCCACCTAAACTGCAAGTGTACAGTGAAGTTTCTAATATAGTGATGAACAAGGTCAAATCCACAGAGACTTAACTTTTAACCACTAGTTATTCAATTTATCCTAACTATATTATCTAGATCACACAAATTTAAGAGGTAACTTAATTAATTAATTTAAACTAATTAAAAATAAAATAATAAATAAATAACAGATAAATCGCACAGAGAAAATATCAATAAGAATAAACGCATTCTAGGATTGAACAATCATCAATTAATTCATCCATCTAACTAATTCTAGTTTCATGCCTATGTTAGGATTTTGATTACACTAGAGCAGCTGCTTATGCATTTCAAACCTCCACTCGAAGTGTCTAGATTGTTGATTACATAATAGATGATAATGTTTCCATTAGTTATCTAAAATACAACTCCTAAATGTTCCACGGGTTTGGTGCTCTCTCAAATACTCTCAACTCTCTTGAGTGTTGTTGAATACCAAGTTAATTATTCCTAATCAAGTGTCGAAACTCCTCTCTCGATTTATGGATCAACACATTAAACACACCATTCAATGGCCAGTCAAATAATGTAAAAATAAAGCACATGAATAATTAAAGTGCAATAAAATCATAGACATAAAATTGGAGTTAATTAAAAAGACTTCAAAATTGAATCATTATTTAACCCTAGAACACTAGGGTTTAGTTGTGCATGCTAAAATAAATAAATAAAATAATCCACAAGAAGTTCATAGCTAAACTGGAATTTATGAAAGATAAAACCCGGAAGATTATATTTGCCTCTAATCTCGAATTGCTTGATTCTCTTGGTCTTGTTCTTCGCGATGCTCTTTATCTGTTGTATTTCTATGCTCTCAATCATAAGGTAGGATGCAAAGTATGGAATTTTGTGTCTTCAAACCCTTAAATACCAAGTATAGAAAATCCCAAAAATAGGACAAAACTGGGACAAGCCCGACCCAGCCGCGACCTTGCTCGTGACTGAACCATCTGTGGCTTGGCTTGCAGCTCACATGAAAACATATGGCACAAAACTGGCTCCACATGGTGACATGTGCCATAAAACCCGCAGCTCCACATGGTAACACGTGGTTTTTCTCTCTCAGACCCCCTCGTAATCGCGACTCGGTAGTGGCCGAGCCCTTGGTCACCCGCCACCTCACCCACGAACGCACTTGCGACTTACGGTCACGGGTCTTCTTCTGACTCGTTTCATCCTATTTTTCGATCCAATTCTTTTATGTCATTCTCTCGGGGCTTCATCATCATTTCTTTCTTTACAGTATCCAAAACCAAGGCCAAACCTGCACAATTTGTCACACTAGACCAAACTCCAAAATCAAGTGAAAAGCCGAATAAACTGAGATGAAACATACCAAACCATGCAAAACAAATCCATAAAATGTACGAAAGATGGTGTAAAATCTCAATTTGTCAGGGACTCAACTGCGTGAGCTGCAAGAACACCAAAAATAGTTAAATCATGTCATAAAAGAAGAAGCTTTGAAAATGAAAGCTATTGAAATAAAGATACAAGAACAGATCAACAAGGCTAATGATGAAACGAAGGCTTTTATTAATGGATTTATTGGTAAGTTTGATCATCTTGCTAAGACTTTGTGCCGAGTACAAATGCAACTATCTATCTGGATAAGAAAAATAGTGTGGTTAAGGAAAGTTCCATTGTTGGAAGTCTAAAGTCTAAAGTCTAAAGTCTAAAGGCAGATGTGAGATTTGTTAACCAAAGTGTCATCAAGTTATTCTCTGGTGGTAGAAACAACAAGTATGGAACAGTTTTCACACTTTTCTAAACTTGATTTTCTAAGATTTGATGGTGACCAGCCTAAAGCGTGGATTCTAAAGTGCCAAAACTACTTAATAATGGTATCTAATATCCGAGATGACAAAGATTAACCTTAGCAACTATGCACTTTGAGGAAAAGATCTCACGGTGGTATCAAAACTCATCCCTTAGAGGTGATAATCTCTCATTGGAGTAATTCTTGGAAATTGTGTTTGCTATATTAGAAGGATTAAAGGATGCTAAAGTTATTGATAAGTTTAATTAGCTTAAACATACTGGTTCATATTTTGAGTATATGGACAGATTTGAGGAACTTAAAGCTTACATGTTTTAAACAATGGAGCTTTCACTGAAGACTTTTTCATTGCAAGCTTCATTGGTGGTTTGGGGAAAAAATGCAGTCCCTAATTCATATGGTTAAGCCTATCACATTGAGTCATTTTATTGAATTGGGGGGCAGCAATAAATAATTAATCTGAAAGCAATATCACAAAAGTTAAAGGGTAAAAGTAAACCTAATCAGAGTACTGGGTACAAAAAGGAAAATTATGTTCTCTCAACCTCCAGAATTCACAAAAGCCAGTTCTAAGCTTCATTTCAAGCTCCTTACCTTTGTAGAAATGAAAATAAGAATGGAGATGAATTTGCGTTACATGCAATTGTGATGAAACTTTCACAACTGGACACAGATGTAAGAATAGAATAACATATATGATATGAGTTCTAAAAAAAATAACTCATGTGCAGTCTCTAACAATAAGTGAGGAGGCGATTATTCAGGATTCTCTACACAGAACATGGAAGAGACGCAGGTGGCTCTTCATGTTATTATAGGAGATGGGGGACTTACTACAATGAAGGTCTATAGGTAGGTTGATGAACATAAATTGCAGATGTTGATTAACTCGGAAAGCACTCTTAGCTTCATAAGAGAAACCACAACAAAAATTTTAGGTTGTAAGGCAGAACTCATAAAGCCACTCCTTATAAAAGTGGCCAATTGCCATAAATTAATGATGAGTTCTACCAAGGTGAATGAGTTCGAATTGGCTGTGCAGAATTACCAGTTCACTTATTCACGAAGAACCTTAGCTATTGAGGGGTTTGATCTAATATTATGGGGTGATTGACTTAAAGCTTGCACACCAATTGAACTAAATTATGATCAGATGACATTATTTATTATGAAGTGGCTAGGAAGATCAAGATACAAACCTTAATTCATCATGAGAGTGCTAATTGATATCTAAACATTCCTTGCATCAAATAATTCACGATGATCATAAAGGAGAAATATAAATTACCATAAAGGAATTACCAGTACTGAATTATGAAATTCAATATAAGAAGGGTATAAATAATAGTGTTGCAGATGCTCCCTTCAAGGAGACCACACATCATAAAATATTGTTGCGCTATCACCATTGTAGGAGTTAGAGTTTTTTTAAGGACAACAACTTAGACCGATTTGGAAAAGAGGACAAATTTATTGCGGGTCAAAATTTAAGGACATTAACATTTAAGTGTTGCATCCGTAGGCCAATTTTCAGCCCGAACGGGCTATGGACGCAACACTTAAATGTTAATGTCCTAAAATTTCGGCCCATTCGGGCAGAAAATTGGTCTTCATAGCCCGTTCGGGCTGAAAATTGGCCTACGGACGCAATACATAAATGTTAATGTCCTTCAACTTCGGCCCGCAATAAATTTGTCCTCTTTTACAAATCGGCCTGAGTTGTTGTCCTTAAAAAAATACTAACTCCCACTGTAGTGCCAACATGGATGAAATAGATAATTGACAGCTACAAAAATGATATTCTGGTCACTAACCTATCAAGTTCTAAGTTGTTGGATAAGGACACTTATTGTGATTACGAACTAATGAGGGATTTGCTTAAGCACAGAGGCAAAATTTTGGTTGAGAATTATTCTGACGTTAAGCAACTCGTACTCCCATAAATTACAATTCATCTTATGGATGACGTACATGCATCTATGGAGCCTATCTTAGATTATAGAGACTATTCATTTGGCATAACATGAAGGTACATGTAATTAAATATGTGCCAAGCTTGGCTGGATCGGAAGTGGCTGCAACAATCAAGGTTCCCCTATCCTAGCATTCTCGACATAACTACTTCCCAGCTACTCATATCAATGTTAGAGGTTTACTAGTTGGAAAACAACAGTTTATGGAACAAACTATGGTAAACCTGTAGTTGGCTCGAACCGGATAAAAGTGTATGCAAATCTATAATGGACTGACATAGGGTTCAGAGTAAGGGATTTTGTGTGCTTGAAGCTCCAACCTTTTGACAGAACAAGGTGGTTAATCGAAAGAAGCTAAAGCTTTGCACCAAATACTACAAGCCATATCACATTACTAAAAGGATTAAGAAGGTGGCCTATCACATGGAATTACCTGAAGAGGATAAAATTAACCATGTATTTCACTTACCATCAATATATTAGTGCATGTGTGTGTGTGTAGAGCCATTCAGGGTATAATATATATATATATATATATACATCACATTTTTTAGTAGTGTAGGAACTAGGACTACATCATCACTATTCAATTTAATGATCTAATGGTTGAAATTTAATGAAAAAGATGGTGGCAGTTTCATAAAAAATAGGGCAAAAAATAAATGAACGGGAGTTATTTTTGTTTAAACCTTTAAAATTGATGATGTCAACAATTTATAAAAAATCTTAAAAACTTTAAATAACCATAATTTGCTCATTTTTAATCAAATGCACTCAAAAATATATCAAATTAAAGCTCTTTTCTTGCTCTTTCATTTAAGATGTCCAAACACTATTTTTAGATGAAAAAATATGGACCATAAATACAAAAGAAATTTTTTTACGCAAACCCACGTTGTAAATGCTTTCATTAGTTTATAATAATGCTTCGTCAGCATTATGATAACGCATGATACGTATGCTAATGAAGCATTTGTCATATACTAATATAATGTATTTACTATGTTAACGAAGAATTATCATAATGTTAGGGTAGCACAGATTTATTATGGTTTATTCAATCTCAATTATGGTTTATTTATTACGGTTTATTCCAACTAATTATGATTAATAATTACCCTTTTTAGTTCCTAATTGATTATTAAAGTTCATTCCATCTAATTATGGTTTATAACGTATGTTGGCAAAGTATTAGCATATGCTAACATAGTGTATTCACAGTGCTCACGAAGCAAAATCAGAATGCTAACGCAGTACATATATATTATTGATATGATTTGTTTCAACTCATTAGGGTTTATCACATCCAATCAAGGTTTATTTCATCCAATTAAGGGTTTGTCAATTCAATTAGGGTTTACTAAATCAAATTAGGTTTATAATTATGTTTTTAGAATATATTTTTACCTAACAATATTAGAAAATTTTAATTAGCATCACGATATCGTTTCATTAACATGATGTAATGCTTAATTAGTAAGACAAACTATTATCAAATACTCCGTGATTATTATAAAAATTTCAAAATTACTTTAATGCCCCTGCCCCAAAAACTTTTCAAATATTACATAATTGTCACCATTCTTTTAATCATATATAGGCTTTTGATTTTTTAGGGTTGTGTGGTATGAGATGTGGTCTATCCCTTCCCATATATATATATATATATATATATATATATATATATATATATATATATATATATATATGTTGTGTTGGGATTTTTTAAATTGTACCCCACATGATCTATGTTAATACAATTAATTCTAAGCTTATGTAAATCATAATTTTATGTGTGACATTAATTATCTTATATTGAATTAACATGTAAGTCCAATTTCAAATCTATTGCAGAGGAAGAAAATAGAATTAATCGAAATCGGTACTTACAAACATTGTTGGGTTGCTCACGGGAGTAAAGGTCTACTGCTATTGTTGAAGGAGAACACATGAACTCAGTAAAACTTCATGTTGTCTGAAAACCTCAGCTCCATATTTTACTTCTTGATCTTCTGATGTATTCTCGAACCTTGTCTAGATGTAGGTTGGGGTACAAACTACTAGACTATATGGAATTCCTAGAAATCAAGAGAGCATAAGAGGGGCTGTATTTCTTGTTCTTAATTTCATGCCCCCCCTTTATATATAAGGGAGGGGCGAAATTTGTGTACCTCCAAACCTTAACGGGTTTGAACCTCCAACTCTGGTTCTATTCCTAGTCCATCATGGTTATATTGAGCTACAATAGGGATCTAGAAGAATATTAAATTAGCATACTAATTTATTTAATTTTCAATATCCATAACAAAGATATAATTATATAAATTAAGTATTATTTTTATTCCACTAAAGAAGTAATATTGACCTACCAATTTAATACATATTTACAAATATGTTTTCTTCTTTAGTCCAGTCATTCTCCATGTTTAAGATATAATGTCCATTAATTAATTATGTAAGCTTCTGACAGCTATAATTAATTAATATATTGTTCTGTGAGCAGTACCAAATGACTTCCGTATCATGTTAAGGATAAATTAATATTCTGCCTACAGGACTTCCCATGATCTTTGTGATTCCTTAAGGGGACATCATCAACTTGGCATACTAGGACACAGTGGCCACATATAATACACAACCCATCATATATGTAACTGTCACTGCCCAAAATATCAAGGTTGTTGATCCAATCAAAGAATCTCACTCATTGATAAATTAAAGCAGTCGACACAACATATATATGTTCGCCAATATATATGGGTTAAGAACCTGAACTCTGTGGATCTTTACCCTCTCACTTAAGGAAAGAATAGAGAACAATATCCTATCGTGATCCTCCTCAATACACAAGTCAGTGTACTAGAATAATCAGTTAGTCAAGATAAACTAACTATCAGATTATTCTATGGTGTACCAATGGTGGTTCAAGACCATCTAAGCCATGAGCCTTTTAATACAATGCAAGAAATCCAATGGTATGATCTTTACCGTGTGTTGATGACACGTTATTAATTAACAAATAACTATACCACAAGTGCATTGTGCTATCGTAATACCTAGGTGAGCAAGAGTATCGTATCCCACAAGGACTGAAGCTCGATAAAATTACCAGACTAAAACACAGGTAAAATACTAATATCTAGACTTGAGAATTCACTGGGAGTAGAAAATATGAAAAATAAAATAAACGAGAGATATAAAGTTTGCACTAAAATAAATAAACAAGTTACAATTAATGAAAACAGGGAATTCTAGGGATCATGTGCCTACCACAGATTTCGGATTGATTTATTGCTCACTTAATCTTTGTTACTTCATTAGAGGTGGGAAATCACTAAAATGCTAGCAGACTGTTCATAGAACACGTATCATAACATAAAAATAAAAATCATGCACTTCACTGTGGTTCGTTCTTCGTACAAGTTGTTGCTCACAATCACGTTCCTTGGACTTAAATCCCTATGTAACACTAGTTCACTGCTATCGGTTCTTCCAAGCATACATAAAATGATTCAACTGTTTTATCCCACTAATTAACTAGTCATGACTAGAATTTTCCAGCTAACTAGCTTGCATACACATGTTGTGGCCATCAACATATATGTGAGAAATCCAAAGCAGATAATCAAATGTCCAATAATGAACGGAAAATATAATTCACTAAATAATAACATTCAATCCATAATAATTGCAAACCCTGGAGTCCCTATAACAGTTTAGCTAGACATAATTAACACTAAATAAAATAGAGTTTGAATCATAATAAAATAAAGTTAAATTACACCGATGATCCCGTGTAGCATTCAAATGTCTTCTATGATGAATTCTTGCTCCACACGCCGAACTCTGCCTCTTCAACAGCTTTGATAAATTCATCTTCTCGAGGTGTATGGAAGTATATCAATGGTGTCTTAGAGTGTTTCTCTATGTTTGTGACTTGTAGTACCTCTGAAAATTGCGTCCCTCTCAAGTAGTGTATCGGAATTATTCTTCTAATTAGGTTTGGAACCCTAATTATAGGTAAAAACTCATCCATCCGCGGAGCGCACAACTCTGGTCAACCGAGCACAGTACATCAACCCAGAGAGTTATTTTTACAGAGGATCAACCCAGGTGAAAAAGTGTGGGTCGACCGAGCCCTTTGTAATTTCTACATGACAGGATCGACCGAGCCATTCTGGGTCGACCCAATGTATATTCGAACTGGGCTTCAGATTTTGACGGGCTTTTATTGCTTAATCCACTCCATTGAGCTTTAATTAAGCCTAAAGCCTAATTAAATCATTCTTAACTCTCTTCAGCTCCAAATTGATCATTTTGCACCAAATATTCAACAATTTCGCCGCTTTAGCTACAAAACTCGCAAACACATTAAAAATACCAAATGATAGGAATTTAGATACAAAAGCTAGTAAATTACACAACTTCTTAAGATAAAAGCTATCATAACATGTCCAAAAGTTGTGTAAAATACATTGCTATCAATTGACCCACACCGTATCATCTAAAATGCAAGTATATGGAACGCGCACTTAAATATAAGAATAATTAAACGTACACAATGACTACGATAATTTTTCAATTTATATCATTTTAATATTGTTTAATGTATACAAAGACAAGACTTCTAGTATATAAAACCAACAGGTTGTTGAGCAGATCATGGCGCATCTATGGTTTTCAGTACAGTTCAAAGGTTTTCAGTACAGTTCAAAATTTCATGAGTTTCGATAAAATCTTAACATGGGTTATAACTAAACTCATCATGAATTAGTTATGTAAAATTATTTATAAAATTAGTGTCATTTTTATGTGGTTTAATTATTTAAACTCTAAAGTCTATAAAAGTTTCACACTTGTTTTTTTATATATTTTATGTTTGTGAGTTAATGAATACAACCGTTTTATGAAATGTTACTATTTATGTGGCTTAAGATAACAAAGTTTTGAAAGTCAATACATGATTATGTATTTCATGATTTGTGAAAGTATGTGTTAAGATGCAATGCAATGCCACTGGCCTACAGTTGAAATGTGGTTTTACACCACCTTATTGTTATGTGGCCACCCTATAGTTTATATGTGTACCAATATCAAAATTGCATAATTTTAATAATGTTTTTCATAAAAAGAAAATTTATTATATTATGACTAATCATAATTAGTATTTATTGCTAAAAGTTAAAATTTAAAAAAAAAAAGTTACACCCTAAGTTTGGAATAATTAACCCCTAAAAATTAATTATATTAACTAAAAAATGAAAAATAAATACTAAAAAATAAATATAAAACCTAAATAATAACGTAAAAGTATACTAATCAAACCAAAATAAATTAAAATTGAAGAAAA
Organism: Perilla frutescens; assembly: GCA_026008535.1. Classification (NCBI taxonomy): domain Eukaryota; kingdom Viridiplantae; phylum Streptophyta; class Magnoliopsida; order Lamiales; family Lamiaceae; genus Perilla; species Perilla frutescens. The sequence continues at coordinate 41,064,374 of BRKX01000008.1, forward strand.
AAATAGAAGAAACACAAATAATTTTGATGTCTGGCACACGGTTGGCATATAGAATTTTGGACTAAAGGATCTCATGCAGAACTATTGTTGTGTAATATATATATGTATCTTTTTTCATATAGACTTTAATGAATTATGAATAAGTTATTATGATGAGTTTCTAAAATTTTCATAAGTTTCTTTAATGTAAATATTTTATATAATTTATTTTCAAACTATAATTTATGAATATGTATTTCATATAAATTATCATAAATCTCTTAAGTTTCTATATATAATTTATTTTTGGTGAATAGGTTTGATATTACATATTGATACTATTACTTAAATTGTAGTTCAAACTCATACTATTAGAAATGACATTGAAAACATTGCTCAATAATATCATCAAAATTTTTTCCTTGACACGTGAAAAATTGACATGAGGAGTTCTTTTGTGATGTGGATAATTGTCGGTATCTAATGGAATTTACATTCACCAGCAAAAGAACTCGCCATGTCATTTTTAGAAAAGTGCCACAAAATAGCTCCACTTACATATAGTTTTGAGTAATTTTTAATTGTTCGGGCATTAAAATATCATTTCGAATAGTAAGTGATAGATCGAATCGCAACACCGAATGTATAATATAAGCTACTAAATAAATGTTTACCTTTTTTTATTTATAAATCTTTTTTTTCTCATTTTTGCGTACCACATTGAATTTAACACTCCTAAACAAAAAAAAAATATGAAGATCAAGCATTTCAAGTTAAAAATCGATATTATTCCTTTATATTTTCAGATTATGTTAAAAATCAAGCGTGTGAAGACCAACCCTAGTTGGTAATAATAAATTACATATATGAAATCTTTGAAATTAATTACAAAAATTAAAAAAATCAAGCAATCAATATAGAGTAATTATGGATGATTTTATATAGTTGTCATTCGAGTTATAGAATTAATCCACCTTTTACACATCTATAAATTTTCATCAAGTTTCAACTTCAAACAACACCAAATACTTAATACTATAAGTTTTGAATCTATATCAAGTCCAGAGATGAAGCTCTCTTTGTTTATTGTCAGTGTTTATTCATGGTTTCTTATTTCTTGCATCGCTGAATACTCCAACAATATTGTTGATCCGTTAAAACACCAGGTTTTAATAAGTCGACACAATATTACATTTCTACAAACTTCTAATTATTGATAACATTTCATTAAAATATAATTCATCATGAATATAATATATATTATTATTCTAGAAGCAACAGAAGAATTGGTGTGTCGTAACAGTATCAGCACCTGACGCAAAGCTGCAATCATTTCTCGACACAGCGTGCTTTCAATTGAATTGTAAAGCCATTAGATTCGGTGGTTCATGTTTTAATCCTAATACGTTGCAGAATCATGCATCGTATGTCCTCAATCTATTCTATCGTGCTCGTGGTGTATGCATCTCGGGGCTTGGTACTCCTACCATCAGTGATCCATGTAAGTTTCTATTATATCCAACCTTCAATTTTTAATTTTAGAATCACCCATAACTACATATTATTCATTGGTGGTGAGAATCGAAAGTCGAGCCCAAATCCTTTTGATAATGAGATTACTCACTAAACCACCAATTAGGCCACCCTAAAGGGTGAAGATTGAATTTGTTGGTTGTTATGGAAACAAAAATGTAATCTTGATTCATTTGGTTTTTTCTTTTTTCTTGCAGCATTTGGCAAATGTCGCTATACATGAGCATGATCGCGTTTACATTGCAAACACAATGAATGGAATTTGATATTTAGCAATAATAAGAATATGTATTATGAATATATATGAAATTATTATTTCTAAACCAATATGAAATGAATTTGAATGATCATTGTTTTATAGCTAATTAATTACTTTCACAAAACAAAAATTATACATTGCCACTGACCACATTAATCTCACCTATTACTTCATTTCAACTTCCAAGTTTTATTTATTTAATTTTCATGTTAGTTTTTTTGGGAGATATATATATATATATATATATATATATATTTTGATTTTTGGATTATAAATTACCTAAAATCAAAATCTTTACACCAAATTGTGAATTTGACATGACTTTTAAATTTCACAAAATTAATTCTTAAATGGAATTATCTACCACTGATATGAAGGCGCATTATCTGAAATTCCTTCCAGAAACTTGTAATAATGTGCTTAGTAGGCTGCAGTAGATGAATAGCTCACCTGGCTAGATGGTTTATCGGTCCATACTTCTATTTCCCATTATGTTTTTTTGTAAAATTCACATTATAATTGATTTTTTTAGAAATATAATTGATTTCTTTAGATATATGAGAATTATAAAAAAATGTAATTATTTATTTTAAGTGATCAAATTGAAATATAAAATCAATAAATTATTGTAAATTATTTTATACTTAAATTATACTGAAAATCATGTTGGACAATAATGATGATGATGATGATGATGATGTAACACAAAAGAATAATTTATTATTTTTTGTAAGCAACATATGTAGACTACATATCTATGCATAAGAAAATTGAAACCAAAAGTTTACATTCTCAAATTTTAAAGTAAGAATATAATAAATACGACTGTAACAGTTTGCTAAAAGAGAATGGTTGTAATTCAAACCATTGTAAAACGTAAAATAAGTAGCATATTAACAACTATTAATGTTAGCACCGTTGTCTATTAGTAAAAAATAATTGTCTATTATACAAAAATTGTGGTCTAAAATATATTTATTAAATTGTGAATTAGACAATAGTTTATAATATAATCGTTGGTTGTCTCATGATTTGGCCTTAATTATGAATAGATAAATTTACCATGAAGTCTAAGACAAAAGTTTTCAATAGCAACTTTCTAGCCAAATATCCAAAGAAGATTAAAAACCATTAAGTGTGTGTGTGCTAATTAAGATTGATATTCTATTAAGATTTTAAAATATGACTAGATTGCATTAGAAAATCAACACAAAATATCATAGTTATTTATTATTTTAGTTAGGTTAAAATATCCATCATTTATTTGAATTAATTAGTTATATATACAACTCTTACGAAAATGTAAAGTCATTTATAGAGCATAGTATTACTCCAATTGCTACTTCTTAATTCTTTTTTTTAGTACAAGCTACTTCTTAATTCTTGATCCAAACAAATTTTCAATTTTCAATCCTATAAGGCTATAACCCTATTGAAAATTTAGAATTCATATAATTCATCCAAACATATTCCCATTTTCCACACAAAAATCAATACAAATTTACAAAATCAATGCACCTCGTAAATCACACCGGAAACACTAGAAACTGGAAACTGCAATTGGAAATAAAACCAAACAAGGCCTTAGGTACTTAGCAAGACATTGGTTTTGACATCATTCAAAACATAATATTTTTCCCAATAATATGATATGATATTTGAGAAAGAAAATACTTTTATCCAACTTGAATTTGTCATGTATGAAATGTACATATAAGAATAGCATTTCATATGCACCTAGAATATTTCATGCACACAGTTGATTCCAGTATTATTCCTGCGATATAATTATGTTGGACTAGTTAAAATAAATGTCATTGAAACCCCACCACTGAGTATGTTTTAATAATGCTCATCCTCATGTTTTAAAAACGTTTAAAGACCAGTGAAGATGAAGCAGAGTGAAGGAGATGGAGTGGTCATAGTTTATTGCTTTGTTATTTAATTTAACACTTCATGGGATATTTTGTTTATTGCATCTTTTTTATTTTATTGCGTACTTGAGATTATGTTGATTTTTGTATCTTGAACTTAGTTATGGATTTAACTTTTTGAAAGTTTGTTTGCAATTGAATGTTAAAACTTATGTTTCTCTTAAGAAAAAAAAATACAAGCTCTTTTAGAATATTATTTATTTTTCCGCATTTATGAATAGAAAATGTAGTATTTTAAATTATAGAATTTAGGGTATTACAAATTCACGAGGTTTTAGTAACTCTATGAGACCACATATATTACATTGGCAATTGAGGTATTTTGATGTATAAGTATCTAATTTTCAATACTTAGAAATATATGTGATTTCATTGAAATCTCAGTTAATCAACATATGTGTGTAATCTATACATATATTAAGGCAAAATCGTGAAGGGTAAAATTGTAAAAGAAAAATTAGTCAAATAATGATTTAAAAGAAAATTTTATGCTAAAGCATATTTGAAAGTAGGGCAGTAAATGAACCAAACTATTTGTGAGCTACTCAGGTATCAGCTCGAAAAAAGTTCGATCAAAACTCGATCGTTTATTAAACGAGCCGAATTTGAGCTTTTTTTCGAGCTCGACACTTTTCTCGAGTGAAACTCGAGCTACTCACGAGCTTCTCACGAGTAGCTAGAGTTCAACTATAAATGAGCTTTTATCGAGCTTTGACAAATAAGGCTAAAGAAATTAAATTTTCACCCCCAACAAGATTCAAACATTAGTCAAACGTATTTCAATTTGTTATTATAGCCACTCGACCAAATTAGTAACAATTATGTTAATTGAATCAAATGATATTTTTATGACAATTCTCCAAAACATAAATATATGCAAATATTTATATATTATATTCTGATATTATATTTATATAAATATAATATCATATTATCAAATTATTAAATAAATATATTCAACTAATACACTACAAGAAAATTACTGAATAGTGACGAAATTTTTCATCGCCCGATGACTGATTTCCGTCGCTAATGTAACGGGTGACGAAAAGGCGACGGAAATGGTCCATCTCGTTATTTTAGTGGCTAAAAAACAAAGGCAACGGAATGTTCCGTCGCCTTGGTTGGCGATGGTCTTAGCGACGGATTTGTCCATCACCTTAAAGTGCTGTCGTAAATTATCGTAAATTTGTGACGACACAATAAGGCGACGGACATGTTCCATCTCCTTCCAGTGTGACGGACAAGGTGACGGTATATTCCGTCACTAAATTATAAAATATTTTAATATATAAAATCGGAAAAATTTTGGCGATGAATAATTTCCGTTGCTATTTTTGGTTTTTTATTATTAATTCATTTTTTTGTTTTTTTAATCCATTTTTATTTTTAAATATTTATTTGTACCAAAATATAATAAAAGATCTGTAGCGCCCCGGTCCCGAAAGACCGTGGAAATGGACGCCACGGAGGTTGGAATTAAGAAACGAGAAAGAAAAGGGTAATTAATTAATCAAAGAAATATTAAGAGAAGACTCACAATAACTAAACATGTTTTTTAATACATATATATATATCCAAAACACCAAGATCGGGATTCTTAGTATTTTAACAAAAGAGTAGGATAAGTGCAAAAGCTTAATTCGTAACATAAGAATTAACAAAAAGAGATAATGGGAATTAGATAAATAACAAAAGTCCATCTCTCAGCCTCATCACCTCCACGTTCCAGCCCACTGACCTTAAAATGTTTGAAAAGATTTAGGCTGAGTACTAATGCACTCAGTGGACAAGTTTTCACAATTCAAGTTATGCAAATCATTTTGTTAAAGTAATATATCTGTGTTCATTCAGGTAGTGAAGCTTAGGAGGTTTAAAAGTTGAAAGCAACCTAAGTTCACCAAAATATTTTATCGTGAAGCGCTTAAGAGTATAACTCGTCGCTGCCCGCAACCCGAACTACATCACCAGCGTGTAAAGTTGAGTATGGCCATAGAATACCCAATGAGTATAACCAATAAGTGTAACCAATGAGTGTAACCAAAGAGTGTAACCAATAAGTATTTCATTTTAGTCTCACCGACAAGGAGTAGGGTAGGACAAATAATGCATGCGTACTGTAGCTACTCACATTGACACAACGCTGGTTTATGAGACTCCGACAACATACAGTAGCACGTAAAGATTTAACACAGATAGTCACATATGCAAATTTTAACGCAGCAGAGCTTAATAACTCGAAAGATACAATTTGCAAACATAGTATAGTAGCCTATCTTATACATGCAGAAGTACTAACAAGGATCCAACACTCGAATACGGTACTGGAGACGGAGCAACGGTCCAGAGTTCCTTTCTGGATTTCCCTAGGGCTAAGCTGCTCTAACCTTCTCGAGATTCAATCATTCACCTTCCTCGTAAGTCACGCAAATCCTACAAGGATCAATCTTGCTTTAGGATCAATAACCACTTCCGGAGTTAATCTAATATTTGCTTTAATTTAGTTAGAACTTTATTAGTTTTACTTCGACTGGGCATGCAAAATACTCGGGTTTTAAATGCAACACAAATCGATAATAGGTTCTTACGATACTCTTCAATTAACTTGAAATAAATTTGACGTAAAATGGAACGACTTAAAACAGGACAGAAACATCAAAAAATCATAGGAAATTCAATTCAAATCGGATTGAGACATGGTCAGCGGCGACGCTTCCGTCACGACGAGACCTACAATCGGTCAAAAGGAGTCGGACACAAATTCCGATCATCCTGGCCTGAAATTGGCCAGAAAAGTTACTGTTTACTGTTCACAGAAAAGATTTTTCGTCAAAAAGTTTGAGGCTCAAACAAGCTCGATACTCAACGGATTTTCACTCAAAAATATAATTTTTGATACTAGAGGAAACAAAGATTTCAATGCAGCAAACAGATTTATATTTTATAATGTATCAGGACTGTAAATGAGCATGAAATTCAGCATTATTAACATAAGACATAATCTACCAAAAACAAGTTGATTTTTGGGAAACTTACGACTCGATTTCAGAAGAACAAATGATATCAGATCATAGATTGGAAAATATGTCTAGAAATATTGATATGAAAAGATTTTGCAGTCCAAAAATCAAGTCAAGAGGATGGAGGAATTGACGAGAAATAGCCTCCGAAGTTGCACTCGCAACACTACGATTTCTGCGGCAGATTTGACATGTCAATTTGCGACGTATCTTTGATAGACTAAATGATATCACATCGACGATCCGAGACCTATTCTGGAAACCTTGAAGAGTGAAATTTATAATGATGTAGATCTCATAGAAAGATAATGGCTGAATCTATGGGAAAAATGTTGGAAATGACTTCAATGAGTTATGAAAATTAAACCACCAAGAAAATAGTTGAGCTTCGTTTAGGAGCTTCAGAGATCCGAATTGAGAAATTCTTGATCTTAAAATCAACTACATAATTAGAGGAAAAATATACTAAAATTTCAGAATTTATGTATGATATTTAAGGGATGAAAATGATAAAATACGACGGCTACACTAATGATAAAACTTACAGCTAGAAGCCCCAATTTTGCATGTCTTCATTTCTGACATTCCGTACACCAAATCGAGTGATTCCAGTGGCTAACATCAACCTCGTGAAGAGAGGAACAACATATGAAAATTTCAGCTATGTTGGTGGAGATTTGAAGGTCGAAATATACAGAATACAATTATTGCGGCAGCTTGGCGGAAAACAGCGATCACTGCAATGTTTGCATTCGTTCTCGACCATATGAGAACTAAATTGGATGATTACTTTGGCTAACATCATCTACATCAAAGTGGGAAGCTCTCCATAAAATTTCAGAATTGTTGGTTAAGGTTTGAGGGTCGAAATTAGAAGGGAAAGAAAGGTTATTGTTGTGAGGGAAAGAGAGAAACTAGTGAAGAAGAGAATGTGGGAGAAAGTTGGGCTCTTCCTCATCCTCCTCTACTTGATTCAACCAATTACTATGTTAGACATGTGTAGGACATGCATCCAACTAGTTGGAATAGATGGTGACAAATGGGGCACTCTTGTCATGCATGGTGACATTTGGAGCAATGCAAGGTGACATTTGGAACAAGGTAAGGTTGACACTTGGAGCATGATAGGATTGAGTGGTGGCAATCAATTTGTGATGTATTTTAATATATGGTATTGGGTTGAAATAGAGAATGAATAAAATTGGGTTAGAAGGTTAAACGAACTCCATTTTTAATGAGATTAACGACCACACGATTATGAAAAGATTCGTGACCCCTAGTCAAAAGACGAAACCAATTTCGGAGTTAAACATAAAGTGGTAGAATTTTATTTTCAGGATAAAAATATGGTCTTTCAATAATTATGACACCCATGATTTAATAAATGTCCAAATGACGAATGAAAACGGCTCATAGAAATATCTCGTCACGAGGAACAAGATATGTGATCGAAAAAGATTTAGAGGACAATATGATTTTAAGAATAGAATTGAGCCAACTTTGGCAGTCATTTTCTCTATATTTGGGATTTTCTAAAATCATTTCAAAGAATCATATAATCAACACATAATTCTTATACGGTTGAAGTAATTAATAGATTTATTTTGGGACGGGGTGTTACATTCCACTCCCCTTAAAGAAAATTTTGGTCCTCAAAATTTCACTTATCCGAAACTACTTTGGTTTATTGTTGTCTCTCTTGTTTTCATGCTTTGATATTTCTTGATCTTCACAGTTCTATCTAGCGAGGCTCCTATCGCATGTTCTATATGCATACGAGATCAACTTGTTATCCTTGAGCACGTGGTCCGGGTCAAATACATACTTCCTTAGGATTGATTACATTTAACACACCATACACATCTTATTTCCGTTGCGTTTCTCTCATTGCTGATAGATTATTGTAGGACATCATTCCAGCTTGTGTTCTCATCTCAGAAAACTTCTTGAAGTATGTATCCCTTATTTTGTATCGTTTGTTTGATTTATCCCTTCATTTGCACGTGAAGTTCAATTTCATATCCATAGTTTCCTGATTGAATGTCGATGTGAATTACATTTTGTGATCTGACGTGATTGAGATAATAATTCAACATAGGTACACCATAACTTGTACGTATAGCTAAACCAGCTTGTTCGACTCCATCTTTATCTGGATTGGTATGCCCCACGAAAATATTTTGTGCTATTATAAACTATTCGAGTGTTTCTTGCCATTTTTCTCCTCATAGCACTCATTATCTTGTTAGCTTCTCAGGGTGGTAGATTCCAATCTCTTCTTACACGCATCATCGGGCTAGACTTATTAAAAGAACACAACATTCCAGATCTACAAAAAAAATGTCAAGTTGACCTAACAGCAAAATTGTCAAACTTGACCCAACAACATCGCACAATCGTCTATGGCCATCGTACGTTCAACATCATCTATCTACTTATGGCCCAGTGACTTCCAATCATAAAGTTCGAATGCAACGCATGCAAAAATACATCAGCAACAACTTCAAATGATGGTGCCATAGTCTTCCATGAACTCGTATCGCTTGTTGAGTAAACTTTATAATCCCATCTTCATAGATATGTATAAAAGGTGGTGATCGGTCTACCTCGATATCTTGCTCAGGTGATAATTCTGATGTTGAACCTTGTTTATAGCGGCCATCATCGTCTAGCATATCTACTCACGAGAATTCTCAATCTCTGCATAAATCATTAAGCTACTTTTTTTTAAAATTTCAATGGTAAGTATGTCCATCTTTTTGGCACCATGGAAAACTCTTGGTCAACCTTAACACAGACTCAATCTCGACTCCCATAGAATAAATTATTTTTCCAATAAACTTGAATATCAAATCGATCTCTTTCTCACTATACGTATTAAATCTCATAATCCACTAATCAATCGTGATTGTTCATTCGTGAAAATGAAACGTTTCTTTAGTCAAACTATGTTCTTGGCAATCTCATAAGTGTTTACAAGTTCAGCCTAAGTTCAGCAACTATAGGTTAAGTTAATCTTACGTTATCAAGCTTTCAAGTTCTCGTTCTCATTCCAGAGTATATATAACAAACACTTTTCGGCTATCACAGTTCACAGTATGCATTATGCGCATTCCCAACATCACAAGTATGCACAAGGCATAGATAAACAAGTTCATACAATTATGTAATCAACATGGTGTTTAGACAGAAACCAATATGCTCACAGACATATTTCAAAACCAGTATGCTATCAAAATAGCAACAGAGTACGCAATCAGTGCAGTTAATCAGAGTATGCAATCAGCATAGAAATCAATCTTTCAAGGAATTCCCATCAACACGGCGAATCCTAATCTTTCATTTTCAAACAAACTTAACATTTCAATAGATAATGTAAACTTTTAAAAACTAAAATCCGCATAAAAACATGCGTACCTTTTTGGGCTGTAGTGACAAGCTGACAGCTTATATAATATCACACGGGAATTTAATAGAAATGAAATAAGACCCAGCAGGTCTACACAGGTCTGCAGAGTTGCAAACCTGCTCTGATACCACTTTGTAGCGCCCCGGTCCCGAAAGACCGTGGAAATGGACGCCACGGAGGTTGGAATTAAGAAGCGGGAAAGAAAGGGGTCATTAATTAATCAAAGAAATATCAAGAGAAGATTCACAATAACCAAAAATTCTTTTTAATACATTTATATAGATCCAAAACACCAAGATCGAGATTCTTAGTGTTTTAAAAAAATAGTAGGAAAAGTGCGGAAGCTTAATTCGTACCATAAGAATTAACAAAAAAAGATAATGGGAATTAGGAAAATAACAAAAGCCCATCTCTCAACCTCTTCACCTCCACGTTCTAGCCCACTGACTTGAAAATGTTTGAAAAGATTTGGGCTGAGTACTAATGCACCCAGTGGGCAAGTTTTCACAATTCAAGTTATGTAAATCATTTTGTTAATGTAATCTATCTGTGTTCATGCAGGTAGTGAAGCTTATGAGGTTTAAAAGTTGAAAGCAACCTAAGTTCACCAAAATATTTTATCGTAAAGCGCTTAAGAGTATAACTCGTCGCTGCCCGCAACCCGAACTACATCACCAACGCGTAAAGTTGAGTATGGCCATAGAATACCCAATGAGTATAACCAATAAGTGTAACCAATGAGTGTAACCTAAGAGTGTAACCAATAAGTATTTCATTTTAGTCTCACCGATAAGGAGTAGGGTAGGACAAATAATGCATGTGTACTGTAGCTACTCACATTGACACAACGCTGGTTTATGAGACTCCGACAACATACAGTAGCACGTAAAGATTTAACACAGATAGTCACATATGCAAATTTTAACACAGCAGAGCTTAATAACTCGAAAGATACAATTTGCAAACATAGTATAGTAGTCTACCTTATACATACAGAAGTACTAACAAGGATCCAACACTCGAATACGGTACTGGAGACGGAGCAACGGTCTAGAGTTCCTTTCCGAGTTTCCCTAGGGCTAAGCTGCTCTAACCTTCTCGAGATTCAATCATTCACCTTCCTCGTAAGTCACACAAATCCTACAAGGATCAATCTTGCTTTAGGATCAATAACCACTTCCGGAATTAATCTAATATTCGCTTTAATTTAGTTAGAGCTTTATTAGTTTTACTTCGACAGGGCATGCGAAATACTCGGGTTTTAAATCCAACACGAATCGATAATAGGTTCTTACGATACTCTTCAATTAACTTAAAATAAATTTGACATAAAATGGAACGACTTAAAACATGACAGAAACTTTAAAAAATCATAGGAAATACAATTCAAATCTAATTGACACACAGTCAGCGGCCACGAGTCCGTCACGGCGAGACCTACAATCGGTCAAAAGGAGTCGGAGACAAATTCCGATCATCCTGGCCTAAAATCGGCCGGAAAAGATATTGTTTACTGTTCACAGAATAGATTTTTCATTAAAAAGTTTGAGGCTCAAACGAGCTCGATACTCAATGGATTTTCGGTCAAAAATACATTTTTTTATGCTAGAGGAAACAAAGATTTCAATGCAGTAAACAGATTTATATTTTATAATGTATAACGACTGTAAATGAGCATGAAATTCGGCATTATTAACATAAGACATAATCTGCCGGAAACAAGTTGGTTTTCGGGAAACTTACGACTCGATTTCAGAAGAACAAATGATATCAGATCATGGATTGGAAAATATTTCTAAAAAGATTGATATGAAAAGATTGTGCAATCCAAAATTCAAGTCAAGAGGATGGAGGAATTGACGAAAAATAGCCTCCGAAGTTGCACTCGCAACACGACGATTTCTGCGGCAGATTTGACATGTTGATTTATGACGTATCTTTGATAGACCAAATGATATCACATCGACGATTCGAGACCTATTCTGGAAACCTTAAACAGTGAAGTTTATAATGATATAGATCTTATAGAAAGATAATGGCTGGATCTATAGGAAAAATGTTGGAAATTATTTCAATGAGTTATGAAAATTAAACCACCAAGAAAATAGTCGAGCTTCGTTTAGGAGCATTAGAGATCCGAATTGAGAAGTTCTTCATCTTAAAATCAACTACATAATTAGAGGAAAAATATACTAAAATTTCATAATTTATGTATGAGATTTAAGGGACGAAAATGATAAAATACGACTGCTACACTATTGATAAAACTTATAGCTAGAAGCCCCAATTTTGCATGTCTTCATTTCTGACTTTCCGTACACCAAATTGAGTGATTTAAGTGGCTAGTGAGGGAAAGAAAGGTTGCTGCTGTGAGGGAAAGAGAGAAACTAGTGAAGAAGAGAATGTCGGAGAAAGTTGGGCTCTTTCTCATCCCCTCTCTACTTGATTCAACCAATAACTATGTTAGACATGTGTAGGACATGCATCCAACTAGTTGGAATAGATGGTGACACATGGGGCACTCTTGTCATGCATGGTGACATTTGGAGCAATGCAAGGTGACATTTGGAACAAGGTAAGGTTGATACTTGGAGCATGGTAGAGTTGAGTGGTGGCAATCAATTTATGATGTATTTTAATATATGGTATTGGGTTGAAATAGAGAATGAATAAAATTGGGTTAGAAGGTTAAACGAACTCCATTTTAATGATATTAACGACCACACGATTATGAAAAGATTCGTGACCCCTAGTCAAAAGACGAAACCAATTTCGGAGTTAAACATAAAGTGGTAGAATTTTATTTTCAGGATAAAAATATGGTCTTTCAATAATTACGACATCCATGATTTAATAAATGTTCAAATGATGAATGAAAAAGGCTTATATAAATATCTCGTCAAAGAGGAACAAGATATGTGATCGAGAAAGATTTAGAGGACAATATGATTTTAAGAATAGAATTGAGCCAACTTTAGGAGTCATTTTCTCTATATTTGGGATTTTCTAAAATCATTTCAAAGAATCATATAATCAACACATGATTCTTATACGGTTGAAGTAATTAATAGATTTATTTTGGGACGGGGTGTTACAAGATCATGAAATGAAAATTTATATATATATATATATATATATATATAATACAAATGTATAATACATATAGATAAAAAAAACACCTTGCATTAATGAACCATCAACACATCATAAATTCCATCTGTCATACACAAATATACATAAGGTGATAACACATTACCTAGGCACTCTCACCACCCTCCTTTGCCATTTCCACTACCCTAGGCACTCGTTGCAGCTTTACCCCATGAATCTGTCGGTCCTTTCTCCTTCGTCGATACACTAACTTGTGTTCCATCCATTACTTATGATTTGTTCCAGCTCCTAGATGAATTACTATGTACTGGGGGAGTTCCCTTCATCCTGACTTCCTGGCCTGCTTCTCCAGCACTTGCTGCACAGTCACTTGTTCCATCGCCTCTAGTTATCTGACAAAAACAACTGACAAACACAAAGTCATGAAGACAAAGACAAAATACAAAAAGCAAAAAACATGAGAGACGAAAAAGAAAAAGCCATTGAGACATTCAAGACGATCAATTATTTAATACTAAAAATAATTATTTTGTACAGCAAACAATGAACTCTATCAAATATCATCATCTAGCTCTTCATCACTAAGTTCTTCATCAGATAAACTGATCTCTTCATCATTCGACGCAGATTTATCAAGATTGGTTTCTTCAATATCTACCAAACCGCCCCTTGGGTGAATGGGTAATGGATCGTCATTAACATCTATAATGGGAGCTTGTAACTCTAAATTTTCATCATCTTGAAATGGTGGAGATATACTTGATGGTGGTGTGTTAGATGGAACATCTACGTTCGATCTGGCATTTATCTTACAAACTGCCAACCAATCACTCTTCGACCAATTCAAACTCGGGTATGAGCAATAGAACACTTGGGTTGCCTGAGTAGCCAGTACAAATGCATCATCTCCTGTATATCTACATCCTTGATGAACGTATATCATTTTATAAGCAGGATGGACCATTGTCCCCCCCGTGTTGACATATCGAACCATTGACACTTGAACAATGTCATCTTCTTAATTGGATGACCAGGATAATCAACCTCCACAATCTCCAACAATCTCTCGTAGTAATCACTCTCATCGGTGGTGTAATTAGTGTCTTTAACACACACTCCACTATTGATTGTGGCTCTTCGGGACCCATGTGACACCGTGTGAAACTTATACCCGTTCACGAAGTAGCCATGACAAGTACCAATCCTACATGACGGACCAACTGAGAGATCTACCAACAATTGAGAAACTTTGTTCGAACAATCATGAGCCTATGCAAAAACACAAAGTTGGACAAATTAATATTTCAGAACAATTAAGTCTAACAGATTATAGAACTGAGACAAACTTACAAAGTTGGCAAACCAATCTGGAAATGCTTGATCTATTTCCTTGTGGATGTCAGAGGTTGAGATACTCGGAGTACGAGTTGTCAATTCTGAAACAAACAGCCTTCAACAAGAGAAAATAGATGAATATTAGAATTAATTACATAATACACGAAAGAACTTTATGGAGATTGAGTGATTATAACTTACAGAACATATTGATCAGTCACTTCTTGACAGTTAAGCAATATGTAGATTCGTATAGCCTTATATTCACCATCTGTCAACCACCTTCTTGACACTTTGCCAAAAGCTCGGTCTGAAAGTGTGAAGATTGACAGATTATCTTCAGAATCATTGATATTATTAGCTCCACCATCATAATTTCGAGGCACGCTCTTGTGCTTCATCATAACATGATCCTCAAAATAGTAAGAGCAGAATGATGATGCTTCTTCAACCAAATAAGCATTGGAAATTGATCCTTCAACTCTTACTTTATTCTTCACGTTGTTCTTTAACTTCCTCAAGTGTCGTTCAAATGGATACATCTATCGATACTATACTGGTCCAGCAATTTGAGCTTCATCAGCGAAATAGACTGGCAAATGCTCCATCGAGTCGAAAAAACTTAGAGGAAATATGCGTTCAAGCTTACACAGTATGTTGGGAATGTTCTCGTGCAAGCGACACATAACATCCATCTTAATATTTCTAGAGCATAAATCTTTTAAAAATAGGCTCAGTTCTGTGATGGCCTCCCAAACATTAGGTGGTAGAAGTTCTTGAAAAGCAATAGGTAGAATTCGTTGCATGAAGACGTGACAATCATGACTCTTCATCTCAAACATCTTCAATTTATTCATATCCACACATCTGCTCATGTTTGATACATAGCCATCCGGGAATTTTAATTCTTTAACCCATTCAAACAGAACATTTATCTTCTTCTTGTCCAGAGTGTAACTCGCTTTCGGGTACTTTCCTGTAAGCTGATCAAGCTTCAGAGCAGATCTGTTACAATACAAGTTCAATTCTTATCTTGACTTTGAAGTATCTTTTATTTTGCCCTTAACATTAAGCACAGTATTGAAGATATTGTCAAATACATTCTTTTCTATATGTATGACATCTAAATTGTGATGAATCAACAATAAACTCCAGTATGGCAAATCCCAAAATATATATTTTTTCTTCTAGCCACACCCTGTAGATTTACATATTTGTAGCATTGTCGTTTGACTCGGTCACCTTCTTCAACCCCGGTCCATCTATTTCCCTCAATATTTTAACTCCGGACTTCCCTTGTGGAGGCTCTCTCCAACACGTCTTGTTCTTCATAAATGCGATTTTATTTTTGCGGAATTGGTGATCATCAGGCAAGAACTTTCGATGGTTGTCAAACCATGATTGTTTACCTGAAGAAGCAAGTGTGAAGGCATCTGTCTCATCCATGCAGTGTGGACAAGCCAACCTTCTTGCTGTGCTCCAACCAAATAACATTGAATATGCAGGGAAATGACTAATTGTCCATAGCAAAGCTACACGTATCTAGAAGTTCTGCTTCAATGAGATATCATATGTTAGCACACCCTCAACCCACAGTTGTATCATTTCATCGATCAGTGGTTGTAAGAACACATCAATCTTCTCCTTCGGATTTCTTGGCCCGGGCACAAGAATCGTAAGAAACATGTGATGTTCTTTCATACACAACCAAGGGAGAAAATTGTAGGGTGTGACTATCACAGGCCATGAGGAATATTGCTTGCCTGTTTGTCCAAATGGCTGGAAACCATCAGTGGAAAGACCCAATCTAACATTTCGGCTTTCAGCTGCAAAGCTAGGAAATGTCGTGTCTAGGTGCTTCCACGCTGGTGAGTCGGATGGATGATGCATAACCCCGTCATTAATCGATGTTGCATGCCAACACATCTCTTCTGCAGTAGCCTTAGATGCGTACAACATCTTCAGTCTTTGTGTGAGAGGGAAGTAGTACATCCTTTTCTGGGCTACTTTCTTCACCTGCCTGTTCTGGTTAGAACTTCGTACAGTCTGGAAACGTTCTTTATTGTAGTGTTTGCATCTCATCAAGTCAACATCATCCTTCCAGTACAGCATGCAATTATCTGCACAACAATCGATCTTCTCCACCGGCAAACCCATACCACGCAGAAGTTTCTTCATACTGTAGAAGTTATTGGTGACCAAATTATTTTTGGGCACAACCTCTTTCAGAAGACTTGTAAATTGGTCAAAACACCTCTCTGAGAAGTGGTGCTTAAACTTCAAGGCCATCAAACGGGCCACGAGTGACAATTGTGTGTGACTCTCACAGTCCGGCCACAGTTCATTGTCCACAGGAGCCAACATATCATAAAAGCGTTGAGCTTCAGAATTGGGAGCTTCTTCAATGCCATTCATCTCATCAAAAACAAAATCAGGCCCAACAGCGTCCATCACCATCGTGTGATACGTATTCGGTTCATACCTGTCAACTAAATTTTCAGCCGGACTCATCTCTCCATGAAAGGTCCATGTGTAATAATTCGGCACAAAACCGTTCTGACAAAGGTGTATTCGGACCTCAAACGGATTTCTATAAGGCTGATTCTTGCACTTTGCACATGGACACTTCATATTTTTCCCATCTAAAAATGCTGGATGACTAGTGGCAAAGTCTATAAAACTTTCAATCTTTTGTGTGAATTCAAACAAATTAGATCCGTCGTGACTCCATTGATATATCCAAGCTCGACTACGAACTCGATTCATACTTGCCTAAATTATAAAAGAAATTAGGAAAAAATTCGGCAGCATAACGGCGTGAAACCTATATTTTGACCAAGTTATCGATGTAACTTAACTAGGTTCTGAAGTTAACTAGCTAACAGATACCAAACACCAGAAGAATCCAGGGACCCTCGTCCCAATATAAATATGTAAAATTAAAATTGAGGGATACAAGGGCCCTCATCCCATTATCTAACTATGAACAATTAATATAGAGGGATCCAGGGGCCCTTGTCCCATTTAACTAATATGTTTTCATAAATTCAACTAATTAACATACTTTCATAAACAAGTACTAATTAACATACTTTCATAAATTCAACTAATTAACATGCTTTGATAAATTCAACTAATTAGCATGCTTTCATAAAGTCAAGTAACTAACATTCTTTTATAAATTATCTTAGTCAAGTTTTTCTTTTTTTTATTATTAGAGGGCTGATAATAAAAAATCATCTTAGTCAAGTTTTTTTTTTATTAGAGGGCTAATAATAAAAAATTATCATAGTCAATTTTTTTTATCATAGTCAAATTGGGGGAAGAAGGTATCCCGCTCGTATATTACCAGACGGGACGACGGACATGGTTCGTCGCTCATTTTTAAAAAAAAATAAAAAATAAAATAAGGCGACGGAATAATTTCATCGCCTTATTATTTCACGTAAAAATAAATAAAAAATAAACTAGGGCGACAGAATTGTTCCGTCGCCTTATTTTTTATCATTAAAAATAAAAAAAAATTAAAATAAAAAATGTAAGGTGACGGAAAGTATCCATCGCCCATTGTGGCGATGGCTAGTCTGTCGCCTAGTCTATATGTCGCCATGTCGTTGCCCGTCCTCACCCATGTTGACGGAATTCTTTTCCGTCGCTAATTCCGTCACCTTAAAATAGTTTTCTTGTAGTGATAATAATACACTATATGAACTATACCAAAACTAAGAATTAATATTATCATAAAAAATGTAATCAATTAAATAATTACAAACATTAAGTTAAGCTTATCTTATTAAGCAAAAAATAGGAATATGTAAATAGATTTATATGATAAAAAATAATTTAATCAAGAATTGATTATTCAACTTTAAGATATACATTTAGAATTTATTTAGTAATAATATTAATATAAAATAGTATACTTGAATTTTGAAGTAGTCTAACAAAAAAACTATCTAATTATGAGGTAAATAAAATTCTAGTTTATAGTTATAATTGAGAATTGAGATTTGATAATGAAACAAACACAAATGAATTTGATTAAACCTATGATATCAAACAAACATCTTTACATTGAATTAAATTGTAATTATTCATCAAAATCAATATCAAACAATTAATAATATCTGTTAATTACTTCGTCCATTTGATTTGACAATATACATATATTTTATATATATATATATATATATTATCAACTTACTCAATTATTATATAATATACAAATATTACGTATACTTTAGCGTGCCTCATTGAAATATTTAATTTATATACCAATAAAATAAAATAAAATTGAGATATACCAATAAAAATAAAATATGATTTATAAATCATATTATAAAAAAACTTTGAAAGTAGTATTCAAATTAAGATTATTTTAAATATTTACTTATTAATTGGAACATGTGTGAATGTGTAATAAAAATAATAAACTAACAAGAATAATTAACTATGTCACATCAACCAATTAATATGATTACAAGTTATATGAAAATGAAATGAATAATTGATAAAATGGTAAGAAAATGAGATATGAGTGAATTATGATTTATAAATTGCATAAGAAAAAACACTTTGAAATTTGAATTTGAATTTCTTCTAAAAAAAATTAAATTTCAATTAAGATGATTGTAAATATTTATATGTGAAGTTTGAAAGAAAAATAATAAGCTATCATGGATAGTGAGATGAATTACTAATTAAGTAATGAATACAATTTTTAAATAAAAAGTGAAATGAATGATCAATAAAATAAAAAGAAAATGAGATGTGAGTAAATTATGATTTATAAATTATATTAGAAAAAATATTTTTAAATTTTAATTCAAATTAAGGTAAATATATATTAAAATTTGAATATACTTTATTAATGATGAAAAATAATAAAATCAGTAATAAGCATGATTACAATTACATAATTAAGTAAATAATAAAGAAAATAAAATAAAAATAAACATAATTAAAGAAAAAATGGAAAAGAAAAGAAAAGAAAAGAAAAGAACTTGATCACGAATTTTATTATTATCGAGCTTTAATCAAGCTTTTTGTCGAGTTTTTTTTATCGAACTTGAACATATCCTTATTGAGTCGAACTTGAGTCGAGCTTGAATCGAACTCGATCACGAATTTTCTTAATCGAGACGAACTCGAACTCAAACTCAAAGCTCGAGTCAAACTCGAACCAAGTATATCTTAAACGATTCAAACTCGAAGTTGAAGGTATTTGGCTCGACTCGATTCGTTTACAACCCTATTTAAAAGTATGTGTGGGAGAGTGGTTGGCCCGCCTTGCACTTTAGCAGGAGGTTATCGCTCATGCGGGTTCGAAACCTCCTCCCTTATAATTCATTTTCATTTTTATTCATTTCTTTTAAATCATCATAATTTGTTTTGCTTTATTTTTTTATTTTTTTTTAGAAACTCTTGAAGTCTTAATTAGTTCTAAGACACCCACAAAATTCAACTTTTGTTATTATAATATTGTTTTAGTGCATCTTTTTTTTAACGTTTGATTTCTTTATTTTTTTGTAGATTTGATTTTTTTTTACTCATATATTAGTTTATTAATGCATAATTAATTGTGATATTTTTTTTCTCAATAAACTCTTCATTATTATTTTCTGAAAATGGATTCAACTAGCCCATTCAAAAAAATTCGATTACTAATCACCTCTTGATTTTTTTCTCTTTTTAAATTCATTAAGCTCTTCAACGTATAACCGTTTTTTCTTTTTGGGAAAATTAAATCAATTTAGTTCTTTGGAATAAATATAAACAACTTTTCAACTTCTTGGTTTGAACTTTCAACTTAATATAAAATGGAGCAAATTTCATACCCTATAATCGATATTGTTTTCCCAGAGGAAAAAAAATGCAAAACGCCACCCCCCCCCCCCCCCCCGATCAAACACATTTTTTCTTCCAAAAAAATCAAATGCAATCCCAATAAAATCTCTTCTTGAGAAAAACTGAGAAATGTAATTTGTGGTCGTAAAACCGAAACCATCAACCAAAATATGTAGGAGATATGTTGGAGTGTTGGACGACGACTCAAAATAGAAGAAAGCGATGAGTACGGGCCAATTGAGACATTTTAACAAGGAAACAAGAGGGATGTGAAGCTCTTCAGAATGGCGGATGTTGGCCATGCACATAAATGATTGAAGAAACCTTACCAGTAATTGCTAATATTCATATTTTTTTCTATTTTATTAGTTATGCTAGTCCTTCAAATAAACTTGCATACTCGGTAAAATCATCCTTGCATAAAATGAGTGGTATTTAATTGATATTCTTTTTTCACCTTTTTTTTATTTTCACGTATTTGCAATTTAATGAAAAATGGTTAAGAACAAACATTACTAATTATTTGTTGTCCAGCGAAAAATGTGTGTAGTGCATTACAATTGTGCTGATATTCAAGTCTTTTTTAAATAATTGTGTTGAGTTTTTAAATAATCAGGCTGGAATTTAAATTTATATTGTTCATGTTATTTACATTTTATTTGATTTTGATGTCAGTACCAATATTTGTGATTTCATATTGTTACGTTCATTCATATTCTTTTATTTACTTTCGAACTGTAATAATATACCATATAATAAATTATTATCTATTTTTCTATAATATATATACACATACATATATATAAGATATTTTGCATACCCAATTAATATATAAACAAATACTCATATTTTTAAGGCTACTATATGTAAATATAAATTTTAATATACCAATTAACAAGTAGCATGCTTGGAATATAATTATTTAAAATAGAAAAATGCACCGAAAATTATCAATATTAGCATTTAATTACCATGTACAAAAGAAAGTAAGTGTGTGTGTGTGTGTATTGTGAAGTTGCACACATATGTAAACAAATAAATCACATCTTGATAAAAACTAAAAACACTAATATAAGCTAAGAAATATTTTATATACATCTAACTATGTACGATTAAAATAATTCAAGTGCTAAACTGCAATGTTACAACATCTAAAAATTACTATCTATTTCTCTATAAAAATATGAAATATTATATTTTTAGATATTTAAAGACCCAATAATTCAATATATATATATATATATTCATATTTTTAATGTAATTATGCTAGCTCACTTTGTAAGATTGAATAAGCAAAAATACTTCTTCTAAAAACACAAAAAACAAGAAAATGATATATCATATACATACAAGTTGTACATATACATGATTTTTATGTACTTATACCATTATTCAAAACATAAAAAATTATAAGTGGAAATTTTGTGGTGTTTACTATTTATGTCACAATTCTCATTTATGAATATCATACATTAATACTTGGGCTAGAATGATATGATAATACATAACAAAAATCTAATTAAGTATAAAATTTTTAAAAAATATTGTAAATGTGTGGTTATAAATATAGTTTGAAAAATTACAAATATAATTGTATAGATAAAGTATCATTTGATAAAATTATAATTATTGTGTGTTCTATATAATTGATGTTTCAATTTTGTTTTACAGTATTTGATGTTTTCGACATTTCACACTCTTTTTCCTAATTTTACCCCTATCAAAATACTAAGAAATCTCATATATATTAACTTAAATTTGATAGATGAAATGTCTTCCATAAGATTTGATAGAGATGGAGAGAGAACATGGTATATTTGTCTCTTTTTGTATATTTCTTAATTTTAGTTGTAAAATCTAAAACATCAATTATTATGAAATTGAGAGAGTATATATATTATTAATAGGGTATTGTCAAATAAATCACCACTTCACTTATTCACGAAGAACCTTAGCTATTGAGGGGTTTGATCTAAATATTATGGGGTGATTGACTTAAAACTTGCACACCAATTGAACTAAATTATGATCAGATGGCATTTATTATGAAGTAGCTAGGAAATTAAAGAAGATCAAGATACAAACATTAATTTCAACATGAGAGTGTTAATTGATATCTAAACATTCCTTGCATCAAATGATTCACGATGATCATGAAGGAATTACTGGGTATAATTAATAGTGTTGCAGATGCTCCCTTCAAGGAGAACACATACCATAAAAATTTGTTGCACTATCACCACTGTAGTGCCAACATGGATGAAATAGATAATTGACAGCTACAAAAATGATATTATGGTCACTAACTTATCAAGTTATAAGTTGTTAGACAAGGACACTTATTGTGATTATGAACTAATGAGGGATCTGCTTAAGCACAAAGGCAAAATTTTGGTTGACAATTGTTATGACGTTAAGCAACTTCTACTCCCATAAATTACAATTCATCTTATGGATGACGTACATGCATCTATGGAGCCTATGTTAGATTGTAGAGACTATTCTTTAGGCATAACATGAAAGTAGATGTAGTTAAATATGTGCCAAGCTTGGCCGGATCTGAAGTGGCTGCAACAATCAAGGTTCCCCTACCCCAGCATTCTGCAAATAACTACGTCCCAGCTACTCATATCAATGTTAGAGGTTTACTAGTAGGAAAACAACAGTTTATGGAAGAAACTATGGTTAACCTCTAGTTGGCTCGAACCGGATAAAAGGGTATGCAAATCTATAATGGACTGGCAGAGGGTTCGGAGGGTTTGGAGTAGGGGATTTTGTGTGCTTGAAGCTCCAACCTTTTTACAGAACAAGGTGGTCATTCGAAAGAACCTAAAGCTTTGCACTAAATACTACAAGCCATATCGCATTACTAAATGGATTAGGAAGGTGGCCTATCGCTTGGAGTTACCCGAGGAGGATAAAATTAACCCCGTATTTCACATGTCTCTCCTACAGAAATGTAGAGCTGATCTATTGAACTGTTGGAAACCTTTTTCCTCAAACAGTAAGGATGGAACTTTTATCATCCTGCCTAATTCAAAGTTGGTTGAGATGGTTATTTAGAGTGGAGAAGAGAAAGTGTCGCCGAATTTGGTTCTCCGGGAAAATTCTGTAATGTAGTGAACATATATTTTTTTGTAATTTTTATTATATTTTGAAAGATAAAAATATAATCTTGATAATATTATAAGTGCGAGCAGTTTGGGAAGAAATCAGAGAAGTTTGAGAGAAAATAAAGGAAGAAGATTCATATTTCAGTCATTACTTGCTTCTTTTATTCATTATTTCGAAATATATAGTCCAAAGACCACATAGATGGTATCAAACCCTAAAAGTATAAAACATGTTCAGTAAAATCTCTATATAAGAATACTCTATATAAAAATAACCTCCTTATAGTAATAAAAAGTTGTGGTCCCAACTCGGGACCAGTTATAAATAAGAATAACTTCTACATTGTAATATTCCAGTATTTTTTTAGAACAATCCTTAAGAAATTTACCTCCATATAGTAATAAAGTGACATTAAATTTCATATATTTAAATATCTATATAAAATGTCTAGAACTATTTTAACTATATATGCTATATTAAACTTAAGATTGTATGAAATACTTATCTAAAGTTAGTTGTGGCAGTGCTTTAATTTTTTGGGTCAATATCACATCATTTAACTTGCACGTTATAAGTAATTAGTTAACACGATCACTTTTTTGTTGAATCTAAAATATTTTCAGCTTGTCCAACATATTTGATGCTTGTTGACACAATACTTTTTCTATTTCTACACTATTATTCTCTGAATTATCACCATGCTCATCTTGCGTAATTCCTATATGATATATTCTTCGGTTAGAGCACATGAATGAATTTTATATACATTTTTTGGGTTAATATCACATCATTTAACTTGCACGTTATAAGTAATTAGTTAACACGATCATTTTTTTTGTTGAATCTAAAATATTTTCAGCTTGTCCAACATATTTGATGCTTGTTGACACAATACTTTTTCTATTTCTACACTATTATTCTCTGAATTATCACCATGCTCATCTTGCGTAATTCCTATATGATATATTCTTCGGTTAGAGCACATGAATGAATTTTATATACCTTTTAAATTCATGTTTTTAAATATGAAGGGACATTTCCAAGTGTTGTATAATATATATTAATTTTTAAAAAAAATAATGATTTTTATATGTAAACTCTATATAAGAATAACATCCCTATAGTAATATTTTTCTCTGGTCCCAACGATATTACTGTATAAAGGTTTTACTATACTAAAATAAAACGTAACATAAAGGTAATTGGGCCAAACATTTGGGCTTCTTGTTAAACATAAAATAAAGATACTTGGGCCAATATAAAAAGATGATTTGCTCGGACTTTATATATAAGGGATGGGGCTTTTTACCTCCAAACCTTAACGGGTTTGAGCCTTCAACTCCTGTTCTATTCCTAGTCTATCATGGTTATATTGGGTTACAATATGGATCTAGAATAATATTAAATTAGTCTACTAATTTATTTAATTCTCAATATCCATAACAAAGATATAATTAAATAAAATAAGTATTAATTTTATAGCACAAAAGAAATAATATTGATCTACCAATTTAATACATATTTACGAATATGTAATCTCCTTTAGCCCAACCATCCCTCATGTTTAAGATATAATTTTCATTAATTATTTATGTAAGCTTCTAACAGCCTGCAGGGCTTTCCATGATCTTTGTGCTTCCTTAGGGGACATCATCAACGCACCAGGACACAGTGGCCGCATATAATGCACAACCCGTCATATATGTAAATGTCACTGCCCAAAATATTAAGGTTGTTGATCCAATCAAAGAATCTCACTCATTGATAAATTAAAGTAGTCGACACAACATATATATGTTCGTCAATATATATGGGTTAAGAACCCGAACTTTGTGGATCTTTACTCTCTCACTTAAGGTCAGAATAGAGAACAATATCCTATCGTGATCCTTCTCAATATACAAGTCAGTGTACTAGAATAATCAGTTAGTCAAAATAAACTAACTATCAGATTATTCTACGGTATATCGATGGTGGTTCAAGACTATCTAAGCCATGAACCTTTTAATACAATGCAAGGAATCTGATGGTATGATCTTTACCGTGTGTTGATGACACGCTATTTATTAACAAATACCTATACTGCAAGTGCACGGTGCTATCGTAATACCTAGGTGAGCAAGAGTATCGTATCCCACAAGGACTAAAGCTCCATAAAAATATCAGACTAAAACACATGTGAAATACCAATATCTAGACTTGTGAATTCACTAGGAGTAGAAAATATGAAAAATAAAATAAACGAGAAATATAAAGTTTGCACCAAAATAAATAAACAAGTAACAATTAATGAAAATAGGGGATTCTAGGGATCATGCACTTACTATAGATATCGGATTGATTTATTGCTCAATTAACCTTCCTTACTTACTTAGAGGTGGGAAATCACTAAAATGCTAGCAGACTGTTCATAGAACACGTGTCATAACATAAAAATAACAACCATGCACTTCACTGCGGTTGGTTCTTCACACACGTTGTTACTCACAATCACGTTCCTTGGACTTAAATTCCTACATAACACTAGTTCACTACGGTTAGTTCTTCCTAGATTACATAAAATGATTCACCTATTTTATCCCACTAATTAACCAGTCATGACTAGAATTTTGTAGCTAACTAGCTTGCATACACATGTTGTGGCTATCAACATACATATGAGAAATCCAAACTAGATAATCAAATGCCCAATAATGAACGGAAAAGATAATTCACTGAATCATAACATTCAGACCATAATAATTGCAAACCATAGAATCCCTACAACGGTTTAGCTAGACATAATTAACACTAAATAAAATAGTGTTTGAATCATCATAAAATATGTTAGTTTTGTATACTTGAAGACTCGTCTTCGTATACTTTTCTGATGATATGATGATATGAAATGAAAGTTATTGCAGTCACTGTTTGCATTTAGATTATGTTCTATAATTGTTTTATGCAATGTTCCATATACTAACATTGTAGATGATATGGTGTGGGGAGTCACACGGTAAGATCATATCATTAGAACTTTGTAATGTATTAAAGAGCTCACGGCTTAGATGGTCCTGAACACACCATCGGTACACCGTAGAATAATCTGATAAGTTAGTTTATCTTGATTAACTGATTATTCTAGTACACTAGTTAGTGTATTGAGGAGGATCACGATAGGATACTATTCTCTATCTCTGACCTAGTTGCTGAGAGAATAAAGATCCACAGAGTTCGGGTTCTGAACTCATGTGATATTGGCGAGCATATGTGTGTGTTGTTTATTACTTTGATTTATCAATGGGTGAGATCTTTTCGTAGATCGAATTCGATATCTTGGGTAATAACAATGTATACATGATGTCTCGAGCTGTATGCATGAGCACTGTGTCCTAGTGCGCCAGGTTGATGATGTTCTCTTGAGGAAGCACAAGTTCATGTTGAAACCCTACAGGTGGAATTTATTCCGTACATGAATAAAGCTTGTGTGGTACTACTCAAGGTTTTAGATGTTGATTAATTATAGTTATCAGAGGCTTACATAATTAATTAATGAACATTATATCTTAAACACGGAGAATGGCTGGACTAAAGGAGAAAGCATATTTGTAAATATGTATTAAATTGGTAGGTCAGTTTTACTACTTTAGTGGAATAAAAGTAAAACTTAATTTATTTAATTATATCCTAAGTTTATTGGATATTGGATATTAAATAAATTAGTGGGCCAACTTAATATTCTTCTAGATCCCTGTTGTAGCCAAATTGACTGATAGTGGACTGGATATTGAACTTGAGATAGAGACCCAGCCCAATAGGGCTCGAACATGAAATTTCGCCCCTCCCTATATATAAGGGGAGAGGGGCACGAAATTTGATGATATTATTCATAGGAAATCAGCCCCTCTTAGTCTCTCAAAGTTATCCATAGATTTCACAATTCTATCTAGTAGATTTCAGCCCACTCTGAATCTAGATATAGTCCGGGAATACAACAGAAGATCTTGAAGTAGAATATGTGGTGCTCGATTTTTTGAGTTGTTAGGTGGCGCCATACAGTGTTCATTCAACAACAAGATTAGATCTTTAATCTTGTCCACAGACCGTCTATCGATTTGTAAGTAGATTCGTTTCTATGTCTTTCGTTTTATTAGATTCGAATTTGCTTTGCATGCTTTTTGATTAGACTGTGATAAACATGTATGTTACATAAAATTATGATTTGCATGAACATGGATTTATGAACAACCAAATTGATCCTGCGGTGGTTTAATTCGAAAAAACCCCAACAATTGGTATCAGAGCGGGTTTTGGCACTGTTCTAGGATTAATCCGGGCATAATTTCGAATTGCATAATTAAATTTGATGATAAATTTATGGTGTTTAAATTTTCAGATTTAATTGGCTATGTATTTCGATTTTATGGTATTCAAAACTTGGAAGAATTTTTGATTGAATTCGAAAATTCTAGTTTTGGAGTCTATGTAATTTTCGGCCATCATGAATATAAATTTGGATGATATTTGATGTTTTTCAAATTTCCAGATTTAATCTTCATGGTGTTCGAAAATTTAGTCTTCAATTTTTCAAAAATTGAAGTGATAAAATTCCCTAATTTGGTGTAGTAATTTTCGGCACTTTTGGAATTAAGTTTGGATGATGTTTTGATCAAGATCAAATTTCCAGATTTATTTCCTAGTGTGTTCGAAAATTATATGATTAGAATTGGATTTGGTGATTCTTGATGTATATCAAAGATTACCTAATTCTAATCTAGATAGATTTGAAATTAGAATTTTAAATTTGGTAATTTTGGAATGGATCAAAATTTTTAGATTTTTATTCTTGAAATTTTTGAAACCTATAGCTATATTATTTGGAATAGTTATTTGATTAATGTCAAAATTTCCAAATGTGAAATATAGTGTAATTTTCGACATTATTAAATTAAATTTGGATGGAATTTTAATGAAAGTTAAAATTCCAGATTTATTTAATAGTGGGGATCGAAAATTTGGGTGTTGGATTAAGATTTGATATTATTTGATGTATATCTTAATTTACCTAATTTTAATCTAGATAGATTTGAAAATAGAATTTTAAATTTGGAAGAATTTGAAGTGGATCAAATTTTCAGATTTATTATTGGTATTATTTTCGAAATCTATGGATTTAAATTGGATAAAGGTAATTTTGGATATATACAAATAATTATCAAAATCCAATTGTGATAAGATTTTAAATTTGGATAAGTTTTGGAAGATTTTGGATTGGAATCAAATCTCCAAACTTTATCCTTGAAGATTTAGATTCTTATAGATAATATTTGGATTAGATTCTTGATTTATATAAAGATATCCAATTATTATTTAATTAGGGTGGCTTGAAAATATTAAATAAATTTGGTGGATAATTATAATTAATTTCCATATTTATTTAAGTGATATTTTCGAAAATATACAAGATTAAAATTGGTGGATAATTATTTTAATTTCCAATTTTTATCTTGTGGATAATATCGAATTAATTAATTGTAAAATTTGAATATTACTTAATATTCATGCATAGATATCATATGTTATTTTATGTGGATCATATAATAAATGATTGTTGGATTTGTAGACTGTGTTTGTTTGCAGGTTTACCAACTATCATGGCTCCTTTATTTTATGTGATGTATGTTTATGTTGAATGAATGTTTGGCCGTATGCCGGTTTGGCTACGTGATTTTAATCCATGGATTAGGTCTAGGTTTTATTTTACGTTGTTTTAATGTAATAGATATAAAGCTGTTAGGCCGAGTTTTTGAGTTGTAATTTTTATTCTAGCAATATTAGATTTTTCCTTTTGGAATGGATAGTCTGTATTGAATAAAGATCGGAGACCAACTCAAAGAAGGAAAGTGGTTCAGCACCAAAAAGGAAGGTTCACCGGTTCACGTTCCGAAACCCTAAATGGAGCTAGGATTTTCGGCGAGGCGCGGTGAAGGGGATGGCGGTTCCTAGCCTGTTCCGGAGCTGACTTTCCAGTTTTATCTCATCAATCAACATGAGATATAAGCCATGATAGTTGGAATATTACTGTTGCTTATTATGTTGAAGCATGCAATGGATATTTATCATTTTATGTGATGTTTGCATGTTCGATAATGGGATAAAATAAAACCTCAAACATAAATAACTAAGTGGGAGAGATTCATACCAAAGTATGTAGAAATCTCATACGGTCTCCATTAATATCTGGTTTAATTGAGAAGTGATGGGCATGCGCGTTGACATCGGTCTTCCTCCATATCGGATGTGTCATATCACAGATTTCTCTAGAAATTAAATCTCCTAAAAGGATAGTTGTAGAACACTATTAGAACTAACTGATTCCTTTATCTGGACCGATTAAATTCGAATAGTGATCTTGGTGCGAAGATAATGGTATGCACACTTAGATGTAACTTATTGATAAACATCCACACGATCGTGGCTTATCAGTTAGATGATTACATGACCGTGTTTATTATCCGGCTATTAATTTGCTTATTGTAAGAAAACTCAACTGGAGGCAAATTAAAGGTTTAACCTATTTAAAAATGAATTTTATAAACGTCCACACTATTGTGGCTTATAAAAGACGTTTTTAAAGTGTCGGTGGAAAAGTATATAATTTTTATGAGGCTTTCGATTATATACTGTTTATCTTAAACGTGTTATGTGACTGTACTGCATGTTTAATTTCAGTTATTTCATATCATCAATGGCACTCTCCAATCTGTCCTCAATCCTCAAAGAAAACAAACTTGTCGGTGAAAATTACAATGACTGGATTCGTAACCTTAACTTAGTTCTTGTTGCTGAGGGACACAAGTTTGTACTTGAAGAGGTTTGTCCTCAGACGCCAGATGAGGATTCTGACGAAGCCCAAAAGGTTGCAAATGATAAGTGGGTTAGGTCTAATGAGATAGTGCGCTGTTACATCTTGGCATCTATGTCAAGTGTGTTGCAACATCAGCATGAGCCTATGAAAATC
This sequence comes from Perilla frutescens, assembly GCA_026008535.1. Classification (NCBI taxonomy): domain Eukaryota; kingdom Viridiplantae; phylum Streptophyta; class Magnoliopsida; order Lamiales; family Lamiaceae; genus Perilla; species Perilla frutescens. Next base: position 41,094,915 of record BRKX01000008.1, read on the forward strand.
GCTTATGATATCATGTACAACCTTAGGCAGCTATTCGGTCATCAGAACCGCTCGGCACGCCATTTGGCAATGAAGAAACTAATGGATGCGAGAATGTTTGACTACACACCTGTTAGGGATCACGTTCTCATGATGATGGGGTATTTATCTAAGATTGAGACCTTGGGTGGAGAGCTAGATAGCGATTCTCAAATCGACATTGTTCTTCATAGCTTGTCCTCGAAGTTTGAGCAATTCAGGCTGAATTTTAACATGATTAAAAGGGATGTCGGCCTGACTGAACTGCTCATAGATCTTCAGGCGGCTGAATTGCTCCAAAAGAGCAATCCTGAGGCCCACATAGCTGAAAAAGGAGCATCTTCTTCTGGTGGAAAAAGGAAGAAAAGAAACGCACCTAAGAAGGCTGCAGATGAGGCGCCTAAGGTGAAGAAGCCAAAGGCAAAGATTCCTCCTGAGAAGTTCAAGTCGAAAACTAAGTGCTTCAAGTGCGGCCAACCAGGTCACTGGAAGGCGGCGTGTCCTAACAAGAAGAAGAAGAGAGGTACATCTCACACTCTGGTTGTGGAAACATGTTTAGCAACTTGTTCTACCCAGTCATGGGAAGTAGATACTGGAGCTACTGATTATGTTTGCATGTCTTTAAGGGGGTTCCTGGTAAAAAGACAGCTGAGTGAGGATGAGATCACCATCTACATTGGAAATGCTACGAGAGTAGCGGCTGTTTCAGTGGGAGGCGTTGTTTTACCTTTCAGTAGTGATAGAACTTTGGTTTTGAAAGATTGTCTTTATCTGCCTGGTTTTAGGCGAAACTTGATTTCAGTTTCTAAATTGATTATGGATGGATATTCTGTTTCTTTTGATAACAAAGTAGTTATCTTTAGTGGTAAACATTTTATCTGTTCTAGCACATTGGATGGACACTTATACTTTCTTAAACCAACTGAAAACACTATGCATAGACAACTGTTGAATACATCGATCATAAACCCTAACAAGAGAAAAGAACCTTCGGGATTGAATCAAACCTATCTTTGGCATCTAAGGCTAGGTCATATTAACCTTAAAAGGATACAAAGGCTTGTAAACGATGGACCATTGTCTTCTTTGGTACTGGAATCATTTCCTTTGTGTGAATCCTGTTTGAAAGTTAAAATGACCAAGCGTCCTTTCCAGTCAAAAGGAAATAGATCTGAAGGGCTATTAGATTTGATTCACTCTGACCTATGCGGCCCTATGTCAGTTCAAGCTCGAGGAGGGTTCGAGTATTTCATCACTCTTATTGATGATTACTCTAGATACGGTTATATCTACCTGTTACGTTGCAAGTCTAAATGCTTTGAGAAATTCAAAGAGTTTAAGGTGGAAGCGGAGAAACGAACAGGCAGAAGTATCGAGTCACTACGTTCTGATCGTGGTGGTGAGTACCTCTCAAGTGAATTTAGGGATTACATGGTAGAGAGTGGGATTACATCCCAATTGACTGCGCTTGGAACGCCACAGCAAAATGGTGTGGCGGAAAGAAGGAATCATACATTGTTAGAGATGGTTAGATAGATGATGAGTTATTCTGAGTTGCCTAGCTCGATTCTTAGAGGAAGACTATGTCATAAACCACAAACCAAGGAGTCACATCATCCTTGAGGAGTTAAGGGGTGGATTGAATCCTACACCGGTTGTACAAGAAGAGGAACCACCAAACACTGCACAACGTGTCACAGAAGTACAGAAACTGCCTTGTCGCAGTGGGAGGGTTGTACGCCAACCTGATAGATTCATTGGTCTGGGAGAGGCTTCAGATTTCCCAGAGGGTCTCAATGAATTGGATCTCAGGACCTATGACGAGGCAATTCGAGATAAAGATGCAGATTCTTGGAAAACTGTAATGGAGTCTGAGATTGGATCTATCGATCACAATCAAGTCTGGGAACTTGTAGAACTACTAGATGGGGTAAAACCCATTGGCTGTAAGTGGGTCTACAAGCGCAAGAGAGGATCTGATGGGAAGGTTGAAACCTTCAAAGCCAGATTGGTGGTAAAAGGATATACTCAGAAAGAAGGGATCGATTATGAGGAAACCTTTTCACCGGTAGCCATGCTTAAGTCAATCCGGATTCTCTTGTCTATTGCCGCTCATTTGGATTATGAGATCTGGCAGATGGATGTCAAGACGGCTTTCCTAAACGGAAGTCTTGAGGAAAACATTCACATGAAACAACCAGAGAGATTCATTGCTAAGGGCCAAGAGCACTTGGTGTGTAAGCTTAAGAGATCCATTTATGGACTTAAGTAGGCATCGAGGTCTTGGAACATCCGATTTGACAAGGTTATCCGGTCATATGGATTCGTGCAAAGTCCGGATGAGAGCTGTGTGTACAAGAAATGTGACGGAAATGTGGTGGCATTCCTTATACTTTATGTTGATGACATCTTGCTTATTGGAAACAGTAAGAAGGCGTTGTCAAACATTAGGGTGTGGTTGTCCGAGAAATTCAATATGAAGGATCTGGGTGAAGCCGGACATGTCCTTGGCATCAAGATCATTCGTGATTGCCAGAAAAGGATGTTATGTCTGTCCCAAACGACTTATATCGATACAGTGCTAGCTAGATTTGGCGTGCAAGATTCCAAGAAAGGTTTTATACCTTACAGACATGGAATTCATCTATCCAAGGAAATGTGTCCCCAAACACAGTCTAAGATAGAGGAAATGAAGAAAGTACCATATGCTTCGGCTGTAGGAAGTTTGATGTATGTTATGCTATGCACTAGGCCTGGTATATGCTATGCCATTGGCATGGTAAGCAGATATCAGTCTAACCCTGGACAAGGTCACTGGACTGCGGTCAAAAACATTCTCAAGTACCTTAAACGGACTCGAGACTATATGTTGGTTTTCCGCTCTGATAGTCTAGTACCTTTGGGTTACACGGACTCAGATTTTCAATCCGACAAAGATCAGAGTAAGTCTACCTCGGGCTATATGTTTACACTAGGAGGTGGAGCCATCGCATGGAGGAGCATTAAACAGAAATGCATTGCGGATTCCACCATGGAAGCTGAGTATGTAGGTGCCTCTGAGGCTGCAAAAGAGGTTGTCTGGCTCCGCGGGTTCCTAGTGGGCTTGGGCGTGGTTTCTGATTTGCCTAAGACTATCATGATATACTGTGATAACTCTGGTGTAGTGGCAAATTCGAAGGAACCCAGAGCCCACAAGGCAAGTAAACACATAGAGAGAAAGTACCATCTTATACGAGAAATCGTTAAGAGAGGAGACGTGGCGGTGGTCAAGATTGTATCTGAGGACAACCTAGCTGATCCATTCACGAAGAGCCTGGCGGCTAAGACCTTTGATGGTCACGTGGATAAAATAGGAGTGAGATGCAGACCCGGTAGCGCAGTTTGAGTTGATAGTTTTAGATTGGAGAGTTTGCCAGTTAGTTATTATGCTTGAAAGACATGCTTCAAGTATAAGTGGGAGATTGTTAGTTTTGTGTACTTGAAGACTCGTCTTTGTATACTTTTCTGATGATATGATGATATGAAATGAAAGTTATTGCAGTCACTGTTTGCATTTAGATTATGTTCTATAATTGTTTTATGCAATGTTCCATATACTTATATTGTAGATGATATGGTGTGGGGAGTCACACAGTAAGATCTTGACTAACTGATTATTCTAGTACACTAGTTAGTGTATTGAGGAGGATCACGATAGGATACTATTCTCTGTCTCTGACCCAGTTGCTGAGAGAATAAAGATCCACAGAGTTCGAGTTCTGAACTCATGTGATATTGACGAGCATATGTGTGTGTTGTTTATTACTTTGATTTATCAATTGGTGAGATCTTTTCGTAGATCGAATTCGATATCTTGGGTAATAACAATGTATACATGATGTCTCGAGCAGTACGCATGAGTACTGTGTCCTGGTGCGCCAGGTTGATGATGTTCTCTTGAGGAAGCACAAGTTCATGTTGAAACCCTGCAGGTGGAATTTATTCCATACATGAATAAAGCTTGTGTGGTACTATTCAAGGTTTTAGATGTTGATTAATTATAGCTGTCAGAGGCTTAAATAATTAATTAATGAACATTATATCTTAAATACGGGGAATGGCTGGACTAAAGGAGAAAGCATATTCGTAAATATGTATTAAATTGGTAGGTCAGTTTTACTTCTTTAGTGGAATAAAAGTAAAACTTAATTTATTTAATTATATCCTAAGTTTATTGGATATTGGATATTAAATAAATTAGTGGGTCAACTTAATATTCTTCTAGATCCCTGTTGTAGCCAAATTGACTGATAGTGGACTGGATATTGAACTTGAGATAGAGGCCCAGCCCAATAGGGCTGGAACATGAAATTTCGCCCCTCTCTATATATAAGGGGAGGGGGGGCACAAAATTTGATGATATTATTCATAGGAAATCAGCCCCTCTTAGTCTCTCAAAGTTATCCATAGATTTCACAATTCTATCTAGTAGATTTCAGCCCACTCTGAATCTAGATACAGTCCGGGAATACAACAGAAGATCTTGGAGTAGAATCTGTGGTGCTCGATTTTTTGAGTTGTTAGGTGGCGCCATACAGTGTTCATTCAACAACAAGATTAGATATTTAATCTTGTCCACAGACCGTCTATCGATTTGTAAGTAGATTCGTTTCTATGTCTTCCGCTTTATTAGATTCGAATCTGCTTTGCATGCTTTTTTATTAGACTGTGATAAACATGCATGCTACATAAAATTATGATTTGCATGAACATGGATTTATGAAAAACCAAATTGATCCTGCAGTGGTTTAATTCGGAAAAAACCCCAACAAAATAAAGATAAATTACACAGGTGATCCCGTGTAGCATTCAAATGTCTTCTACGATGAATTCTTACTCCACACACCGAACTTTACCTCTTCAACAACTTTGATCAATTTCTCCGAGTAAAGATGGTGTTGAACGCCTCCTCCATCTTCTCGGAGTGTATGGAAGTATATCAACGGTGTCTTAGAGTGTTTCTTTGTGTTTGTGACTTGTGGTGCCTCTGAAAATCGCGTCCATCTCGAGTGGTGTATCGGAATTATTCTTCTAATTAGGTTTGGAATCCTAATTATAGGTAAAAACTCATCCATCCGCAGAACACACAGCTCCGGTTGACCGAGCTCAATAGGTCTACCCAGAGAGCTGGTTTTACATAGGGTTGACTCAGGTGAAAAAGTGTGGGTCGACCGAGCCCTTTGTAATTGATGAAGGCACGACAAGCATCAAATCGGTCCATCCAAAGCTGCCACTAAAGATTGTTACTCTGTTAACAATTAAAATTTGGAGATCAAGATTTGAAAAACAATACATGGTGATCAAGAGAGTTGAAGTCACAAGCATGCACGTTGGAGGCATTTTGGACGTGCATGGCTTGCATGGGAATTTTCGTCCCTCTTAGTTATTTAATTAAGGGATTGATTTAATTAGACTATAGTATTAATTTTAGACTGTTGTATTTATTTATTTTAGATCAGATTTTATTATTTTTATTAAGTAATTTTCGTGCATAGTATAGTCATAGTTGACTAGGTTTTATTTAAGGCAATTTCCTACCTTGAATAGAATTCTAGTTTAGGTAGTTTCCTAAGTAGTTTCCTAGATCAGATTTTATTCTTTTATTTCTTTAATTTTCATCCTCCCTTAGTCTTATAAATAGGGGAACCATGTGACATTGATATTTTAGACATTATTTGAAGAATTTTAGCCTTTGTTATTCAATATTGTCTCACCCCCTTTTAAAACCCTATTGTTTGGTTTGACTACAATACTCATAGGAGGTTAGCAACTTCTACATTTTAATCAAAGTCTTGTTCTAGTGCTCGCGTGGTGCTATGGTTGGATTGCTATCGAAGAGGATTCAAGTGGTGCTTCGTTTTGTGGGTTTATCTTCACTTGGTGGACACTCCGAGTTCGATTCATTCGACAACATCATCAACCATTCCACACCATCGACGACATCCATCCAGCCATATACGTTCACCTCAATCAATCCATCAAGTCTAGATCATGGTTTAACAAGTATTCAAGTTCGTGTCATCCGATTCCAGCCATAGTTGTTTTGTTCATCGCGTTCTACATTTATACCGTAAGTCATTCATATCCATAACATATACTACCTTCTTTAGCCTATCTAAACATATCCTACACATTTTTCTTGAGTTTTTCAAGTTGTTAGAGTTGTTTTTGAGTCAGTTCCAAATTCAAATTCTATACGTGTCCGGTTTGAGCTAATTAGCACATATAGATAAAATCGAGTCATTCTTTGTTTTTAATTCATTTTCTTTGTTTATTTGAGTTATTTGAGTCATTTAATTTAGATTGAATCCTTCCCAACTGACGTGTTCGTTCCTAAGTCTTCTGTGCGTTGTTGTCCGGTGTCGATCTTCTATCGAGATCACATCAATAATTCCTTCATGACAGGGTCGACTGAGCCATTCTGGGGTCGACCCAATATATATTCGAACTAGGCTTCAGATTTTGATGGGCTTTCATTACTTAATCAACTCCATTGAGCTTTAATTAAGTCATTAATTAACTCCAAAGCCTAATTAAATCATTCATAACTCTCTTCAGCTCCAAATTGATCATTTTGCACTAAATATTCAACAATTTCATCACTTTAGCTGCAAAACTCGCAAACACATTAGAAACACCAAATGATAGGAATTTAGATACAAAAAGCTAGTAAATTACACAACTTCTTAAGATAAAAGCTATCATAACATGTCCAAAAGTTTTGTAAAATACATAGCTATCAGTTTACCCACACCATATTATCTACAATGCAAGTATATGGAACGTGCACTTAAATATAAGAATAATTAAACGTACACAGTGACTACAATAATTATTCAATTTATATCATCTTAATATTGTTTAATGTATACAAAGACAAGTCTTTCAGTATATAAAACCAACAGGTTGATGAGCAGATCATGGCGCATCTGAGGTTTTCAATACAGTTTAACATCTCATGAGTTTCGATACAATCTTAACGCGGGTTATAACTAAACTCATCTTGAATTACTTATGTACAATTATTTATAAAATTAGTGTCATTTTTATGTAGTTTAATTATTTAAACTCTAAAGTCTATACAAGTTTCACACATGTTTTTTTATATGTTTATGTTTGTGAGTTAATGAATACTACCGTTTTATGAAATGTTACTATTTATGTGGCTTAAGATAACAAAGTTTTGAAAGTGCATATATGATTATGTATTTCATGATTTGTGAAAGTATGCGTTAAGATGCAATGCAATGCCACTAGCCTACAGTTGAAATGTGGTTTTACACCACCTTATTATTATGTGGCCACCCTATAGTTTATATATGTACCAATATCAAAATTGCATAATTTTAATAATGTTTTTCATAAAAAGGAAATTTATTATGTTATAACTAATCATATTTAGTATTTATTGCTAAAAGTTAAAATTTTTTAAAAAAATTACACCCTAAGTTTGGAATAATCAACCCTAAAAATCAATTATATTAACTAAAAAATGAAAAATAAATACTAAAAAATAAATATAAAACCTAAATAATAACGTAAAAGTATACTAATTAAACCAAAAGAAATTAAAATTGAAGAAAAAAATGGAAGAAACACTAATAATTTTGATGTATGGTATGCGGTTGGCATATACAACTTTGGACTAAAGGATCTCATGCAGAACTATTGTTGTGTAATATATATAAGTATCATTTTTCATATAGACTTTAATGAAATATGAATAAGTTATTATGATGAGTTTCTAAAATTTTCATAAGTTTCTCTAATGTAAATATTTTATATAATTTATTTTCAAACTTTAATTTATGAAGATGTATTTCATATAATTTATCGTAAACTCTCATAAGTTTCTATATATAATTTATTTTTGGTGAATAGGTTTTATATTACATATTGATACAATTACTTAAATTGCAGTTCAAACTCATACTATTAGAAATGACATTGAAAACTGTTAGGTTGTGTGTGATATCGAGTTCTATGTTTAACTTAATGTCACACAGAATCTCTGTGACATGGTCTGTGATATTGGACGTGTCTAATCTTATCATTTCCTAGTTTATAGGATTTATAATTTATTAATAAATTATATTTTTTTTATATATCATAAATCATATATATATATTCACGAAATTAATATTTCAAATAAATGGATATGAGTGATTGACATATTATTTAAAATAAAGTTTGAATAAGTCAAACTCTATCTCCTATTTTTTAGGTCTATTGTTATCTTTATTTAACCACTTCTTTTTGAAGTTCAATGTGCAGGAACAATTGAAAGAAATGGTGTAAGATGTGGGTTGCTTTCTCCAGCCACAACACAAGACGATTTTCTTCAAAACTTGAAGTGGTGGCGGTTATTTCAAGCACACGATCATGGAGATGACTTGGACCACTAGTCGATTCAAGTGAAGAACTTATTTAAGGAACTTGATCCACACTTGAAGAGACTATTCGAGTAGAAGATTTCTTACCGCTGTGTGTGAAGATTGAAAAGCTCGATTCACAAACTTCGCAAATAGATTTCATTATTTTTATTCTTCTTTTTCCTCTTGAGTTTTTATTGTACAACCAATTCATGAGAATATGTTGTTCAAGTTAGGATAGATAGAAGGTTTTTGGAATCGTTGCAAGTTTGTATACAAATTAACTAGTAGGTTGATTTGTATTTTTGAATTCAATTTAGCGGTAGACTAGATTAGGGTTCATGTATTTTTGTTGATGTGTCAAGAACGTTACTTCTGACATTATCAACTGTTTATAAGTTTTGAACCTATATCAAGTCCAGAGATGAAGCTCTCTTTGTTTATTGTCAGTGTTTATTTAGGGTTTCTTATTTCTTGCGTCGCTGGATACTCCAACAATATTGATGATCCGTTAAAACACCAGGTTTTAATAAGTCGACACAACAATATTACATTTCTACAAACTTATAATTATTGATAACATTTCATCAAAATCTAATTCATCATGAATATAATATATATTATTATTCTAGAAGCAGCAGAAGAATTGGTGTGTCGTAACAGTATCAGCACCTAATGCAAAGCTGCAGTCATTTCTGGACACAACGTGCTTTCAATTGAATTGTAAAGCCACCATTAGATTCGGTGGTTCATGTTTTAATCCTAATACGTTGCAGAATCATGCATCGTATGTTCTCAATCTATTCTATCGTGCTCGTGGTGTATGCATCTCGGGGCTTGACACTCCTACCATCAGTGATCCATGTAAGTTTCTATTATGTCCAACCCTTAATTTTTAATTTTAGAATCACCCATAATTACATATTATTCATTGGTGGTGAGAATCGAAAGTCGAACCCAAATCCTTTCGGTAATGAGATTACTTACTAAACCACCAATTAGGCCACCCTAAAGGGTGAAGATTGAATTTGTTGGTTGTTATGGAAACAAAAATGTATTCTTGATTGATTTGGTTTTTTATTTTTTGTTTTTTTCTTGCAGCATTTGACAAATGTCGCTATACATGAGCACGATCGCGTTTACATTACAAACACAATGAATGGAATTTGATATTTAGCAATAATAAAAATATGTATTATGAATATATATGAAATTATTTTTTCTAACCAATATGAAATGAATTTGAATGATCATTGTTTTATAGCTAATTAATTAGTTTCACAAAATAAAAATTACACATTGCCACCGACCACATTAATCTCACCTATCACTTCATTTCAACTTCCAAGTTTTATTTATTTAATTTTCATGTTAGAGAAACGCTCGGTCCAGTTCGGTCCTTATCACCCACATTATCAGTATATATGATTTTGAGTTTTTCGGAACAAATAGACCAAATAAATGTTCACCCCTATGTGGAAATGGGTCAAGAAAGAGGACGATATTCGCAAGTTTTAAATGTACAAGGAGTATTTGGCTAATGCTCTTAAGGTTTGAGGACCAAATTGCAACTTCCGTTGACCCAATGTCTCTAATAAAGAACAACATTAGTTCGTTGCAGAGAAGTAGGAGTTATGTACGATTGAGTGAATCAGCAAAGCCAGAAATCTCATGAAATTAATCGTTCCGACATTATTCGCCGACCCCCAGTCTCTGCCCCTTCTCTTCACCTCGCTCTTCCAACGTTCCGCACGTACTCTCTCTCTCTCTCTCTCTCTCTCTCTCTCTCTCTCTCCCCCCATGTATTTATATGAATATTTACCTGGATGTTTGTGTTAATGGTCTGTCCATGGCTTTCAACTTGGGGTTGGCCTACAGGATTTATGTTATTTTTTCTTCTCTTTTTGGCTATGCCGATTTTCATCTTTTAATTATGCGTTGCAAGTGTTTGCTTAAATGCCTGTTTGCATAGAAGGGGTGCGGAGGCTGCAATTTCTGCCTACGTCGCGAAGTAGGAGGGGTATTGCGAGTAGGATGACTTGGAGTTTGGAGAAATGTGACGGAGAAAATGTAGAGAACACGACAATGGGTTTAGTGCGGCTGGCAACGGCGGATTACGCGGGAGAGGCGATCGAAGCTGTGAAGGCTGGAAAAGTGATTGCTGTGCCAACTGACACCCTCTATGGCTTTGCTTGTGATGCTTGGTATGTCCCTCAATACCTATTCTTGACGTCTTCAGAGTTGCTGAATTTTTATAGCCGTTATTTTCTGTTGTGTGGTTTGGTTTTTTAAACATTCAGGGAATTGAATCTTGGAAGTTATTCAGATTGTTTGTGTAGGGATATTGTTTGAGGTTGATTGTCAGCAGTCAAGCTCTGTCCTTTATTCAGTTATTGTTATTTTTGTATTTCATTTTTTCTTGCACTAGCATTGAAGTATGTTTGATTCATTCAGTTATGAAATTGTACAGCTAGAAGTGATGTTGATAGTATCTTCTCTAGAATGTGATATACAAGTAAAAAGGGAAGGTGTTGCGTTTGTGATGGCTTGTATGAGTTTTACCTTAGGTGATGGCTCATGGTTTATCTCTGACTGCTCTATGTTGCAGCTCAATGGAAGCTATTCACAGGATATATGAGATCAAAGGCCGAAAACATACTAGTCCTCTGGCTATTTGTGCCGGGGATGTTCAGGATATACAACGTTTTGCCACTACAGACCATTTGCCTCTTGGGTTGCTTGATTCCCTGCTTCCAGGACCAGTGATTGTGGTGCTAAGGCGAGGTTGTTGAGCTCATGACTTTTCATTCATTAATTCTATAGGAAAGCTTCATTGATCATTGTCAGTTTTGTAGAGCCGCCTTGGTTACTGTTCTTGTTCTAATTTATCTCACCTATGGATTTGATGTGAGCTGGTTTATTTCTTTTAACGTTTCAGGGGATTCGAGCATTCTTGAAAAGTCGTTGAACCCTGGATTGGACAGCATAGGTGTACGAGTGCCCAGCTGTGATTTCATTCGGCTAATTTCTCGTGGTTCCCAAAGTGCACTGGCCCTCACAAGTGCTAACCTTAGTGGGCAGCCTAGTAGTGTAGATGTGAAAGATTTCGAAAATCTCTGGCAGCATTGTGAGCGTGTTTACAATGGCGGTGTTCTTCCATCGGGGCGTGCAGGATCAACAGTTGTCGATCTTACTAAGCCAGGAGAGTACAAGATTCTAAGACCGGGGAGGTAAACGTCCAATATTTCATTTCATGTTTGCAGATCTCAATAAATGAATCAAATAGTGTGATGGAAACAGATATATTTAGAATGGTCGACTGCTAGCTCTACATCTCTCCTCATTTATGTGGTAATGCAGATATTAATTTGATTTCTTTGTTTTATGTGGGCAGTGCCAAGAAGGAGACAATTGCGATTCTTGAGAGATATGCTCTAGTTGAAGAAAACAATGTCTCATGACCTGATTCACAATTTCCACGACCTATATATGATCTTGACGAATGCAAAACCCTACTTATATTACTGTTCTCGTATAGATTTTGAATTTTTTTTTTCCGATATTGACAACACTTGGGTTTCTTTCTCATGCCATAAGAGTATTGGTATAAGGGGCACAGTCCTGTGATCAGACGGTATAACGGATCTTTTACGTTAGACGGATATTATTTGATCCAATAAAGTGGTCCCCCTCCTATTTTCTTTTCTTTTTGGCTTTTTTAATGGTCCCTTCCCCTTTTTTCTTTGATATTCAATTTTTAATTTTTTTTTTCTTTTTTTTCTTTGGCATACACTTGCGGCTCTCTCTCCCTTTGTTCCCTTCTTTTGTTTTTAATAGCACATTTGTGTTGTTTTCTTTTTTTTTTCTTTTTTCTTTAGTCAAAGTGCTTCTCCTTATTTTATTTTTTTTCTTTTTTTCCCTTCTTCTTTAGCACGTTTGTGCTCTTCTTTTTTTTTCCTTTCTTTCTTTAGCACAAACGTTATATTTTCATTAAAATGAAAATTTAGAAGAAAAATTATATTTTCATTAAAATGAAAATTACGGATGATTAAGCATTAATTATTGAATTAATAACAGAGAAGTATGATTAATTATGAAGTAAGTATCACTATTAATAAAAAATGAAGCATCACTAATATAATGAGTAGTTACTACTCACTATCATGTTCAATTTTTGAATTGCAACATTTTCTTTAATGTAGCTAATGATTCAATTTTTGAATTGCAATATGTTTGAACTGATACTTTTCTTTTTAATTAGTGATACTTTCTTCTGCAATTAGTGATACTTTTCTTCTAATTAGTGATACTTTCTTCTGCAATTAGTGATACTTTTCTTCTAATTAGTGATACTTTCTTCTGCAATTAGCGATACTCTTCTTTCTAATTAGTGATACTTTCTTCTGCCATTAGTGATATTTTCTTCTGCAATTAGTGATACTTTTCTTCTAATTAGTGATACTTTCTTCTGCAATTAACGATACTCTTCTTTCTAATTAGTGAAACTTTCTTCTGCCATTAGTGATATTTTCTTCTGCAATTAGTGATACTTTTCTTTCTAATTAGTTATACTTTCTTCTGTAATTAGTGATACTTTTCTTCAATTAGTGATACTTTCTTTGCAATTAGTGATACTTTCTTCTGCAATTAGTGATACTTTTCTTTCTAATTAGTGATATTTTCTTCTACAATTAGTGATATTTTTTTTCATAGTAATGATACTCCACTTCATCCCATTAACAATGATACTCATATGTGAGTCAATAATACTTCACCTCATAAATAATGATACTTTGGTTAATGATATACTCCACTCATAGTTAATGATACTTAACCTTATAATTAATGATACTTCTTTTTTTGCCTCAATAATTAGTCAACCACAAGGAAAAAAATATATATATTTTTTTAAAAATAAATGTATACTCTCAGAAGACAATTATAATTATTAAAAAAAGAAAAAAAAAGAAACGAAAAAAAAACGAGAAGAAAGAAAGAAAAAAAAAGAAGAAGAAAGAAGAAGGAAATGTAAAAAAAAAAAAGAAAGAAAGAAAGAAAGAAGAAGAAAGAAGAAAAACAAAAAAAAAAGAAAGAAGAAGAAAGAAAAATAAAGAAAAAAAAAAGAAACGAAAGAAGAAGAAAGAAAAGAAAAAAAAAAGAAACGGAAGAAGAAAAACAAAAAGAAATGCAAGAAGAAAAAAAGAAACAAAAAAATGGGATAAGCCGAGCAGCCCCAAGCCCAAAGCAAACATTTTTTTTTAGATCTGCCAGGTCGAGCGGGTCAGTGGATTTTGGGTGGGTTTTTGGATAGGTTTGGACATGTTTGATCCGTCTAACGTAAAGGGATCCGTTAGATCATCTCATACAAGTTTTTATCTTGGTATAATGGTATTAATGTGATTTCATACAAAAGCAAACTACACTTATAATCAACTTTATGCATGCATGCTTGTTGTGTTTGTTTTGTTTTTTGACAACACAAATTAAATAATAGGAGAATTATCAATTGAAAATCTCGAAGATAGGTTAGTTATTGATATAGATTTTGAAAGATGCGTTCTATAAATTTAAGATTTGAAAATTTTAAATTTATCGATTAAGCCTTATTGATTTAACATCGTTAAATTAAACATCAATCCAATAGGAGGTCACTTGTCATTAAATATGCATTATTTTTATCTTAAATTAAATTAAAAAAAAAACAAATATAAATTTACATTAATGAATTAAATTTTACTTTGCTCTTCACTGTTTTTCTTTTACTGTTGATCTCTCCGCTCCCGCTGCTGCCATCAATTCATGAGAGATATATGGAGTTGAAGGAATTTAATAAATTCAAAGGTTTGTGAATTTATATAAAAGACACATACGTTAACTTTTTTTTTTCATTGAATATAAATACATTATCTACTAAAAAAATGAATTGAAGTATTTAATCGAGTCAATTGACTATCAATTAATGGGTAAATTACACTTTGATACATGTATTATGAGTTTTTTTTTAAAAATAGTTCATTTTTTTAAATTAATAAAATAGTAGTCACTTTTTCAAAAAAAAAATTGCAAATCTAACAGTTGATTAATTTTACGATCCGAAAACCATACGCAATTGATTGTATTTTAATACTTATATTTCCGTGGCCTAATAAAAAAAATCATTCAATCAAGAAATCTTAAAATACAATCAATTACGTACAGGTTTCGAACCATAAAATTGATAAAATATTAGATTCGCAAAAATTTTGAAAAAATTGGAACTGATTTGTTAATTTTGAAAAAGTGAGCGATTTTTGAAAAGAACCTAAAATGCAGGTACTAAAGTGTAACTTTTCCTAATTAATTGAGGGAAATGTTTCCTATTCAAAATGAAATTTTAAAACTAAATAATGAGTAATATACCACTACTTTTAATTCATGAACTTTTTTGTTTTGGTTTAATTTACTTTAGGATATAAGTGATATATTAAGATGATGTGGATATTACCACACCACCTTCTGTTGGATAGAGATTTTAATACCGTTAAATCTACAAACCTTAAATCGATAATTTTAGATCTTTTAAGCCTTAAATTAATAGCATCTATCTTCCGGGATCTATATCGATAGATAAACATCTTTCAAGTTTTGAATTGATAATTTTTCATAATAATATAAAGACAAAAATTTATTTAAGACAGTTTAACGGCAACAATCCGTTAGACGCCAAACCGACCGAGAACCCACCAAAAATAGCCCAAACCCGCCCCAATTGAGCCCAACAATCCATCCTCCAGGTCTGACCCAATTGGGCCCCACAATCCACCCCAATTGAGCCCAGCACCCAGCAATCCACCGCCAAACTAGACCACTGCCTTGCATTATTTATTTTATTCATTTTTTCCCTTTTTTTCGAGTTCTTTTCATTGTTTTTCAAAAGTCTTTTATTGCACTTCAATTAATTATCGAGTGAGTGCACTAAGCGAGAAGTAAGATACAAAATAAATTAATTCAATTTAAATTTAAGATTTACTAATTATATTTTAGGATAAATATTTTTTTAAAAAAAATTAATTAATGAGCGCAATGCATGAGACCACGTGTTAACATTGGACAAGTGCAATGCGCGGGACATGGGATAAAAATAAATTAATTCAAAAAATCAAAGTAATTCAATTGAATTGCATGGTTCACTAATTTCATTTTAGAGTATATATTTATTTTAAAAAAAATAATTATCGAGCGTAATGTACAAGCCCACACATTAGCATTAGGTGAGTACAATATATGAGAAGCCAAATAAAAAAATTAAATCAATTCAATTTAATTTTAGGGTTCATGATGCAGACGGACCTTCTACGAATAACAAGAACTCACAAAAACATAATTGAATTTGTAGAAAACCCAAATTATATTTACGAAAGGGAAAAACCTTAGAGTTCAATTTCAAAAAACAACTAGTGAACTACATCTGCCAAAAACATCTATTTAAAGCTACCAAAGAAACCTCAAAAAAACGGAAAATACTTACCTAACAAGGAATAAACAATAAGAGTAATTCTTAACCATGGTCGTTCCTTGCATGAGGCAAGCGAGTCGATTGTTTCAGGCCCCAAAAAATACAATAAAATTAGGGACTCCAAATTTTCTGATAATATTATATATATATATATGTGTGTGTGTGTGTGTGTGTGTGTGTGTGTGTGTCTAGTTGAAAAATTATATCAAGCTTAGAGTTAACCTAGTCGTAATAGTTTGAAAGCTTGGTCAAGAGGGTCAGTTGAAATCTTCTATTGTACATTTGATGTTGCATTCTGTATTGCACACTCGATTTTTTTTAGATTTTTTTTAATTTTTTTCCTTGATTTCAATTTCTTATGCTTTAGTTTTAATTTTACACTTATTATTTAGAATTCATCAAACCCAATTAGGATGCATTGTAATTTTTTATTATTTAATTTAAAATTTAGAGTTATTAATTGATTATTTGAAAAATTAAAGAATAAAAATATATATAAAACCCTAATTGGGTAGGATGAACCGTAAATAATAAGTGTAAAATTAAACTAAAGCATAAGAAATTGAAATTAAAGAAAAAAAATCGACAAAAAATTAAAAAAATCGAATGTGCAATACGGAATGCAACACAAAATGTGCAATAGACGATTTCAAATGCAAGAGGATTAGGGATCGAATCTTTAATCACTAAATAGAATTCTAATTTTTCAATATTTTTTCCTTTATTTAATTCTACATCTAAATAGATTTTTTATTCAATCCTAAATCTATATAATCACTTAATCCTAAACCTAAATACAAATCTAAATCGCCATACCCGCCCACTTTTTTTTTTCTAAATCTAAATCGCCACACCTCCAAACTCAAAATGCAAACCGCCCACCTTTTTTTTAATTTATAATCATAAATCTAATGATATATTATAATATTAAATATAAAATGGTAAAAACAAACACAGAGAAATAACACTACTAAACAAAACTCCGATTCATATTTTTTTTAATTTGTAATCCTAAATGTAAATATATATTATAATATTAAATATAACATTTCAAAACAAAATAGAAAGAAAATATAGAATGCAATAGTAGCGACAGAATGAAATATAAATCGAAAGATTAAAGGACATTGAAGACAAGCCAACGGTGGAGATTTATCCAAATTAACATATTCATGAATCATGATAATAGGAAATTTGTTTATTTATTGTTTATTATTTTGTATTTGTGATGGAATGAAAATATTAAAATCCTAACCCGAAATCTCAATTTTGTTCATTTCATTATTAATTGCATATATTTTAGTTCCCACAAAAAAGAGATTTAGAGAGTGTAGAGGCTCTTGTAAAAATCCTAATACAAGGGTCAGAGGCCCGATATAGATTAAAACACGGATCAAGGTCATCCACTGAAGAGACTTCGAACGACATTATAGGTCACGAGGTCGAATGCCTCGAAAACAATGGAGTCGGGTTGGACCCATATGAAAAGACTCGGTCAAAACCCTAAAGTAGATAAGCTAACGGCTAGATTGAACTCTAGAAAAGATAGATCCCCCCTCTAAAGAGGGAAGGCAGTTGAATACACTTTATATATAAACAAGGAAAGCGGAACATGGGGGGACACGGAAAACATCCTAGAAACCTAATCATTCGAAGCAATACAGACAAAGTTCATTTCACTAAAGAAGCCCACCATTCTGATCAAAACATCTTCTATTTCTTTATTGATTCAACATTTTTACCATTAAAAGGGTTGAAATATGACTTGAGCGTCGGAGACCGAACGATCGTTAACCCTTCAATGGTCCTTCCGGCTTTATGTTGTTTTTGTTTTGTAGATCACCAGAGCCCGGATCCCGGATTCATTAATTGTGGAACTCGAGTTCTACAATTTGGCGCCCACCATGGGGCTCCGATCGATAACTACGAGACAATGACCAACACCACCGATAGCTGTAAGGACAGGATAATTGTCACACCCTCACCAGAAGGAGACGACGACATCACTCAACTCCTACGCTTAATCCAATGCCAACTCGACACCACCATGGTTGAATTAGTGGTGATTCGCACGGAAAATTCAGCCCTAAAAGCCAAAGTCGAGGCCATCGTTCAACCGAACTACTTTCCTAACAGATCCGTTCGATCACAACCCCACTTATTGGCACAAACTCGAATGTCGTGTGACCTTCGAGAATAGGTACATTTAAATTCGACGCATGACTTAACTAATCAATTTGCCACAGGTACAAGTAATTAAGTCACCCGAAAAGGCAAGGAAAGAGATGATTCCCTATTGAAACCCCCTGGGTTCGAATACTTCGATCTCAACCCCAGATCCGATGTCGAACTCATTTGCAACAACTAGAGGACATGCTTACACGAATCCCCGGAGTCCTGCACCTATCATAAAAATGGCGCTAATAAGCTTCGCGGATTCACCCTTCACAGATGAGATCATCCTTGTCAAAAAGTTCACCTTCCCAAGCATGAAGCTGTTCGACGGTACCTCTGACCCCGACAATCATATCACCCAATATAAGCAAAGAATGCTCAGTAGTGATCGGATGGCATAATAGACTGGGTGTTGTCTCCCTTCATCCTCTCTTGCTAGAACTGCGCTAACAGAGTTAGTGGAAATAGATAAGTATATTAAAAGTACCTCTCCATCGTGGGGCTTCGATAGTAAGGGGGGCTTTCCAGGTATTCTTTTAAGTCTTCTAAGGCCTTCGAGCATTCAGCAGTCCATTCGAAGCTTTTGTTCTTACTAGTGTTTTAAAAAAAGATGTGGCTTTTCTCTGAGTATTTTGAGATGAAGCGGCTAAGGGCCGCGAGTCGTCCAGTGAGCTTTTGCACCTCCATGATATTCCGAGGTTGTTGTATGTCTCTAACAGCTCTGATTTGACTGGGATCGGCTTCGATACCTCTCTTTGTAATGAGGTATCCTAGGAATTTTCCTAAGGTCATCCAAAATGCATATTTTGCGGGGTTCAGCTTCATGTTGTAGCAGCGAAGGACCTCGAAATTTCAGCGGAGGTGGTCAACGTGATCTTGAGCTCTGGGAGATTTTACGAGCATGTCGTCAATGTACACCTCCATGGTGTCTCTAATCAGTTCTTCAAACATTCGGTTCACCAATCTTTAGTAGGTAGCACCTGCATTTTTTTAGTCCAAAGGGCATTACTTTATAACAAAACATACCTTGATGAGTGATGAAAGCGGTCTTTTCTTGGTCTTCTGCATGCTTAAGGATCGGGTTGTATCCGGAAAATGCATCCATGAAGTTTATTAATTCGTACCCGGTTGTTGCGTCGATTAACACATCGATATGAGGTAAGGGGATCGAATCCTTTGGGCAGGCTTGGTTGAGGTCGCTGAAGTCTATGCAGAGCCTATTTTTGCCGTTCTTTTTCTTTACTACCATGACGTTGGCTAGCCATTCGGGGTATTGTACTTCTCTTATGTGTCCGTTTTTAGCAACTTATTGACCTTTTCATTCACGATCTTGTTTCATTCAGAGGCAAATTTTTATCTTTTTTGTTTTACCGGGGTCTTGTCTAGATCGACTGGCAGTTCATATGTTATAATTGAAGGGTCGATACCTGTCATATCCTCAAATGACCATGCAAAGCAGTCACGATGCTCGATGAGGAATCTTATCAATTGTTCTCGTATTTCTGTGGTCAATCTTGAGTCGATCGACACCTTATGGTCAGGGAAGTCGGGATGTATTTATACTTCATCGAGGTCTTCTACCTCGGGTTCTTCATAGCTGCGATTTTCGATACCGGTTGAGGATAATCCAACTTCAATTTGATTGATTTCCATAGCTCCTTTATGTTTGAAGGTGGAGACATAGCATTCTCGTGCTGTGATTTGCTTGACTTAAACTTCGCGGACTTTTGAAGGGGTAGGGAACTTCAGGAGTTGATTATAGGTTGAGGGCACCGTATGGAGTTCATGGATCCAAGGTCTTCCCATTATGACGTTGTAAGCTGAGTAGGCGTTAATTACTTGGAATTTGGTGAAGATATTTATCCCCTCGATATAGGTAGGGAGTGTGATTTCTCCCATCATGGCTTTGTGTTCTTCGCTGAAGCCGATCAGGGTGGTTGACCTTTTGATAATTTCAGTTTCTTTTACATGCATTCCTTTCAAGGTATTCAAGAAGATTACAATAGAGGAGCTCTCATTGTCAATGAGAATGCGCTTAATTAAACAGTTGGAAATTAATAAAGAGATGACTAGTGCATCATGGTGAGGTGTGAGAGTTCGGATGCTTTTCTGTTAGTGAAGTTAAGGGCGATGAGATCATCTTGTTTGGCTTCTTTGGGGATGTTTCCGCTGTATTTTATCGAATGATAGTGTCTCTTTGCCAAGGACTGTGATATACCGCTCACTTCTGAACCTCATGTTATGCAGTTCAAAGTACGATCGAACCTTGGGGGTTCAGGTGGTTGTGTTTCTTTTTTATTTTCTCTTCGCGACCAAATCTCTTTCCCTTTGGGGGTTAAAAAAAGGTCGTTGAGGTATCCTAACTTTAGAAGCTCTGCAACTTCGAGTCTGGGTGCGATGCATTCATCAGTTTTGTGACCATGGTCCTTATGGAATTCACAGAATTTGCTCCTGTCACGTTCATTATCTAGAGCTTTCATTTTTGCAGGCCATTTCACATTCTGTCCAAGTCCTTTGAAGGCTAGAACTACTTCCGATGGTGATATATAGAGGCTGTACTCGGGAAGTCTTCTGTAGACCTGGGGTTCTTGAGCTCGTCTATTTCACGAGTTGAATCGAGGGTTCTGCAGATAGGGATCCATTCTGTATCTTTCGGTCATGTTGCTCATTTGTTCTTTCCTTAGATGTCCATTCATGGTACAAGGTCTGGATGAATTTGCTTTGTCTTCCTCCCATTTAATTTGGGCCCAGACTTTGGCAAACACATCTTCCATCATCTTGCACCGGTATTTGGTCAATTCCTTGTAGAGGCCTGAGTCTCTTTTATGGCCCTTCCTAAAGGCTGAAATTGAGATATCGATGTTGCAGTTGGGAATCGATAATTTTTATCTATTGAATCTTCCCACGAAGCTTCGTAGGGGCTCTTCTGACCTTTATAGGACTATGTATAGGTCGTCTGCATGTTTTTAAATTTTGCGGCTACTGGCGAATTGTTCAAAAAAGAGGTCGTTGAGCTGAGCGAATGACGAGATCATTGAATTGGGAAGGTTGGTGAACCATTGGAGTGCTGGACCAATGAGGCTGGACCCGAAGCCTTTACATATGTTGGCTTCTTTGGTATGTCGAGGTATCGTGGTAGTGAACATCCTTTGTTTATATTGGGCGACATGGTCGTCAGGATCGGATGCACCATCGAATAGCCTCATGCTTGGAAAGGCGAACTTTGGGGGCATCTCTATGAGGTTGATCTCATCGGTGAATGGGGAATCTGCAAAGCTCGTTGGCACAATTTTTCGGATGGGAGCGGGGACCCCGGGAATTTGAGTCAATATATCCTTCAATCATTGGATCTTCTTTTTGACCTCATATTCTGAGCCGGGCTCATAGTCTTCGAACCCAAGTGGGGGTTCTATGGAGAAATCATCATTTTCCTTACCCTTAAGTGCAGGGTCCTTGCTTGTACCTGTGGCGAAGTGGTTAGTTAATTCATGAGTTGAGCTCAGAAGTACCTGCTCTCGAAGTTCACTGGATATTCGGGTTCGTGAGAGTGGGGACGGTTGAGTTCTGGGAGATCCCTCTAGAAAAAGGTTCGGCTATGAAATAGCTTCCACTCTAGCCTTCAAGGCTGAGTTTTCTGTGCGGATCACCATAAGTTCAACCATGGTGGTGTCCAATTGGTGCTGGATCAAACGCATGAGGCGTGCGATGTCACCGTTGCCTTCTGGTAAGGAGGTCGCCATCACCCCATCTTTTCGGGCTTTTTAAGGGACGGTTGATGCATCCTTTCGGCTGTTGTTCATCATCTTGAAGTGATCGATCAGAGCCCCACGGTGGACGCTAAACTATAGAGGTCAAAAACTCTACAATTGATCGTTCTTCGAGTTCGGACTCTGGCGATCTATAAGCTAAAAAACTCGTGAAGCCGAAGGACTATTGGGGGTTGATGATTGAACGGACTCCGACGCTCAATTCAGAATCGAAGTTAATAAATAATAACATAAAATCGAATAAAAGCTATAAAATGGAGATTTCGAGTCTGAATACTTTGATTATGGAACGCGTGAAATAAGTTAATCGAGTGCCAGATTATGAGTATGAATGGCTTGATTGTATGAAGGTATAACGCTAATAAGTGAATGTTGATGTTGTATAAATGATTGAGTATCATCGAATGCCCCCTGTCTCATTATGATATGAGTGTATATATAAGAGAGGATTTAACTAATTTCTTATTTTTGGGGATCCCTCATATCCGTTTTAGGGTTTTGACGGGGTCGCCCTTATCTTTAACGGACATTTTGACTTGGTCTCCTTAAGAGTCTGTTCAGCCTTAGTTTCTTTCTTAGACCTCTGAGCCTTTTTTAACCTCGGTTGTTGAGGCATCAACCTCTTCGACTCGTTCGACCCCTATCGGCTGCGGAGCTGGTCTTTTGGCCTACACAAAAATAAGGCCTCTACAGTTTCCACTAACTCTGTAGGTGCAGTTCTAATCAGGGAAGAGGAAGTGAGGCAACACCAGTTTATTACGCTAGTCACTCTCTATTGGATGTGGAGACCAGATACACCTAGCTCGAAAAAAGCTGGCCTTAGCTCTAATCCTGGCTTCCAAGAAAATGAAACCCTATTTTCAAGCTCATTCAATCAAGGTGGTCACCACATTCCCACTCAGAACGGTACTATAAAAACCAGACCTGGCAGGTAGATTATCTAAATGGGCAGTTGAACTCGGGGAGTTTGACATCCACTATGTCTCAAGTACTTTCAGACTTCATCGCTGACTTTTCCACATAGGACCACATCAAAACAGAGTTCGAATTTGTAAGCATCTAAGATATCGATAATTCAAACTACTGGACCCTCCAAGTAGATGGCTCTAGCACTTCGAGGGGGAGTGGACTAGGTCTGGTCCTAACAAGCCCAACAGGCAAAAACACCGAATGCTCAATCAGATGCGGATTCAAAGCAACCAACAATGAGACGGAGTACGAAGCTCTAATTGCAGGGTTAAGTCTAGCAAACAACCTCGGGGCCAAGAAGATCCGAGTTCAGAGTGACTCCCAACTGATAATAAATCAATTCAAAGAGGAGTTCCAAGCTAAAGACTCAAGAATGGCTATGTACCTAGTCGTGGCAAAAAAGATAGCCACAAAGGTCAAGAAGATTCGAAGTTTTCCACATCACAAGAGAAGATAACAGACACACTGATGCTCTGGTCAACCTGGGCTTGGCAATAGAGACCACCGAAGCCAAAAACATTCCACTCGTCTGTGCGAAGTGGCCTACCGTATGGAAAGAAGAGAACCCTGATGTCTAATTAATCGAAACCGAACAAAGAAACTGGATAATCCCACTACGCAGATATATAATAGAGAATGAGCTCCTGGAAGACCCCATCAAGGCAAGGAGAATTAGAGCCAAGGCACCGTAGTTTGCAATGATATTTGGAACCTTATACAAAAAGTCCTTCTTCGGTCCATACATAAAATGTGTCGACCCCAAACAAGCCAAGTATATATTAATCTAGCTTCACAAAGGTGAATACGGAAACCATTCGGGATATAGAAGCCTTGCCAGTTAAGCCCTAACGTCAAGGTTCTATTGGCTGACCATGAGGACAGACACCAGGAACCACATCAAGTCATGCAAGCATTGCCAGAGGTTCATACAAACCAGTCATCTGCCTCCGGAACCCCTTCACACAGCAGCCATCTCGTGGCCCTTCATGAAGTGGGGGATGGACATCATCAAACATTACCAAAAGGCTCAAACCAGAAATGCTTCATTCTAGTAGTAATAGAATACTTCACCAAATGGGTCAAAGCCGAAGCCTTCGTCTGGATCAGAGATACATAGATACAAAATTTTATTTGGAAACATGTCTTATGCAGGTTCGGAGTTCACAAAAAGATCATCACCGATAATGGATCCTAGTTCATAAGCACGAAATTCCAGGAGTTCTGCAAAGAATGGAACATCAAACTGTCATTCTCCACGCCAAGATATCCAGTCGCGAATGGCCAAGCCAAGGCTACCAACAAAACCATCATGAACACAGTAAAGAAAAGGCTCTCCGAACACAAGAATGTAAGACTACGCTCCTTTAAGATTGGGGATTGGGTATTTCAAAAGATATTCCAAAATACAAAGGAAAGTGGGGCCAGGAAATTAGCTCTGAATTGGGAAGGCCCCTACCAAGTCATGAAGGTCGTCGACAATGGAGCGTACAAAATTCAGACGAGAGAGGGTCGACCTATAGCTAACACTTGGAATGCACTCCACGTTAAATAGTATCATTCCTAAATCCTCTTATTTCTTTATTATTTTTATTTTAAAATATGATTACTGACTTGAGCGTTAGAGTAACTAACAGAACCCTAAGCATAGGGGCTTCGACCCTCTTGCCAAAAATAAAGAGCTTGATCCGTGAAGGGAAAAGTACACCTTTGCTAATTGTAAGTATAGAAACAGACCGAGCCCCTCACAACTAGACTTCGGGGGTTTCTCAAACTGTACGGATTCTAAACATTTGCTAGTCATTAATTTTTTAAAAGCATAAATACTGACTTAAGCGATGGAGTGGCTAAGAAAACCCCAAGCACAAGGGTTTTCGACCTCCCCATAATTATTATTCAGGTTCGAAGCAAGGCCCGACAGGTCCATCGATTTTTGACCTCATTCCAATGGTCGACTCCGTATGGAATCGAAGCCCAATACAAGGGTCAGAAGCCCGATAGAGATTGAAGCACAGACTAAGGTCGTCCATTGAAGAGACTTCAAATAGCATCATAGGTCACAAGGTCGGATGCCTCGAAAACAGTGGAGTTAGATTGGACCCATATGAAGAGATTCGGTCAAAACCCTAAAGTAGATAAGCTAACGGCTAGATTGAACCCTAGAAAAGATAGATCTCCCATCTAAAGACGGAAGACAGTTGAATACACTTTATATATAAACAAGGAAGGCAGAACATGAGGGACATGGAAAAAATCCTAGTAACCTAATCATTCGAAGCAATACAGACGATGTTCATTTCACTGAAGAAGCCCACCAATCTGATCAAAACATCTTTCATTTCTTTATTGATTCAATATTTTTACCATTAAAAGGGTTGAAATCTGACTTGAGCGTTGGAGACCGAACGATCATCAACCCTCCGACGGTCCACCAGCTTCACGTTGTTTTTGTTTTGTAGATTGCTGGAGCTCGGATCCCGGATTCATTAATTGCGGAACTCGAGTTCTACAAAGAGTACAATCGAAGTTGAAAGACCTCATTTTTCATCCCGACTTAGGTTGTTGAATCATTAGGATCGATCTTGTTCTTATCCAACAAGGAATTAAGAATATAAGCTCTAAAACTAAAAAAATAACTTAAACAGATAGTTAAACATATTCTATCTTTCTTGCATACTCGTCTCCATCTTTCTCCCCCTCTTGAAAAGGATTCACCCTCGAATCTACACCAGTCTGGTCTCTAGAAGAACCATCACCCAAATAAGGAACCAAAGGCTTGACATTAAAAACATCAAAAGTGTGATAACCATCTGGAACCTTAACATGATAAGCATTAGGATCGATCTTAGCTAACACTTCTAGATGATCAATTTTATGAAACACCAATTTATTGTGCTCATATGCTGGAAATCTATCACGGGTTAAGATTTCCTAGACCAAATCTCCAACCTCAAATTGAATGTCATGTTGATGGGCATCGACAGCTGTCTTGTACCATGTATTATCCTGCTCCAGCTGTTCCCGAGTAGATGCATATTCTGGGTTATTAAAAATTGGATAAAATGAGATCACACACTCACTTTATTAAACCTAATTTTCCAATAATTTCTATTCTACTTTGATCATCTCCTTCTTCATAACCCAAAACATATCATGATATGTTTTGTAATTTGATCCTTAATTAACTTTTTTTGCTTCCAGACATAAACCAATGAACTTATAATTGTATAAAATATGGTCCCTATGTTATATTAACTTTATTAATAAAAACAGATAAGGAACAAGTCTAAGAAATTGGGTGATTTTTGTTATTATTTCAAAACCACTATTTTTCAGTTTTCTACCATGCTAAAAATTCAAAACACATTTGTTCATTCATTTTTTATTTTCACCTACGATTTTTTCAATTGTCCATTATCTGTACAATCATATATATCATTGTGGACTATTACTTGAATATTAAGGGTGATTCTATTCATAGCTCATTTTTCTATTCACAACCCTCAAAATTAATTAAAATATAAATATATTTTATTAGAAATTT
The DNA here is from genome assembly GCA_026008535.1 of Perilla frutescens. NCBI lineage: Eukaryota > Viridiplantae > Streptophyta > Magnoliopsida > Lamiales > Lamiaceae > Perilla > Perilla frutescens. The sequence continues at coordinate 41,121,291 of BRKX01000008.1, forward strand.
TTTACCTTAATTACAACCCCATCCCCACATCTTAAAACCCTTAGCAAGATAAAATAACCCCCTCCCCACTCAATAATAAGAAGAACAGAAGAAAAAACTTGACAATAAAATAATACAGTTTTTAGTAAGAAAGTTTGATCATTCCCTCTATCTTCTTTGGGGTATACTTGTGTGAGACTGTCTAACGAATCTCTTACGTTAGATGGATTTCCACCCGACCTGACCCAACTCCGACCCAACCCGACTGTATATATATATATATATGTGCATATTAAAAAAATGAATTTCTCCTTTCTTCCAGCCAAGAATTCTCCCCCGGCCCAACCCTCGCAGCGTAGCTCCCCTAACTCCACGCGATCCTTCCTCTCGCAGCTGAACCCTCACTTCCCCCAACTACATGTGATTTTTTCCTCTCCTCTCGATGCCATTTTTTCTCGTTCCAGTCGACAATTTAATAGATAAATTGTGGCAAGCAAATGATCTTCCCTCCTGTGAAATTTCACTCCATTATGGTAAAGAAACATCTGCAATGAACAATATGTTTCTTAGGTTTATGAGATTTTTGAATTTGTGATCATTGATCAATAATTAAGTTTATAAATTTATGCATGCCATGTGTTCGATAATATTCCTTTGAAGGAATTCATATAAATTTCTATTTTTGCATGCCATTTTTTTATTACATTTTCTATTTTCAGAAGATGGATTCCAATCCCATGGTTGAACAACCCGGAAAATTTGGAAAAAATAATATTAAATTATCGAGATATATATTAATATTATAGATAGAAATGTACTCAGTATTCCTACCATCCATATTGGAAAATTATCTTTTGTATTTTTTATCCAGATTTTTTCTTCTAAACATGGCCTTCCGACATCTTAAATGAAAGAGCACGAAGAGAGCTTTAATTTGATATATTTTTTGCATGCATTGGATTAAAAAGAGCAAGTTATGGTCGTTTAAAGTTTTTAAGATTTTTTTTTAAATTGCTGACATTATCAATTTTAAACGTTTGGACCAAAATAGACCTCCTTTTGTGTTTGCTTTATTATTTATGAAATTACCACCATCTTTTTCATTAAGTCTCAATCATTAGATTATTAAATTGAATGGTGGAGATATATCTCACACTAGGAAAAATGTCTTATTTGATTCATTTCCTATATATGTATATATATTAACCATTTAAATTAATTAGATGGACGGACAAGATCATTCATTTTTTCTAAGAGATCAACGTGTATAGTAATTTTAGCATATGTATGTCGAATTTTAGGATTATATATATTTTAACATATATTACAAAATTGACACCGTCATTTTTCAATTTTTGAAATAAACTAGGATCGTGAATTTTGATTTAGGCATTTGCATATTGCATTTAAGCTTTTATATGTTGAATTTTAACACTACATTTTGAAAATAATTTACAAAATATTGCCATATGTGTGTGTATTATCTTATAATCTTGTGAATTGTGATTCTCTAGTTGTGCACCACTCTTTTTCAAGAGGATTCATTCTACTTTTTTTTTCGCGTTTATTAAAGTTGCGTTTGGTTAAAGATTAAGGTGTTGTCCCTAAAAGATTGCAAATTATTCATATTCTCCTATCTGGGATTCACAACTAGGGATTAATAACAATCCCATTTCGAATATGTATTTATGTGGCTAAAGTTTTGTGTTGGCATCTTTTGGCAGGTTCACGTCTTATTCGGACTTGGTCAAAACTTAATTTTCTTTATCAATATTTGAGAGTGCTAGTTTGGTGAGAATATATATTTTGAGCTTCAAAGAATATGCTTTTATCTTTTCTACAGGTAATATAATAATATGCACATGTGTTTCCATTGAAGACGATCGAGAGTTGAGTGCAAAATCTTGTTGCTACTCATTTAATTTGTACAATAATATTTCAATAGATGGATTCATTTTTTTCGTTTCTTTTCTTTTTGCTTATTAAAATTGATCCAATTAAAGAGAGTCAACAGTCATAATTTGAACTTCTAATTTTATTATAAATAAAAAATGTAAGGAACATATACATCTATTATTTTCCCAAATCGGCCGATCTAATCCCCTCTAGGCCTCCCTCGGGAGCCAACTCAGCCCAACCCTCGATCTTCACACTACAAAAAATATGATCTTTAGAGACAATTTTATTAGCGATGATAAATATTGTGACTTGTAATAAATTTAAGTAATGACATGTCATCTCTAATGACATTTTAATTTTATGACGACATTGTGGTTATAAGTATATTATAAGTGACAGTATTTGTCGTTGCTAATTATATTAATGTCTCTAAAGATCATTTTTTTTGTAGTGTCATAATCTAGTCGGCACCATATACATTTTCAATCCAAATTTAAGTGTACTAATAATGTGAAATTTATTTACCTAAAAAAATATTAAATTTTCAGTGTAAAAATATCATAATAATTAAACGGGATGACAAAATTTTGTCAAAATAATAAGACTTTTGACCTAAAATTGTAATGAAGTTTAATATTAAGCTGTGCCTATAGGCAACATTCTAATGCTAAAAAATGTCGTATAGATTAAACTATATTTCAAAACCACCTAATAGACAATGATTGCCGCTAGAACTATTGTGTATCAGACAATTTTGTCTTCAATATACATACACATTGTTAAGATATTTATGTGCATGAAAAGGGTTTCTACTCATGGCAGTTAGCAACAGTTGGAGCTCAACTCCTCAACTCCACGTGGCAGCAGTTTCATGAATTAAGGAGTTAGTTAGGAAGTTAGTTAGATCTTGTATTAGCCTATAAATACGCTATACATAGTTGTTGTTGTATCAAGTTTTACAAATGAAATACAAAAGCTTTATTCCTTCAAAATATCTCAAATTCTTCAATTAATATTTTAGTTTAACATGGTATCATCGAGATCCAAGTTCTGTTCTTGAGTCTCTCGTGTTTCTATCCCCTTTTTTGATTTGTTTGGTAATCTTTCCATGGCTTCCGCTCCAAATTCTGATGGGTTTTTTTTGAATTGAACCACCGCAGGATCTAATTGGATGTTCATTAATCCTAATGTCATATAGATCATAAATTCATGTGTCTCATATGTTTTAATTAAACGAGTTTAATTAACATGCAAATTCGGTTTTCGATTCTACTAAAGCGGAAACATAGAATACCGAAAAATGACTTACAAATTAAACGACGGGTTGAGGACAAGATTAAAGGTCTAATCTTGCTGTTGTATGAATGATCATAAGCGCCCCTTGATGCTATTCCACTCCTTGATCTTCTGTTGTATTCTTGGACTGAATCTAGTTTCAGGGTTCGCTAAAATCTACTAGATCGGTATGGAATCTGTGGAGATCAAAAGAACACGAGAGGTTGATATATATGAAATAAATTTCGTGCCTCCACCCTCTTATTTATAAGGGGGTGGACGAAATTGGTGTCCCAGTTGGACTGGAATTCTATCTTTATCTCTTGTTCTATCTCCAATTCAATCCAGTCTCTTTTTGGGCTACAACAGGGATCTAGAAGAATATTAAATTGGCTCATTAATTTATTTAATATTCAATATCCAATAAACTTAGGATCTAATTAAATAAATCAAGTATTATTTTTATTCCACTAAAGAAATAATACTGACCTACCAATTTAATACATATTTCTGAATATGCTTTCTCCTTTAGTCCAGCCATTCCCCATGTTTAAGATATAATGCCCATTAATTAATTATGTAAGCTCCTAACAACTATAATTAATTAATATCTTTTCCTTGAGTAATACCACATAAGCTTTACTCATGCACGGAATAAATTACCTGTAGAGTTTCAGCATGAACTTGCATTTTCTCAAGGGGACACCATCAACTTGGCGCACCAGGACACGGTGACCCTACATATTGCATGACCCATCATAAGTGTAAATGTCACAACCCAAGATATCGAGATTATTGATCCTATGAAAGAATCTAACCATTTGATAAATCAAAGCTGCAAACACTACACGTATATGTCCGCCAACATATAGGGGTTAAGAACCCGAACTCTGTGGATTCTTATTCTCTCATTTAAGGTCAAAATAGAGAATAGAATCCTAAGTAGATCCTCCTCAATACACTCATCCGTGTATTAGAATAATCAGTTAGTGAAGACAAACTAACTATCAGATTATTCTACAGCATACCGATAGCGGGTTCAGTGCCATTTAGACCGTGAGCCTTTTAATACATTACAAGGAACCGATGATATGATCTAACCGTGTGTTTACCCACACAATGTCATCTACAATGTAAGTATAGTGAACATGTATGTAAATATAACAATTTAAATGCAAACAGTGACTGCAATTGTATTCATTCTATATCATCATAAAACCATCATCAATAATGTATACAAAAGATAGGTCTTCTAGTATACAAAATCAACAATCTCCCACTTATACTTAAAGCATGTCTTTCAAATATAAAACAAACTGGCTAACTCTCCAACTCTAACTAAAATCTCAAATGGCAACCCCGGGTCTGCATCTCACTCCCATTTTCTCCACGTGACCATAGAAGGTCTTAGCTAGAAGGCTCTTCATGAATGGATCAGCTAAATTGTCCTCCGATGTAATCTTGACCACTGCCACATCTTCTCTCTTAACAATTTCTCGTATAAGATGGTACTTTCTCTCTATGTGTTTACTTTCCTTATGGGCTCTGGGTTCCTTCGAATTTGCCATTGCACCCGAGTTATCACAATATACCGTGATACTGGTACCACGCTCAAGTCCAACAAGAAGCTCTTGAGCCAGACGGCCTCTTTTTCAGCCTCAGAGGCAGCTACATATTCGGCCTCCATGGTGGAATCCGCAATGCATTTCTGCTTTATGCTCCTCTATGCAATGGCTCCGCCTCCTAAGGTAAACACATAGCCTGAGGTAGATTTACTCTGATCTTTATCGGATTGAAAATCTGAGTCCGTGCAATCCAAAGGCACTAGACTATCAAAGCGGTATACCAGCATATAATCTCGAGTCCTTTTCAGGTACTTGAGTATATTCTTAACCGCAGTCCAGTGACCTTGTCCAGGGTTAGACTGATATCTGCTTACCATGCCGACTGCATAGCATATATCAGGTCTAGTGCATAACATGGCATACATAAGGCTTCCCATAGCCGAAGCATATGGAATGTCCTTCATCTCATCTATCTCAGCCTGTGTGTGGGGACACATATCCTTGGATAGATGAATTCCATGCCTGAAAGGTATAAAACCTTTCTTGGAATCCTGCATGTTAAACCTAGCTAGCATTGTGTCGATATATGTCGCCTGGGATAAGCACAACATCCTTTTCTGGTGATCTCGAATTATCTTGATGCCAAAGACGTGTCCGGCTTCTCCTAGATCTTTCATATCGAACTTCTTAGACAACCACACCCTTATGTTAGATAATACTTTCTCACTATTTCCAATAAGTAAGATATCATCAACATATAGCACGAGAAAAGCCATCACGTTTCCGTCACTCTTCTTATACACACAGCTCTCATCCGGACAATGTAAGAATCCATATGAATAGATAACCTCGTCAAACCGGATGTTCCAAGACCTTGACACCTGCTTAAGTCCATAAATGGATCTCTTAAGCTTGCACACTAAGTGCTCTTGGCCTTTAGCAATGAAACCCTCTGGTTGCTTCAAGTGGATGTTTTCCTCAAGACTTCCATTCAAGAAAGCTGTCTTGACATCCATCTACCAAATCTCATAATCTAAATGACCGGCAATAGACAAGAGAATCCAGATTGACTTAAGCATGGCTACCGGCGAGAAGGTTTCCTCATAATCGATCCCTTCTTTCTGAGCGTACCCTTTCGCCACCAATCTTGCCTTGAAGGTTTCAACCTTCCTGTCAGCCCCTCTCTTGCGTTTGTAAACCTACTTACACCCAATGGGTTTTACCCCATCTTGTGGTTCTACAAGCTCCCAGACTTGATTGTGATCCATAGATCCAATCTTAGACTCCATTGCAATTTTCCAAGAATCTGCATCTTTGTCTTGGATCGTTTCGTCGTAGGTCCTGGGATCCAATTCATTTAATCCTTCAGGGAAATCTGAAGATTCACCCAAACCAATGAATCTGTCAGGTTGGCGTACAACCCTCCCACTGCGACAAGGCAGTTCTTGTACTTCTGTGACACGTTGTGTAGTAATTTGTGGTTCCTCTTCTTGTACTGTTGGTGTCAGATTCGAATTTTCCCCTCGAAGTTCCTCGAGTACTATCTCACTTCTTGGCCTATGATTTATCACATAGTCTTCCTCTAAGAATCGAGCATTGGTACTCACAATGATCTTCTGATCCTTAGGACTATAAAATAAACCACCTTTCATTCCTTTGGGATATCCAACAAACAGTCTAACATTTATACGTGGTGCCAGCTTATCAGCTTCCTTATCCAGCACATGTACTGGACTACCCTAAATCTAAAAATGTCCAAGACTGGGCTTTCGTCCAGTCCAAAGTTCTGTGGGCGTAGATGGGACTGATTTTGATGGAACCACGTTAAGAATATAGGCTGCCATTTTCAAGGCATATTCCCAGAACGAAATGGGCAGATCTGAATAGCTCATCATCGATCTAACCATCTCTAACAATGTTCCGTTCCTTCTCTCCGCCATGCCGTTCTGCTGTGGCGTTCCCAGCGCAGTCAACTGGGATGTAATCCCATTCTCTACTAAGTAGTCCCTAAATTCATTCAAGAGGTACTCACCACCACGATCAGACTGTAGTGATTTGATACTTTTACCTGTACATTTTTCCACTTCCGCTCTGAATTCTTTGAAAGTCTCAAAGGATTCTGACTTGCGGCGTAACAGGTATATGTATCCATACCTTGAGTAATCATCAATGAACGTGATGAAATACTCGTACCCTCCTCGAGCCTGAACTCACATAGGGCCACGTAAGTCAGAGTGAATTAAATCTAGTACCTCTTCAGATCTATTCTCTTTATCCTTAAAGGGTCGCTTGGTTATTTTACCTTCCAAACAGGATTCACACAAAGGAAACGATTCTAGGACCAATAAAGATAAGGGCCCATCGTTTACTAGTCTTTGTATCCATTTAAGGTTAATATGGCTTAGCCTAAGATGCCAAAGATAGGTTTGATTCACTTCCAAAGGTTCTTTTCATTTGTTAATGTTTATGACCGATGTATTCAGTAAATGCATTTGCATAGTGTTTTGCATAGGATTAAGTAAATAAAGATGTCCATCCAATGTGCCAAAATGGATAAAACATTTATCACTAAAGATAACAACCTTGTTATCAAAAGAAACAGAATATCCATCCATAAAAAGTTTAGAAACTGAAATCAAGTTTCGCCTAAAACCAGGCACATAAAGACAATCCTTTAAAACTAAAATCCTATCACTACTAAAAGATAAGGTTACGTCTCCTACTGCAACTGCCGCCACTTTCGTAGCATTGCCGATGTAGACTGAAATCTCTCTATCACTCAGCTGTCTTTTTACCAGGAACCCCTATAAAGACATGCAAACATGATCAGTAGCTCCAGTATCTACTACCAATGACTGAGTAGAACAAGTAGCTAAACATGTTTCAATGACAAGAGATTGAGACGTACTTTTTTTCTTCTTTTTGTTAGGACAATCCGTCTTCCAGTGACCTGGCTGGCCGCACTTGAAACACATTGTCTTTGACTTAAATTCCTCAGGAGGAATCTAAGTCTTGGACTTCTTCACCTTAGGCGCCCCCTCTGCAGCTTTCTTGGGTATGTTTCTCTTCTTTCTTTTAATACCGGAAGAAGACGCCCTATTTTCAGCTAGGTGTGCCTCCGAATTTTCCTTTTGAAGTAACTCAGCCACCTGAAGATCCATGAGCAGTTCATTCAGGCCGACATCCCTTTGAATCATCTTAAAGTTCAGCCTGAACTACTCAAACCTCGAGGACAAGTTATGAAGAACAATGTCGATTTGAGAATCGCCATCCAGCACTCCACCCAAGGTCTCGATCTCAGATAAATACCCCATCATCATGAGAACGTGATCCCTAACAGGTGTGGAGTCAGACATCCTCGCATCCATTAGCTTCTTCATTGCCAAATAACGTGCTGAGCGGTTCTGATGACCGAAGAGCTGCCTAAGGTTGTACATGATATCATGAGCGGTTTTCATAAGTTCATGCTGATGTTGCAACACATTCGACATGGATGCCAGAATGTAACAGCGTGCTATCTCATTAGACCTAACCCACTTATCATATGCAACCTTTTGGGCTTCATCGGAACCCTCATCTGGCTTCTGAGGACATACCTCTTCAAGTACGAATTTGTGTCATTCCGCAGTGAGAACAAGATTAAGGTTTCGAATCCAGTTATTGTAATTTTCACCGATTAACTTGTTTTTTTTAGAATAGAGGACAAGGTTGGGAGTGCCATGATGATATAGAATAACTGAAAAATAAACATGCAGTACAGTGTAACAGCCCGGTCCCGAGATAGGGATTAACGAATGGGGACGGGGTGTTATTAAGGGATTTAACGAGTAATTTCAGAAGATTAACGAAGAAGTTTAAGAATAAAGGTACGCTGTGAAGATAGTTGATGATAATCGGGTTTACTTGATTAAGAAGGACACATGCTTTAGCGAAATAAAATGGCTAACTAATCAGATACCAACAAACATAGGCTCTTTTATAGGTGAAAGGAAATCATACTCGAAAAGCGGAAATAAACTTAATATGCATCTTATATATATGTAGTCGTTTGGGGATATACTTGGAATCTCGAATAATCATAATAGACTTTGAACGAAATATAGAAAGAGTTAATCAGAGTAGCAGAACACATAATGGGATTTCAAAGAAACGTATATAATAGCAAAACAATCTTGGCAGCCAACTCACATCCACAGCCACCATCATCCTCGGCATCTCAATCTGAAAACATTTGAAAAAGAGGGCCTGAGCACTAATGTACTCAGTGGGTTTTTAATGAAAGCTTCTTTAATAACTTGAGAAATATCCAACATTAAACTGGCGGTATATGGAGAGCAAAACGCAAAAGCCCTCTCCATATCCGCAAAACCTTTTCTTTACTTTTGGGCCCAACCTTGGCTCAAACCTGTCGTCAACTATACTCTTAGGCATGCCATAGGATAGTAGAGCGATTACCTCAAATATACGAACGAGTTTGCGTGGGAAAAACCCAGCAGTGACTCCCTTAATGATTCTGAGCTCATATCCTGCTTAAATGAAAGCTAAGTTCTTTCTCTTCCTATTCTTGCTAGCAATACCAAGCTTAGAACAATGTCTAATGCTAATACCTTATTATTGCATAATCTCGGCCTACAAAGGGTTAAAGCTACCCTAACAAGGCAAATCCTTAATCCTTAACTATATCAGCTTTAACAAAGCATAAACATTCAAATACGAGGAAATGAATGCGGATAGACATCGATTGCAATAAAGCAATTCTAAACACTTCATGCTATCATAGATTGTAAATAAACAATTCTAGCATATCTAAACATACTTGAGAGCTCACTTAACTTATACTAATCTTCCTTTACTTTATCTAACTCAAATAATAATTCAACGTAATCATGCATATAACTTCTTTTATTCCTTTCCTTGTACAGAGATCAAACAGGCTGAGCAAAAATACTTTATTGGATATCTCATTTTGCCCTAACATGCTTCTAGAGCTTATTAGCTCAAACTTTAGATGAGTATAGATTTACCCACCTCGATTACTTGACAGAAGATGAAGCAACGAGTTGATGATCCTTCTCCGAATTCCTACGAGACTCACTTCCTCCTACAAAAGTCGAATCATCGACTTAGCGACCTTCTTCGAAGAAGTTAACTATCTAAATCGAGAAATAATGACATTTTACTCGAAGACTAAAATCTAAAACTTATTTACAGATTGCACGACTTTATGATTTTATGAATTTCGAGAAGAATTTATTTAAAGGACATCTCGACTCGATTTCCCAATTTTTAGACAAAGAATAACTTGAATGGATTACTCGAAATAAATTGAGAATATCTTGATTGCTTCTCTAAAATTTAACTTGAAAATAACTTGGAAAAACTTGACTCGAAGAAAACTCAAAAATTTGGAAGGACGAGCATCGGACAACGGGGGGGGAGCGTCACGCGTCGGCGGCACCCCGCACGCCCGCGCAGCCCCGCGCCCGCGGGGTCCTGGGCCGAGGGAGGCATCGCGCGGCCGCGCACCCCTGACGAACAAGAATGGACGGGGTTAGGTGCGTCGAAGGAAGGTGTCTAGCTCGGTGTCTCGTCGAGTTGCAACGGTGGGAGAGCCGCCCACTACAACCCAACGGCGCCCCTAGCACCTTCCCTCACCGCATCCCTTCCACGCCACTCCGCTCGTCGTCTTGAAGAACACTCACGAAGAACACATTTTACTTAATTAAAGTCGTGACTGACATCTGACCTCAATTAACCTTAATTAATTTTATTCCTTAACTTTTTAATTATCATTAAGAATCCTCTAAACCTTAATCGAAAATCTGGGGTGTTACATCCTACCCCCCTTAAAGAAATTTCATCCCGAAATTTACTAATCATGATAAACAATATCAGGGTACTTTTCTAGTAACTCGGATTCGAGCTCCCATGTTGCTTCCTCTGAACCATGAAGGTTCCAAATCATCTTTACGAGATTGATCTCCTAGTCCCTTAACTTCTAGATCTTTTGACTCGCAAAGGTTTGGGGCTTCTCTTCATAGACTAAGTCCTCATTTAGGAATATTTCTTCCTTGCAAATCACATGCTTTGGATCAAACACGTATTTTCTCAACATTGAGACATGAAAAGACGTCATGAACATCACTCAGGTTGGGTGGTAGGCCAACCTGTAGGCTACTTCATTCACCTTTTCTAAAATTTCGAAAGGTCCAATAAATGTGGGCCTTAACTTGTTTCGTTTGGCAAAATGAACCACTCCTTGACGGAGACATTTACAAGAATACTATCTTTTATGTCAAATCTTAGTTCCGTTCTTCCTTCGTCTGTATAAACCTTCTGTCTGTCTTGAATTTTCTTGATTTGCTGATGAACAAGCTCAATCTTCTGGACCGCTTCTGGGATCATTTCAGGTCCAAGTATCCTTCTCTTTCTAACTTCGTCCTGATACAAGGACGATTTACACTTTCTTCTGAACAGGGCTTCATAAGGGCCATGTTGATCGATGATTGGTAGCTTTTGTTGTACGCAATCTTTACCAATTGCAGTAGCTCCTCCCAGCTGCTTCTTTGATCGATGACTACTCCTCTAGGCATGTCTTCTAGAATCTGAATAGTCCTCTCAGACTGGCCATTCATCTGAGGATGAAATGCCGTGCTGAAATTGAGCTTTGATCTCATTGCATTTTGTAGACTCCTCCAAAATCTTGACATAAGTCTCGTATCACGATCCGATATAATCGAGACTGGCACATCGTGCAATATGCACAAATTTCCTATCATATATCTGGGCTAATTGATCTAGCCCATGATAACAGCAACAAGAGGTGCTGCTTTCGATAATCAATTCACGATTATCCAACTAGTGGTATTCCACCACTTAGACTTTGGTAATCCTACCACAAAGCCTATACTACTATGTTCCCACTTCTATTCAGGAATTTCTATGGGTTGGAGCAACCAGAAGGTTTTGATGCAAGGCTCCACTTGTTGATAGATCAACACCTTTCTACGAAGGTGGCTACTTTTCATTTCATGTTATTCTGCTAGAAGTTCTTTTTGAGGTCCTGATACATCTTGGTGCTTCCGGGATGTGCTGTATGTGGCGTGTCATGTGCCTTGCACATGATTTCCTCCTTTAGCTCCTTCTTGTTTGGCACACAAAGCTTTCCTTTGAATAAGAGCGTTTTATCGGCGGCTTCTGTGAAGTCTTGCGTGCTATCTAATCATGCTTCTAGGCTTTTCTTCTCGAGAAACTCATTTCATTTCCAAACCTTAACTTTCCTTTGTCTCAGGTCGGGATGAGCGACTATCACGGCGATTTGTGCTTAATTGATTGCAGGTGGTGTTAGCACCTGGATTCTTAACTTCTTAAATTCCTATTAAAGTTTCTTCTTAACTTGAGCGAGTCCTAACTCTCTCTTCTCCTTCCTACTTAGGGCATCAACTTACCACATTTTCCTTTCCTGGGTGGTAGCGAGTAGTGCGGTCAAAATCCTTTACAAGTTCTTAGCCATCTTCTCTGCCTTATGCTAGGATCCTTTTGCTTGAAGAAATACTTTAGACTTTTGTGATCTTGAGAAGAGTCTTACACTTGGCTCCGTAGAGATAGTACCTCCAAATCTTTAGCGTAATAACAACCGCTGCTAGTTCTAAATCATGCGTAAAGTACTTCTACTTGTGATTCCTAAGCTGCCTTGAAGCATAAGTGATCACTCTTCCTCTCTTCTCTAGTACGCATCCTAATCCTTTTCTTGACGCATAAGCATAAACCATGAAATCTTCATTTTCTTCCGAAATGGCCAATCATCGGGCTTGTGGTTACCATCTTCTTTTCTTGAAATTTTCCTCACACTCGGGTGTTTACCTAAACTTGAAGTTCTTTCTTACACTCGCGCCATAGCCTTAGTTGTTGACGAGAATCCTTCGATGAATCTACGATCGAATCCCGCAAGTCCTAGAAAACTTCCTATCTCATTCACGTCCCTTGGAGACTTCGAGTTGCTTGCAGCTTCAATCTTAGCTGGATCTACTTTGATTCCTTCTACCGAAACCATATGACCTAGAAACATAACTTCTTTAAGCCAAAGTTCACACTTACTAAACTTAGCGTAAAGCTTTTCTCCTCTTTAACTTCTTCAGCACCACTCTTAGGTACTCTTGATGCTCCTCTTGTCCTTCAAATAGATGAGAATATCATCTATGAAAACTAGCGCAAACCTATCTAGATACGGGTAAAAACCCGGTTCGTTAAATCCATAAACACTGCTGGGGTGTTGGTCAATCCGAACGGTATGACCACAGACTCGTAATGCCCAAAGCGAGTCCTAAAAGCAGTATTAGGAATATCCTCATTTCAGATCTTCAACTGATGATACCCAGATTTTAAGTCTATCCTTGAGAAGACACTTGCTCCCTTAAGCTTGATCAAAGAGATCATCTATTCTTGGGTGAGGGTATCGATTCTTGATGGTCGGCTTATTAAGCCTTCTATAGTCGATGCACATTTTCAATGTGCCATCCTTTTTCTTCACGAACAAGATTGGAATTTTCCAAGGCAACACACTAGGTTGGATAAAACCTAGGTCTAATAACTCTTGCAGTTGAACCTTGAGTTCTTGCGACTCCTTAGGCGTCACTCTGTAAGGGGCTTTTGACTGGTGCAGCTCCTGGTTCTAAATCGATAGTGGATTCCACTTGCCTATATGGTGGTAGTTTTGATAGGTCCTTTTGGAAATACGTCTTCAAAATTTTCTTGTGTCTGGAACGCCTTCTATTGCAAACTCTCCTTCCTCTTTCTTCGTCACGACCGCTTTTCAATGGTATTCTGACTTTATAGCCTCTTCTGGGGATCACCGTCACTTGCAGGTATAAAGATCGCGTGACTGGACCTTGAACGTAAGCTCATAACTTATCTAATGTCATTCTTCAGATTGTCTCTTAATACTGGACGAGCTGAAAGATTACTTTTAGAGATTCGCGTCCTACTAGAAGGACGCTAACTATCATACTTAGATTCTTCTTCCTATTTGGGACCACTCCCTCTCATTCTTCCCAAGGAATATTGCTTTATACTCTCTGCTCTAATCAAGGATCCACACTCGAGCTCTATGAGTGGGAGAAAAACAAAATGATTGCCTCTGAGTGAGGACTTTATCTTGATCAATAATTCTTTAACAAGTTCCAAAAGCTGGAAGATATATAACACTGGGTTATTTATACGAGAAACATTACCTTTTCAGAGGACTCATAAACTCAAAAGGGGTTTTTACGTGTAGCAAACGTATGGGAGACAATCGATGATTAACAACTAAGAACTGTACTGAATATTTGCAAAAGCGTCAGCATAACTTTAACAAGGGAATGCTATCACTGATTCTGGATGATTAAAGAAGTAGCATCAAAAGATTATAATTTGTCCAAAACGATACTAAAGAAATTCAAATGATATAAATGAAGAATTTCAATTAATATGAAGCTGTTGAAAGGTGATTGTTTTAATTGATGCGAGAATGGATGAATAGACTCATCAAAAAAAAAATTTATCTACCACTTCTAGGTCTATCTGCTTAACGATCTTCTTCAGGTTCTTTCTCTTTCTTTCCTTGATCTTCACGCATCTTCTTCTTTACTAGGTTGCTATGAAATATCATGAGTCGGTAGGCCTTCAATTAGCTATACTTGACTGGAAAAGGTGACATACATGAATCACTTTCACCTATTAGAAGGGATACAACAATCGACCTGATCTATACGCGTCTTCTTCTCGTCTGAAACCACCAATGCGGGTTATGTCTTGATAACTAGTTGAACTTTTTGATCGTACGTTGGCAACGTCTTCTTTCCTTGCTTCTAGCTCCAGATCTCTACCTCCTTTGCCTTATGAACAGTTCGGGATATACTTTTGTTATAACTCGTACTTGAAATCTTCTCAATCATACTACGCTTACTACCTCAAATTTATCATCCTTCAAACGGACTCCTACCTGAAGTTCGTATTCATAAAAGAGCACAACCTAATTCCTCATCTTCCAATCAGACTATAAAATTGAAAATTCACTTCTAAGGAATAACCCATTTCTCGACTCCCATCGGGTCTCCTAGACTATTAGAACGGAAAGGTTGTGTTTGAAAAATACATTCTTGGCTCTTGAGTCGCGGTTCAAGACTTGCTTGTTTACGGCCTCGTTCTCTCGGTGTGATGTCTTCTCGACGACATTCTAAAGAATCCTACATATTAGCGATGCACGCTTGAATTTCACGAAGCAAAATAAAATACCTTTCGATAAGGTCTTTAGATTACGCAGGATAGATCAAGCAAAGCGGGAAAATTGCCTCATAAGATGACTTTTAGCATAAATAAGAAAGAGGTTCTTAGTTACATCCAAAAATAGGGCTACCTTTTGGAGAATTACTGCTGCTGTCAAAAATCTAAATGGTTGGTTAATACATTTTCGGAATAAGATCTGGATTAAAGCGGATAAACGGACAACATGTCAGCAAGGTGTTCTAACACCTCCTTTGCCTACTTCTAAAGCTTAACTATATGCTGGGTTCCCTTCTTCCTCATCTTCATCTGTCTCTAGTACCTCGAACTTGAATTTCCTTAAGCTTCCTTTAGGGAACTGATGGGGCATTTACGTGGCCATATTTTAACTCCCAAAGAGCCATCAAGGCTGAAGAGAATTCTGTCAGGTTCCCGATTACAGCATGCGTCTCGAGATCACGGGTGATGGTGCTTTGCAGAATGCGATACATTGCTGACCTCTCAGCGGTCGGTGCTTGCTCACACATGCGGATGCATGTTTCCAAGTCGGATACCCTTCCTGGCGTTCCTCCAAAGTCGTTCATTTCTTGAACAGGGCGGAAAAGAGGCACATTATTCCTAGCAATCGAACGACGCTTAACCATCTAGAAATATGAAACTTAATCAGTCTAGATTATAAAAGGGAGACCTATGGTTCTCCTGAGATCATGCTATCGTTTAGGTTCAGACTACTTATCTTGCATGCATAGATCCTTTTTGCAGTTGACTTTTACAAAAATTTTGGTGCCCAAGTCTTTGATCATAAACTTTACCTTTTCCTTTAAAACAAAAATTCGAGAATGAATCAACCCTTTTCTTTTAAATCTAGAACTCTTCTTCGAAACTTTTATCTTTTGTTAAGACATATGTTTAAAAATAAGTTTTTAAACACTTTTCTTTGTGATCAAGAGCTTCTTTCACAACCCTTTTTCCTCAAGAAATCATTTTACCCGAATACTTTTTACTTGGAATTTCATTATCAAGGTTTTCCCCTTATCAATAAAAGAGGTATGCTTGCTCAAATCTCTTCATTTTCGATAGTCAAAAATTATGAATTCAAAATCTAAAATCTCTATACTATCATACATCGACTTTTGTTGAAGATACGAGGGTGATGGCGAGCTGTGGGTTGTTGCTGTAACTTATTACGAAGCAATTCTTATGCAAATAAACACTTAGCTTTAACTTAAACGAAGAGACAGGTCTGCAGAGTTACAAGCCTGCTCTGATACCAACTGTAACAGCCCAGTCCCGAGATAGGGATTAACGAATGGGGACGGGGTGTTATTAAGGGATTTAACAAGTAATTTCAGAAGATTAACGAAGAAGTTTAAGAATAAAGGTACGCTGTGAAGATAGTTGATGATACTCAGGTTTACTTGATTAAGAAGGACATATGCTTTAGCGAAATAAAACGGCTAACTAATCAGATACCAACAAACATAGGCTCTTTTATAGGTGAAAGGAAATCATAGTCGAAAAGCGGAAATAAACTTAATATGCATCTTATATATATATGTAATCGTCTGGGGATATACTTGGAATCTCGAATAATCATAATAGACTTTGAACGGAAAATAGAAAGAGTTAATCAGAGTAGCAGAACACATAATGGGATTTCAAAGAAACGTATATAATAGCAAAACAATCTTGGCAGCCAACCCACATCCACAGCCACCATCATCCTCGGCATCTCAACCTGAAAACATTTGAAAAAGAGGGCGTGAGTACTAATGTACTCAGTGGGTTTTTAATGAAAGCTTCTTTAATAACTTGAGAAATATCCAACATTAAACTGGCGGTATATGGAGAGCAAAACGCAAAAGCCCTCTCCATATCCGCAAAACCTTTTCTTTACTTTTGGGCCCAACCTTGGCTCAAACCTGTCGTCAACTGTACTCTTAGGCATGCCATAGGATAGGAGAGGGATTACCTCAAATATACGAACGAGTTTGCGTGGAAAAAACCCAGCAGTGACTCCCTTAATGATTCTGAGCTCATATCCTGCTTAAATGAAAGCTAAGTTCCTTCTCTTCCTATTCTTGCTAGCAATACCAAGCTTAGAACAATGTCTAATGTTAATACCTTATTACTGCATAATCTCGGCCTACAAAGGGTTAAAGCTATCCTAACAAGGCAAATCCTTAATCCTTAACTATATGAGCTTTAACAAAGCATAAACATTCAAATACGAGAAAATGAACGCGGATAGACATCGATTGCAATAAAGCAATTCTAAACACTCCATGCTATCATAGATTGTAAATAAACAATTCTAGCATATCTAAACATACTTGAGAGCTCACTTAACTTATACTAATCTTCATTTACTTTATCTAACTCAAATAATAATTCAACGTAATCATGTATATAACTTCTTTTATTCCTTTCCTTTCCTTGTACAGAGATCAAACAGGCTGAGTAAAAATACTTTATTGGATATCTCATTTTGCCCTAACATGCTTCTAGAGCTTATTAGCTCAAACTTTAGATGAGTATAGATTTACCCACCTCGATTACTTGACAGAAGATGAAGCAACGAGTTGATGATCCTTCTCCGAATTCCTACGAGACTCACTTCCTCCTACAAAAGTCGAATCATCGACTTAGCGACCTTCTTCGAAGAAGTTAACTAACTAAATCGAGAAATAATGACATTTTACTCGAAGACTAAAATCTAAGACTTATTTACAAATTTCACGACTTTACGACTTTATGAATTTCGAGAAGAATTTATTTAAAAGACATCTCAACTCGATTTCCCAATTTTTAGACAAAGAATAACTTGAATGGATTACTCGAAATAAATTGAGAATATCTTGATTGTTTCTCTAAATTTAACTTGAAAATAACTTAGAAAAACTTGACTCGAAGAAAACTCGAAAATTTGGAAGGACGAGCGTCGGACAACGGGGGGGGAAACGTCACGCGCCGGCGGCACCCCGCGCGCCCGCGTAGCCCCGCACCCGCGCAACCTCCGCGTCCGTGGGGTCCTGGGCCGAGGGAGGGGTCGCGCGGCCGCGCACCTCCCCGCGATCGCGGGACCCAATTTCTCTCTCTCCTGGGCGATCTTCAACTGGGTTCTTCGACTGTTCTTCGTGTTCCTTGATTTCTTCGACGAACACGAAGAACAATTAACCCGGATTTTTATAAAAACAACGTGTTTAGATTTATCATGCAACAACATGCTTTAACTTAAAAATAATTTTGGCATTATCACGGCATAAACACGAAAATCATCTTTAAATATTTAGAATAACGACGAAATCTCTAAATATAGCTTGAACGGAATTTACACGGAATAAACGGGGCTTATCTCAAGAATAATAACGACAGGAATAAAGCGAGAAATATAACGTAACGTTATTAACTTGGAACTTCAATAGAAACTGAAATATAACTTAGACGAAAGGTAAACAAGCAATAATGAAGAACGCGAAGAACGTAAAGAACGGAAAGTAAATACGGAATTTAAAGATGGAAAAAGAAATAGAGATCGAGACCAACGAACAAGAATGGACGGGGTTAGGTGCGTCGAAGGAAGGTGGCTAGCTCGGCGTCTCGTCGAGTTACAACGGCGGTAGAGCCGCCCGCTACAACCCAATGGCGCCCTTAGCACCTTCCCTCACCATATCCCTTCCACGCCACTCTGCTCATGGTCTTGAAGAACACTCATGAAGAACACTTTTTACTTTGACAGAACTTTATCGGCTTTCAAAGCTTCTCACCCTCTCGATTTAGAAGTGAAATAGATGACAAATGAGCAATGAAAGCTAAAGGGGTGATGCTTTATTTATAGAAAAAGCTTTGGCTTCCAAGGGAAGCCACTTCAGTGTAAGAATACCGCAAAAGTTACCCCGGGTTCGGTTAAAAGCTGCTTTATTCGATGTCGAGGTCCAAATGACTTCAGACACGAAATCTAAAAATACCGGGAGACTCGTTGGCTCGAATACTAGTGAACCAATATGATTCGTGAAAAAGACGGGGTCGTCTGAAGAAAGACGAGCAAAGATTCCCTTTTTGAAATTACTTATTACTATTCACTCAGACTGACAGATTTGGCTCCCGAGCGTTCGATTGACCTCAGAATGACAATCCGTGAACGCCAACGGAATCCTTGAGTCATTTCCCATAAGAGGGGCCTGACAGAACTGGACTCGGATCAACGAGGAGGATTTCGTAAATTTCTCAAAACACGAACGCACGTAAAAGTTACTATTCATTCATCCTTTAAATACGTTTTTCATCACCGGGAACTCAATTGACTACAGAATTAAAATCTGAAAACACCGACATACTCCTTGAGTCAAAAAATTTCTAACGAGACCAAAAATGGCCATAAAAGAATTAAGATCAAAATTTCCGAAAAGATGATTTTCACGAAAACTGACCCTTAAAGTCGTGACTGACATCTGACCTCAATTAACCTTAATTAATTTTATTCCTTAACTTTTTAATTATCATTAAGAATCCTCTAAACCTTAATCAAAAATCTGGGGTGTTACATACAGTCACAAACTTTAGGATACTCACATATAATCGTATACCTCAAAAAATTATATATAATCCACCGACATTTTAAAAATGTTTCTTATAATCCACGTTAGTGTGGACGTTTGTAAGATTCATCCTTAAATGGGTAAAACCACCTTTAATTTACCTCCAGTCAAATTTCCTTATGACAAGTAAATTAATAGTCGGAAATAACCACGATCATGTAACCTTCCAATTAATAAGTCATGTTAGTGTGGACGTTTATTAATAAATTACACCTAAGTGTGAACACCATCATCTTAGCACCAAGTCCACTATTTCGAACTCCCTGCTCCAGTTGGAGGAGTCAGTTTGTTCTTGTAGTGTTTTACAGCTATCTTGATAAAGAAGTTTAATTTCTAGAGATAACAGTGATATGACACATCCGTTATGGAGGAAAATCTATTGTCAACTTGCATGTCTATCACATCTCAATTAAACCAGATTAATGGAGACCGTTTGAGATTTCTACATACTTTGGTATGAATCTCTCCCACTTAGTTATTTAAGATTGAGGTTTCATTTTATCCCATTGTAAAACATGTAAACATCACATAAAAAGATAAAACACCATTGTATGCTTCAAACAACATAATAAGCAATAATAATAAAAACCAACTATCATGACTTATATCTCATGTTGCTGAATGAGATAAAATTGGAAAGTCAGCTCCGGAAACTCGGGCATGGTTGCCGCCCCCATCACTGCGTCTCGCCAAAAATCCTAGCTTCAATTAAGATTTCGGGATGTGAATCAGTGGCACTTCCTTTCTTGAGTTGTACTACTCTCCTTCATCGAGTTGATCTTCAAACTTTATTCAATATAGAATTTATATTCCTTAGAGGAAAAAACTAATATATCTAGAATAAAATTACAACTCAATAACTTGGTCTAACAGTTTTATTTCTATTACATTAAAATAACATAAAATAAAACCTAGACCTAATCCATGAATTTTCTCATGGATTAAAATCACGTAGCCAAATCGGCATACGGCCCATCATACATCCAACATAAATTAAAACATACATCACATAATTAAAGAGTCATGATAGTCGGTAACCCTGCAAACAAGTCAGTCTACAAATCCAACAATCACAATTACATGATTAGCATAAAATAACATATGATATCCACACATGACATGATTTTCAAAAATTACAATTAATTAAATTAATTAATTTCAAAAATAGCTTTTAGATTTAATTTGGAAATTAAAATAATTATCCACCAAATTTAATCTTGATAAATCTCGAAAATCCCTTAAGAATAATTCTGGAAATTTGTTATAATTATCCACCAAATTTAATTCTTAATTTTCGGATAACACCTAATTAATTAATATTTAAAAATCTTGATATAAATCAAAAATCTATCCCAAATATTTGGATAGGCTAGGATCGAAAATTACAAAGATAAAATCTGGAAATTTGATCCACTTCGAATTCCATCCAAATTTAAATCTTATCTTCAATCCTATCTAGATTAGAATTAAGTAATTTATGATATACATCAAAAAATTACTTTTCCAATTCTTATCTACAAGAATTTCGAAAATTTCAAGATAATAAATCTGGAAATTTGATCCATTTCAAATTCTTCCAAATTTAAAATCTATTTTCAAATCTTTTAGGATTAGAATTAGATAACTATTGATATATATCAAAAATTACCTTATCCAATTCAAATCTTTGTAGATTTCGAAAATCACAAGAAGATTAAATTTGGAAATTTGATCCACTTCAAATTCTATCCAAATCTAATATTCTATTTTCAAATCTATCTAGATTAGAATTAGGTAATTTTAAGATAAACATCAAAAATACCAAATCTAATTTTTTATACACATAATTTTCGAACCACCACATTAAATAAATCTGGAAATTTGATTTGAAATCAAAAACCTCTCCAAATTAATTCAATGTGATCGAAAAATACATAGAACAAATTAGGGAAATCAAACATCAAATTTTTGAAAATTTGATGCTCCAATTTTTGAAACACGCATCTAATTAAATCTAAAAATTTTGATAAATCAAAAATCTATTCCAAATTTAATTAAGATATGACCGAAAATTACAATTCATCCAAAACTAGAATTTTCGAAACACCATAAAAAATGCATCCAAGTTTTGAACACAACTAATTCGAAAATATGAACACATAAATCTGAATATTTAAGCAGCTTAAATATTTCATCAAATTTAAACATATTTTTCAAATTAATCCTAGGATTAAATCTAGAACAGTGCCAAAACCCGCTCTGATACCAGTTGTTGGGGTTTTTTTCGAATTGAACCACTGCAGGATCTAATTGGATGTTCATTAATCCTAATGTCATGTAGATCATAAATTCATGCATCTCATATGTTTTAATTAACCGAGTTTAATTAACATGCAAATCCGATTTTCGATTCTACTAAAGCGGAAACATAGAATACCGAAAAACAACTTACAAATTAAACGACAAGTTGAGGACAAGATTAAAGGTCTAATCTTACTGTTATATGAATGATAATAGGTGCCCCTTGATGCTATTCCACTCCTTGATCTTCTGTTGTATTCCCGGACTGAATCTAGTTTCAGGGTGGGCTGAAATCTACTAGATCGGTATGGAATCTGTGGAGATCAAGAGAACACGAGAGGGTTGATATATATGAAATAAATTTCGTGCCTCCACTCTCTTATTTATAAGGGGGAGGATGAAATTGGTGTCCCAGTCGGACTGGAATTCTATCTCTATCTCTTGTTCTATCTCCAATTCAATCCAATCTCTTTTTGGGCTACAACAGGGATCTAAAAGAATATTTAGTTGGCCCATTAATTTATTTAATATCCAATATCCAATAAACTTAGGATATAATTAAATAAATTAAGTATTATTTTTATTCCACTAAAGAAATAATACTGACCTACCAATTTAATACATATTTCTGAATATGTTTTCTCCTTTAGTCTAGCCATTCTCCATGTTTAAGATATAATGCCCATTAATTAATTATGTAAGCTTCTGACAACTATAATTAATTAATATCTTTTCCTTTAGTAGTACCACACAAGCTTTACTCATGCACGTAATAAATTCCACCTGTAGGGTTTCAGCATGAACTTGCATTTTCTCAAGGGGACACCATCAAACTGGCACACCAGGACACGGTGCCCCTACATATTGCACGACCCATCATAAGTGTAAATGTCACAACCCAAGATATCGAGATTATTGATCCTATGAAAGAATCTCACCCTTTGATAAATCAAAGCTGCAAACACTACACGTATATGTCCGCCAACATATAGGGGTTAAGAACCCGAACTTTGTGGATTCTTAGTCTCTCATTTAAGGTCAAAATTGAGAATAAAATCCTAAGTAGATCCTCCTAAATAGACTCATCCGTGTATTAGAATAATCAGTTAGTCAAGACAAACTAACTATCAGATTATTCTACGGCGTACCGATAAAGGGTTCAGTGCCATCTAGACCGTGAGCCTTTTAATACATTACAAGGAACTGATGATATGATCTAACCATGTGTTTACCCACACCATGTCATCTACAATGTAAGTATAGTGAACATGCATGTAAATATAACAATTTAAATGCAAACATTGACTGCAATTGTATTCATTATATATCATCATAAAACCATCATCAATAATGTATACAAAAGACAGGTCTTCTAGTATACAAAATCAACAAATTCTTCATCTTCTTTTCTTCCTGTCACAAATTTCAAACTCGATTAGAACTGTAACAGCCCAGTCCCGAGAGTAGAATTAAGTGATGGGGACAGGGTGTTAATCAAGGGATTAATACATTAAACAGAAGATTAACAAAGAAGGGTTTACAAAAAGGGATATGCTCTCAAAAGATAGACGATGATTCTCAAATTCGCTTGATCAAAAAGGTGTTAAACTTTGTGGAATTCAATGAACTAGATAAGGCTAATTAATCAGATACCAACAAGTATGGACCCATTCATAGGTCAAAGCAATTAAACAGAAGCAATCATACTTAAGCCTCTTCATAGGCGGAAGGTAAATCATGAATCGATGAGCAAAGATGTTATTTAAATAGGCATCATAATATATAATATCATGATCGATCATGTCTTAGAGTTGTTCATAGGAATTCAAATACAGATAATAGTACTAAGAGTTATAGATAGGGCTGTGGAAACATATCGAGATACCGTCATACCGTACTTATCGTACCGGAAAAAATACCGAAATACCAAACTTTAAGGTATACCGGTATGTTCGGTAAGGTATACCTTTGGTACGGTATATACCAGTATATTTGTGATATTATATGAATATATGTATGTGTGTGTGAATTATAAATATTTGAACTTGATATATAATACTTAGTAAATATGATATATATATATATATGTAAATATCTAGTAAATTTACAATATCTAACACTTATAATTAATCTTATATTATACTTAATGCATAGTAATGATAATTAAATATGATCTTAATTAATACTTAGTAAATAATTCTTATGATTTCTAAGTAAATGATTTAAAATTTGTAATTTTTAGTAAATTTATAATATTTTAAACAATTTATATTAATTATAAAAACATGATTGATATATAATACTAATAAATATGTTATACATTTATAAATATCTTGTAAATTTACAATATCTAACACTTATAATTAATCTTATGTTATACTTAATGTATAGTAATTCTAAATATGTTCTTAATTAATACTTAGTAAATAATTCTTATGATTTCTAAGTAAATGATTTAAAATTTGTAATATATGGTAAGTTTATAATATTTTATACAATTTATATTAATTATAAAAATATTATTGATATATAATACTTAGTAAATATGTTATACATTTATAAATATCTAGTAAATTTACAATATCTAACACTTATAATTAATCTTATGTTATACTTAATGTATAGTAATTCTAAATATGTTCTTAATTAATACTTAGTAAATAATTCTTATGATTTCTAAGTAAATGATTTAAAATTTGTAATATATAGTAAGTTTATAATATTTTATACAATTTATATTAATTATAAAAATATTATTGATATATAATACTTAGTAAATATGTTATACATTTATAAATATCTAGTAAATTTACAATATCTAACACTTATAATTAATCTTATGTTATACTTAATGTATAATAATTCTAAATATATTCTTAATTAATACTTAGTAAATAAATCTTATGATTTCTAAGTACACGATTTAAAATTTGTAATATATAGTAAGTTTATAATATTTTATACAATTTATATTAATTATAAAAACATGATTGATATATAATACTTAATAAATATCTAACACTTATAGTAAATATATGAGATATATCGTAAGATAGTAGGATAAGGTATACCGACATATAAGGTATACCGATATTGGTAAGATATACTGATGTCGGTAAGATATACCGAAATAAAGGTACGGTAAAGATATGCCATTTTTTCATACTGAACTTAAGGTATACCGTTGGAAGGTATATCAAATGTTAAGCTAAGGTAAATGTATGGATTTTCTCCATGTCGTACATGTAAGGTAAGGTAAAGGTATGGTGAAAAAAGTAAGGTATACCTTACCGTCCCACCCCTAGTTATAGATAAGGTTCATTAGAGTAGCAGAATTCATAGTGGGGATTCGAATACTTAAATAGCAAAACAAGGACTTAGTAGCCAGCCTACATCCACAGCCACCAACATCCTCCGCATCTCAACCTGAAAATATTTGAAAAAAAGAGGGTGTGAGCACTAATGTACTCAGTGGGTTTTAACAAAGACAGTTTAATAAACTTTAGAAATATCTAATAATTAATTGGCGGTATATGGAGAGCAAAATGCAAAAGCCCTCTCCATATCTGCAAAACCTTTTTCTTTTCTTTTGGGTCCATCCTGGCTCAAACCTGATGTCAACTACACCCTTAGGCATGTCTTAGGACACAAGAGGAGTTACCTCAAATATCCTTACGAGTTTGCGAGGGATTAACCTAGCAGTGACTCTCTTAATGATCAAAGATCAAGAATCCTGAGCTCAAGTCCTGCTTAAATAAAATGCTATGTCCTTTCTTTCTCAATCTTACTAGCAATACCAAGCTTAGAGCATTATCTAGGGCTAATCCTTTAATTCAGGATGATCTTAGGCCTATAAGGGAATTATCACTACCCTAGAAGGCAATACTTAGCTATTTCAACATTAGCACAATATCAACATTCAATCATAAGATCATGAACGTATATAAACAGTTATTGCAATAGTAGGCAATTCTCAATATCTCATGCTAAGCATAAATTGTACTTAAATAATTCGAACATGTCTAAACATGCTTGAGAGCTCAATTAACATATAACTTTCATGATAACATTCTTTCCTTCCTTGCTTTGTGCAAAGATCAATCAGGTAGAGCAAAATATTTTATTGGATATCTCATTTGCCCTAACATGCTTCTAGAGATTATTAGCTCAAACTTTAGATAAGTATAGTATTACCCATCTCGATCACTGAACGAAGGACAAAGCAACGAGCTGATGATCATTTCCCAGGTCTCCACGGGGTTCACTTCCTCCTACAAAAGTCAATCATCGACTTAGCAGCCTATTTCGAGATGATGACATCTAACAAGAAATCAAACAACTTCTAAACCTCTATCTTAACACAATCTAATATAGATTGCACGACTTAGTAAAACACGAAGATCAAAGCTTGGAAAAACCCTTTGAAAACATCCAAAATGAACTTAGAAAAAGGGGACACCAGCACCGGTGGGAGGGACAACGCCAGCGGCCTAATGCACAACACGTCCCGCGCCGGTGGGACACAGGTTCCCCGCGCCCACGGGGTGTCTTCGCCAAAGGGGTACTCCAGTGTGCACTGGGTACCCCATGCCGGCAGACCTAGGTTTCACCAAGAACTCCTAGGTTTCTTCGACGAACACGAAGAACACCTCAAAGATCATGAAGAACACAAAGAACACTTCGAAAATAAAATGAGCATGCTTAACCAATTTAAATCGACATTAAACCAACATGCATACTATTAACTTGCAAATATAATGATAAGAATCAAAATACTAACTTAGATGGAATTTAACGAAATAACGATAATAACCACGAAGAACAATAATGGGAACAAAATAACGAGAATACGATAATGAATGACGGACTGAAATGCGGAATTTAAAGACAAGAAGAAATAGGATCCAAGGACGATGAAATAGAATGGACGGATTTGAGTGCGTCGAAGAAAGGTGGCTAGCTTGGCATCTCATCAAGTCGCAGCAGCAGTAGAGCCACCTGCTACAACCTGACGGCGCCCCTAGCACCTTCCCCCACAGCATCCCTTCTACGTCACTCCGCTCGTCGTCTCGGAGGAACACTGATGAGACCTTGATTTTCATGACTTTTATGTATTTTTTAGGTCTATTTGGATGGGAGTTCATCCGCATTGCATGGATATATTGAGAAGTTACGCATAGTTTTCTGTATTTTGTGTAGTGTCACGTTTTTGCTCATTTTGAAGGGATTTAGTGCAAAATATTTTAAGAGATTAAATTGAGTTTGAAAATTTCCTAAGAAGATAGAGGATCTAGTGAGGAGTGCGTTACAACTTGAATCGGGTCAATCAGATGAGAAACGAGCGAGAACGGAGCAAAACGGTGAAGTGTGTCGGGTGGCGAAGAAGAGAGCACGGGCCGTGCTCCAAGGAGCACGGTCCGTGATCCTTTCTTAGCTTAACGACGTAATTTTTAAGCAATTAAGAGCATGGACCGTGCTCCCCTAAGCACGGCCCGTGCTCATATCAGCGACTTGCGGCGGATTTCCTTTTGGACCGGGCTCTCCTTTGTTCTGCGGACTTTCATTCCCTCTATTATTTAAGGACATATTTTGGTCGAAAATTACACAACTTTCACAATGTAGAATACAATAGAAAACCCTCAAGAATGCAGAAAGACGGCAGGGAGAAGACGGAGATTGAATATTCAAGACTTTGGCATAAGTTTTTGTTTATGATTTCTTTTGTCGGGACTATCATGCTACCTTCCATTGTTTATTTTATTTCTATGGATTTGAAATACACCATGAGTAGCTAATTTATTAGAGATTTTAGGGTTTTATTTGGATATGGATTCTTATGTTTTCTTATTAATATGATTGTTCCTTTCCTTCTTTTTCTTATGCTTCCTTGATTCGATTGTCTTGTGTATTTATTTGTCCATCAAATGTGTATGTGTAGTTAATTGATTATCACTCGAGAGAGATTAATTAGTTGACGCATTAGGAATGCATAACACAAGCTTGCTAGATCGAGAGATTGGTAGGTCATCGTGACGAGAATAAATATGAGATTTTTTCTGGAGTTAGATAATAATTCGAGATCGAGAGATAAGAATTAGAATCTAATCTACATCTAGAACTTACTTGAGAGAAAGGGTCTAGATAATTTAGTGATTCTCCTGCAAATTTAGGAATTAAATTTGGTTTAATTTGTTAGTTGAATTCATAGGATCCACAGACGTATAATTCACTATAATCCACTTTCTATCTGAAGTTTCACTGTTCCTGTTGTTATATTTATTTTATTTATTTCATTTCAATTTAGTTTAATTAAAATTCAAAATCTTTAATTTGGTCATCTAGATAAAGTAGAACAATTTAATTAGGTACTTAGTCAGGTTACATAGTCAGTCTCTATGGATACGATCATGCTCACCATATTTTTACTATATTTACCTCGTATACTTCCGAGTAGTATTTTTAGTGAAATAAAATGCTGATCAAACACTCACGAAGAATGTCTCTCGCTTGACTTGAGCTTTCTCTCAACTCTCTCTAGCTTTCCCACTCTCTAACTTTGGAGAAATGAAGATGAAATGGTGTGAAAAAGTGAGGGGGGTGAAGTCCAATTTATAGGAGTTAATTTGGCTTCCAAGGGAAGTCATTGCAGTGCAAGGATACTGCAAAAGTTACCCCAGGTTTGGTTAAAAGCTGCTTTATTCGATGTCGAGGTCCAAATGACCTCAAACATGAAATCTGAAAATACCAGGAGACTCATTGGCTCGAGTACTATTGAATCAACCTTACTCGGGATGAAGAAGAGGTCGTTATAAGAAAGATGAGCCAAGATTCCTTTTTTAGAATTACTTTTTACTATTCAGTCAGACTGGCAGATTTTGCTCCCGAGCGTTTGATTGACCTCAGAATGAAAATCCATGAACGCGAACGGATTTTTTAAGTCATTTTCAATAGGAGGGGCTTGACAGAACAAGTTTCGGATTAACGAGGAAGATTTCATAAATTTTCCAAATCATGAACGCACGCAAAAGTTACTATTCATTAATCCTTTAAATAGGCTTTTCATCACTGGGACCTCAAATGACTTTAGAATAAAATTTCGGGAATACCGACACACTCCTTGAGTTAAAACCTTTTTAACAAGACCAAAATCATCCATAACAGAGTTAAGATCAAAAATTCAAAAATATGATTTTACGAAAATTGACCCCTAAAGTCATGACTGGCATCTGACTTCACTTAAACCTTATTTAAATCTCTTCCTTAACTACTTAATTATTCTTTAAGAATTCTCTAAACATTATCCAAAATTCTGGGGTGTTACATGAACAATTATGCTTTTTAGAGGTTTCAAGTGTTAGCACTGATCCGTGCTCATGGTTTTGAGGATCTTATCTCTGAATACTCAGTTCCTCCATCACAATTTCTATCTTCTTCCTCTAATGAGAGTATTCCAAATCCAGAATTTTAAGGCTTATTATGCTGACTATGTAACAGTCCGGTCCCGAGATAGGGATTAACGAATGGGGACGGGGTGTTATTAAGGGATTTAACGAGTAATTTCAGAAGATTAACGAAGAAGTTTAAGAATAAAGGTATGTTGTGAAGATAGTTGATGATACTCGGGTTCACTTGATTAAGAAGGACACATGCTTTAGCGAAATAAAAAGGCTAACTAATCAGATACCAACAAACATAGGCTCTTTTATAGGTGAAAAAAAATCATACTCGAAAAGTGGAAATAAACTTAATATGCATCTTTTATATATATATATATATATATATATATATGTAATCGTCTAGGAATATACTTGGAATCTCGAATAATCATAATAGACTTTGAACGGAATTTAGAAAGAGTTAATCAGAGTAGCAGAACACATAATGAGATTTCAAACAAACGTATATAATAGCAAAACAATCTTGGCAGCCAACCCACATCCACAGCCACCATCATCCTCGGCATCTCAACCTGAAAACATTTGAAAAAGAGGGCGTGAGCACTAATGTACTCAGTGGGTTTTTAATGAAAGCTTCTTTAATGACTTGAGAAATATCCAACATTAAATTGGCGGTATATGGAAAGCAAAACGCAAAAGCCCTCTCCATATCCGCAAAACCTTTTCTTTACTTTTGGGCCCACCCTTGGCTCAAACCTGTCGTCAACTGTACTCTTAGGCATGCCATAGGATAATAGAGGGATTACCTCAAATATACGAACGAGTTTGCGTGGGAAAAACCCAGCAGTGACTCCCTTAATGATTCTGAGCTCATATCCTGCTTAATTGAAAAGCTAAGTTCCTTCTCTTCCTATTCTTGCTAGCAATACCAAGCTTAGAACAATGTCTAATGCTAATACCTTATTACTGCATAATCTCAGCCTACAAAGGGTTAAACCTACCCTAACAAGGCAAATCCTTAATCCTTAACTATATGAGCTTTAACAAAGCATAAACATTCAAATACGAGGAAATGAACACGGATAGACATCGATTACAATAAAGCAATTCTAAACACTTCATGCTATCATAGATTGTAAATAAACAATTCTAGTATATCTAGACATACTTGAGAGCTCACTTAACTTATACTAATCTTCCTTTACTTTATCTGACTCAAATAACATTTCAACGTAATCATGCATATAACTTCTTTTATTCCTTTCCTTTCCTTGTACAGAGATCAAACAGGCTGAGCAAAAATACTTTATTGGATATCTCATTTTGCCCTAACATGCTTCTAGAGCTTATTAGCTCAAACTTTAGATGAGTATAGATTTACCCACCTCGATTACTTGACAGAAGATGAAGCAACGAGTTGATGATCCTTCTCCGAATTCCTACGAGACTCACTTCCTCCTACAAAAGTCGAATCATCGACTTAGCGACCTTCTTCGAAGAAGTTAACTATCTAAATCGAGAAATAATGACATTTTACTCGAAGACTAAAATCTAAGACTTATTTACAGATTGCACGACTTTACGACTTTATGAATTTCGAGAAGAATTTATTTAAAGGACATCTCGACTCGATTTCCTAATTTTTAGACAAAGAATAACTTGAATGGATTACTCGAAATAAATTGAGAATATCTTGATTGCTTCTCTAAAATTTAACTTGAAAATAACTTGGAAAAACTTGACTCGAAGAAAACTCGAAAATTTGGAAGGACGAGCGTCGGACAACGGGGGGGAAAACGTCGCGCACCGGCGGCACCCCGCGCGCCCGCGCAACCTCCGTGCCCGCGGGGTCCTGGGCCGAGGGAGGCATCGCGCGACCGCGCACCCTCCGCGGTCGCGGGACCCAATTTCTCTCTCTCTTGGGCGATCTTCAACTGGGTTCTTCGACTGTTCTTCGTGTTCGTTGATTTCTTCGATGAACACGAAGAACAATTAACCCGGATTTTTATAAAAACAACGTGTTTGGATTTATCATGCAACAACATGCTTTAACTTAAAAATAATTTTGGCATTATCACGGCATAAACACGAAAATCCTCTTTAAATATTTAGAATAACGACGAAATCTCTAAATATAGCTTGAACGGAATTTAAACGGAATAAACGGGGCTTATCTCAAGAATAATAACAATAGGAATAAAGCGAGAAATATAACGTAACGTTATTAACTTGGAACTTCAATATAAACTGAAATATAACTTAGACGGAAGGTAAACGAGCAATAATGAAGAACGCGAAGAACGTAAAGAACGGAAAATAAATGCGGAATTTAAAGACGGAAAAAGAAATGGAGATTGAGACCGACGAACAAGAATGGACGGGTTAGGTGCGTCGAAGGAAGGTGGCTAGCTCGGCGTCTCGTCGAGTTGCAATGGCGGCAGAACCGCCCGCTACAACCCAACGGCGCCCCTAGCACCTTTCCTCACGTCATCCCTTCCACACCACTCCGCTCGTCGTCTTGAAGAACACTCATGAAGAACACTTTTTACTTTGACAGAACCTTCTCGGCTTTCAAAGCTTCTCACCCTCTCGATTTAGAAGTGAAATAGATGACAAATGAGCAATGAAAGCTAAAGGGGTGGCCTTGTATTTATAGGAAAAGCTTTGGCTTTAAAGGGAAGCCACTTCAGTGCAAGAATAGTGCAAAAGTTACCCCGGGTTCGGTTAAAAGTTGCTTTATTCGATGTCGAGGTCCAAATAACCTCAAACACAAAATCTAAAAATACTGGGAGACTCGTTGGCTCGAATACTAGTGAACCAACTTGATTCGTGAAAAAGATGGGGTTGTCTGAAGAAAGACGAGCAAAGATTCCCTTTTTGGAATTACTTTTTACTATTCACTCAGACTGACAGATTTTGCTCCCGATCGTTCGATTGACCTCAGAATGTCAATCCGTGAACGCCAACCGAATCCTTGGGTCATTTCCCATAAGAGAGGCCTGACAGAACTAGACTTAGATCAACGAGTAGGATTTCGTAAATTTCTCAAAACACGAACGCACGTAAAAGTTACTATTCATTCATCCTTTAAATATGTTTTTCATCACCGGGAACTCAATTGACTTCAGAATTAAAATCTGAAAACACCGGCACACTCCTTGAGTTAAAACCTTTCTAATGAGACCATGAATGGTCATAAAAGAATTAAGATCAATTTTCCAAAAAGATGATTTTCACGAAAACTGACCCTTAAAGTCGTGACTGACATCTGACCTCAATTAACCTTAATTAATTTTATTCCTTAACTTCTTAATTATCATTAAGAATCCTCTAAACTTTAATCGAAAATCTGGGGCATTACAGACTATTCTTATGATTTAGCTCAGGAAGAAGCCTTCTATGCTTAACAGTTGGACAAACAGTGGTATGCTGACAATGGAGCTACTGCACATATCACACATGATCTTTCCAATTTGTAGCTGAGCTCACCTTATTCTGGTTCTGAGCTTCTTCAAGTAGGGAATGTTAATGTTAATTCGATTACTAATATTGGTGATTCCAGTTTCACTACTTCTGTTTCTAATGAGCCTCTTTTTCTGCACAATGTCTTACATGTGTCTGGCATTATTAAAAACCTTATCAGCATCTCAAAATTACTTCTGACAATAATGTCTTTCTTGAATTATATCCTACCTTCTACTGTGTTAAGGATCTCAACACACATTAGGTACTGATGAAGGGGGCTCTAATCAAAGTTCTGTACCATCTGGATCTATCAACCATGCCTCAAATCCAAGCTCAGTCCAGTAGTTCTTCTCCTGCAGCTGCTCATCAGACATCTTCTCTTCCTATAGTTTCATCTGCTTCAGTCAATAAGTCTGCTAGTTTACCTATATATTTTGTTTCATATACCACGGATCTTAATGAATGGCATTGAAAGTTAGGTCATCCACATTCTTCTGTATTGAAACAAGTTTGTAATGATCTTCATATCAAATATACAGATTTCTCTCTTCTTTTTTGTAAAGCTTGTAAATTAGGCAAACTTCATCAATCTCCTCATGTTTCTCAACCACTTAAAACCACAACACCTTTTCAATTAATCCATTCTGACCTCTGGGTCCTACTGTAACCATTAGTTCTGCAGGATACAAATTCTACATTCATTTCATTGATGATTACAACAGGTTTACCTGGATTTTTCCCCTTACCACTAAATCAGAAGCAGCTGAATTTGTTAAGAGATTTGTTACTACGGTACAAGTTCAATTTTCCACTACTATTAAATGTCTTCAAACTGACTGGGGTGGTGAATTTAGGCCTTTAACTACCTATCTTGGCAACTTAGGAATTCAGTTTCAACATTCTTGTCCTCACATTCATGCTCAAAATGGTAAGACAAGGAGAAAACGTCAACATATATTTCACATTGGTCTTACTCTTCTTGCACAGGCTCATCTTCCTTTCAAGTTTTAGTGGGATACCTTTTTTTGCTGCAGTATATCTAATCAATCGTTTACCTTTCTCCACTACTCAAAATCTCTCACCTTTTCAAATCTTATACAAGGTATCTCCAGACTATTCTTTTTTACATACATTTGGTTGTGCTTGATATCCTCTTCTCACTCCATACAATACTCATAAGCTTTAGTTCAGGTCTTCCAAATGTGTATTCTTGGGGTATAGCTCTTCTCACAAGGGGTATAAATGTTTCAGCTCTTCATGAATATTATACATTTCTGATTCAGTGGCATTTAATGAGAATTATTTTCCTTACGCTTCTCTTTTTCCTTCATCTACTCAGCCATCTTCTTCCTTAGTCTCATCTGAGCATGTCCCTATTCCTCTTTTTCCTCACGCTATGCCATCATCTGCTGACATTATTCCTAATTCCACAAATTTTGTGTCTTTTTCTTCTTCTTCTTCTTCTTCTTCTTCTTCTTCTTCTTCTTCTTTTTGTTCTTCTGATTCTGAGCATAATCCTCCTACTCCACCTTCTTCTAATCTAGCTCTTCACCATATGGTTACTAGATCCAAGAATGGTATATTCAGACCTAAAGTTTGGATTATAGAAGTCCAGTTGCCTTTTGAGCCTCTTACTGTGAAGCAAGCCCTTAATGATCCAGGCTGGTTTGCTACCATAAAGGCTGAATTTCTCTGCCTTATAGGAAAAACAGACCTGGTTCTGGTGCCATCTTTCCCTGATCAGAAATTAATTTTGAATAAATGGATGTTCAAGGTGAAGACAAAATCTGATGGCACTCTTGATAAGTTGAAAGCAAAACTGGTTACTAGAGGGTTTGAACAGTTTGCTGGTGTTGATTTCATTGAGACTTTTAGCTTTGTAGTTAAGTTCTCTATAATCAGATTAGTTTTTGCTATGGCTGCTATGAAGGGTTGGTTTGTGAGACAAATTAACATAAATAATGCATTTCTTAATGGAGAGCTTGAAGAAACCATTTATATGACTTAACCAAAAGGTTTTGAAGACAAACACTTTCCTCAGCGTGTTTACAAGTTAACTAAAGATATATATGGGCTCAAACAAGCCCCTAGGGCTTGGTACAACACTTTAAAGTCATATCTCAACACAGCAGGCTTTATTAGGTCTCAGTCAGATTTCTCTTTGTTCTTCAGAATTTCTTCTACTAGTGTTGTTCTTATGCTGGTCTACATTGATGATATTCTAGTTACTAGAGATAGTTCTGAAGAAATACAGTCTGTTATATAAAATCTCCATGGAAAGTTTGCCTTAAAAGATCTTGGAGATGTTCATTATTTTTCTAGAGATAGAGGTAACTCATAAACTTGGTATATTTGAACTTTCTTAAGGCAAATATATTGATGAACTCCTTGACAGAACCAATCTGACTGATAGTAAACCATGTTCTATTCTCATGCTTCATGCTATCAAGTTGTCTAAACAGCATGGGTCTCTCTTTGCTTATCCTACTCTTTATAGAAGCATTATGGGAGCTCTTCAGTACTTAACTTTGACAAGGACGGATATTGCTTTCTCAGTTAATAAGCTCAGTCAATTTCTTCAGCAACCATTAGACACTCATTGGGCAGCCTGTGAATATCTTCTCAGATATCTGAAAGGGACTAATCATTTTTCTCTATGTTTTAGTCCTACTTCATCTGCCAGGATTGAAGCCTTTTCAGATGCGGATTGGGCAAGTTGTATAGATGATCGACGCTCAACTGAGGGGCATTGTGTGTTTTTAGGCAATAATCTACTCACATGGAGTTCTAAAAAACAACAGGTAGTATCATGGAGCAGCGCTGAGTCAGAATATAGGTCACTTGCTAATGTTACAACTGATGTGATCTGGTTACAAGCCTTATGCAAAGAGCTAGGAGTCTTGATTGATAATCTAACAAAAATTTGGTGTGATAATAGCAGCGCCATATCACTTGCATCCAATCATGTATTCCATGCAAGAACAAAGCATATTGAAGTGGATGTTCATTTTGTGAGGGATAAAGTACAATATAAAGTGATAGAAGTTGGTCATGTTCCATTTGTAGATCAAATAGCTGATTTGTTCACTAAACGTTTGTCTGAAACAAAGTTTCAATCTCTGCGTGATCAACTAAAACTCAAATAATAACACTTGGGATTCTATGGGAGAGTGTTAAGATATTTATGTGCATGAAAAGTGTTTCTTGTTAGACAAGAGCATCGAATCCCATATATTATGGGATTAGATTAGTAGATCACATGTAATTAGGGGAAATATATTTACCTTATATATCCTTGTTTAGCTATATAAGGGAGACAATGTTATGTTTTTACATACAGGAAATAATACAACAACATATTTTACAATGAGTTCCAATACTATGACCTATTCCTATAGATATATGATACCCAAGTTCAACTTGGTATCAGAGCAGGTTGCTCTGGTATAAGCCGGACTCAGGGGAAACATCATCGTCCATACCATTCTCGGTTCAATTAGCCACAGATCAAAATTTCTGCAAAACCTGTTGCGATGTCAGAAAACAACCAAATCACAGAAATCAATCAAACAGAATTAACTTAACAAATTGCCAATCTATTTCGAGGAATAGAAAGCATCACATTGGGTCTCAAGTTAGATAGTACAAACTATCCCCTATGGTCCTGATTCATGAGAGTCGCAATTGGGAGTCGGGGAAAGTCAAGCCATGTCACCGGAGTCCCGTCCTCCCCACCCTCCGACGATCCAAAATACTTTCAGTGGGAAGAAAGTGACCTCATAGTTTTTTCATGGATAATAAAAAATATGGAAACCAAATTAATTCACAATTTTGCTCAACATCAAACCTCCAAGGTTTTATGGGACAGTTTAGCCGTAACTTACGGGAGTGGAGTAGACCCCGTGCAGATTTATGATTTAGAAACACAAGGCAAACAAAGTAGTTCAAAGCAGTCATACCTTAGAAGATTTCTGGAATGAATTACAGAGTCTATGGATCAACATCGACCGACGGCAGCCGGAGCCGATAGACTGTTATGAAAAGGGCATCAACCAGTATCGAAAACTTACCGAGACTCACCGGCTCTATCAGTTTCTAGCCGGACTTAGTGACCAATTCGACAACATCCAGTGAGATATCATCAAAACCACCCTGCCACCCTCAGCCGAGGCTGTCTTCGCCATGGTGAAAAGAGAAGCTACCCGGCTTCAGATCCTGAAATCGGCAACTATCACCGGTATCAGCGGTGACTCATCTTCATCATCGGGGTTCGGAATCAGGGCTGGCCTCTCCGCTCGTTCGTCTGGACAACAATGGACGAAGCCGAAGGCTTCCAAGGATAAGGACAACAAAGATTTGCTCGTGTACAACCATTATGGGATGAAGCACACACAAGAGAGCAATGTTTCCAGATTGTCGGATTTCCCGATTGGTGGGAAGACAACCACAAGAAACCAAAGCCCGCAAAAGGAAAGACAACCATCGCCGGTGCCGCCGTGGTGGTGGGTGGCTCCGGGGCCGCCGGCATCCCAAACAACAGTCGGAGCTACTCAGTGGTACAGAGAGGGGAAGAATGAGCAAAGGCGGCTGGGGCAGAGAATGAAGGGGGGGCGGATCACCTAAATTAGGTAAAGGGTTCAATTTACAATTGAGCCCTTCTTCTCCTTTTTTATTTATTTTTCCCCCTTACAGTTTTGATTGCTCAAAAAATGCCTCCACTGAGAGTTATAAAGGAACCGCTCAGTCCTTTATTCACACCAACCATGGAGATATGTCCATAGCCTGTACAGTTCAACCCAAAAATAACAGTAAAATTGATCAATGGATTTTTGATTGTGGTGCTACCGACACCATGACCTTTGAAGCATCTGATATTATACAGTCTTCCGTACCTCTTAAGACACATGTTCAAACTGCTAATGGTACGGTCACGGCTGTATAGGGCACTGGAACAATTGAAATTTGCCCAACTTTGAAGATCTCAAATTACTTATATGTTCTGACTTTATCTCATAAATTTCTCTCTATCAGTCATGTTACCAAAGAGTTTAATTGTACGGTTCTCATGCATCCTCATTTTTGTCTCTTACAGGATATCAAGATAGGGAAGATTATTGGATGTGGCACTGAGAAAAGAGGCTTGTACTATGTGGATGAAATTGCTCAACAAGGCACTGTGATGCTGGCTCACGGATCTCAAAATCGGGATGTTTGGCTTTGGCATAGATGTCTTGGACATCCCTCTTCGGGTTATTTAAAGCTTCTCTTTCCTAGTTTAGATTTATCTCAGCATTTGTTCTGCCAAACATGTGTTTTAGCCAAAAATCATCGGTAATCTTTTAAACCAAATAATACCAAAGTGGATTCAATTTTTACATTAGTGCATTCTGATGTTTGGGGTCCTGCACCTATTTTAGGAGGCCAGGATTTTAGATATTTTTTAATCTTTGTTGATGATTGCACTCGTATAACTTGGATTTATTTTTTGAAACACAAATATGAGGTTTTCTCTAAATTTGTTCAGTTCTACACTATGGTCCAAACCTAGTTTCAAACAACCATTAAAACTCTTCGTTCGGATAATGGCAGTGAATTTGTTAACACTGCTATGACCCAGTTCTTTCGTGACAAAGGCTTAGTCCACTAAACCACGTGCCCCTATACCCCTGAACAAAATGGAGTAGCCGAACGAAAGAACAGAATCTTTCTTGAAATCACTTGAGCCCTCCTTCTTGACTCCCACATTCTCACACACTTCTGCCCCGAAGCTTTAGCCACGCCACCTACCTCATCAATCGCTTACCCACTAAAATTCATAACCTCCAAACCCCACTCCATGTCCTTTCTACCCATTCTCACATTCCACCTACTCTCAACCTTCCACCTCGCGTGTTTGGTTGTTCCGTCTTTGTCCATATTCCTAAACATGAACGCACCAAACTTTTCCCGTGTGCTATTAAATGTGTGTTTATCGGATACGGGATCAATCAAAAGGGCTATCGTTGCTATGAACCCCACTCCGATCGCATCTATACTACCCTGAATTGTGAATTTTTGGAAACTGAATACTTTTACCATCACCACCTTAGTAGTCAGGGGGAGTGTCGGGATTCTTTTTCTGACCCACTAAGCTGGTGTTCTATGCCTATGCCAAATTCAGATCCGGTTATAAGTCCAGCAGAGATAGTTAATAGTTCCGCTGAGCAGACTTCAGAAGCAGATATACAAAATCTAATTCTCAGTGACACGGTCCCAGTGTCTTCACCGCTTCTGATACCCGAGATAAGTGATATCATTGAGGATAATGTTACATAGAATATTGATATTTCTGATGTGCACTCTGATTCTCAAATAGTGGCTGAGATAAGGGAACAAGAGACTGGGCAGTATGTTCTACCACCAAGAAGTAACAGAGGGGTCCCACCTAAGCGGTATACTCTAGAAAAACAAACGAGGAAGAGTAAATACTCAGTGGCCAACATAGTCAGGGGGAGTCTGTCTGAAACAGCCAAAGCATTTGAAGCAGCCTTGTATGAAGAAGAAGATCTTCCAAGGAATGTCAGAGATGCAATGGAATCTGAACAAAATATCAGCTACCTCAGGAAAAAAGACCCGTTGGATGTAGGTGGGTCTTCACCATAAAGAGAAAACCCGATGGAACAATTGACAGATACAAGGCTTAGTTAGTAGTAAAAGGGTATACTCAAACTTATAGGGTGGATTACTCAGAAACCTTCTCTCCTGTAGCAAAAATGAATATCGTGAGGGTATTACTCTCGCTTGCAGCAAATCAGGATTGGCCATTTTATCAGTTTGATGTCACTAATGCATTCTTGCATGGTGACTTGAACAAAGAGGTTTATATGGAGACACCACCTGGTTTCCAAAATGAATTTGGAAATGGGGAAGTTTGCAAGCTGAAGAAGACATTGTATGGTCTTAAGCAATCACCGAGAGCATGGTTTGAGAGGTTCACCACTGCTATGAAAGGTTATGGATTCCGTCAAAGCAACTCTGATCATACGCTGTTCTTGAAGAATAGAGAAGAACTGATTACTTGTTTAATTATCTATGTTGATGACATGATTATCACCGACAATGATGTTGAAGGAATCAAGAGGCTCAAGGAGTATCTGTTCACTGAGTTTGAAATGAAGGATTTGGGTGTCCTCAAGTATTTTCTTGGCATTGAAGTTCTTAGGTTAGCTAAAGGAATCTTCATCTACCAGAAAAAGTGCACCCTAGATCTCCTTGCAGAAACTGGGATGGTGGATTGTAAACCCGCTGACACACCTATAGTTGTAAATCATGGCTTGCAGATAGTTGAAGGTGCTGAAATGGCAGACCAAGGGCGGTATCAGCGTCTGGTAGGAAAACTCATATATTTGTCGCACACCAGACCGGATATTGCATATGCTGTTGGAGAGGTTAGTCAATTCATGCACCGGCCACAAGCTAATCATTTGGAGGCAGCAGTTTGGATTGTGCGGTATCTTAAGGGTACATTTGCACATGGATTGTTGTTTGAGAAGTACGGCCATTCCGGGATTCAGGGATACACAGATGCTGATTGGGTAGGTAACTTAATAGACAGACGATCTACAAATGGGTACTTTACTTTTGTCGGTGGAAATCTTGTTACTTTGAGAAGCAAGAAACAGAAGGTAGTGGCTCTCTCCAGTGCAGAAGCAGAATTCAGAGGCATCAAAAGTGGTTTGACAGAAATTCTATGGTTGCGGAAATTATTGAAAGAAATAGGTCTCTGTCCTGCCCAGACATGCCAATTATTTTGTGACAATAAGGCAGCGATAAGTATTTCTGAAAATCCGGTTCAGCATGATCGTACCAAGTATGTAGAGGTTGATAGACACTTCATCAAGGAAAAGCTCGAAGCTGGGATTGTGGAGTTACCTTTTATTCGATCAGAAGACCAATTAGCTAGCAGACATTTTAACCAAGGCAGTCAATTCCAAAGTCTTCAAGGAAGTTTTGAGCAAGTTAAGTTTCGGTGATCCGATACCTTAACTTGAGAGGGAGTGTTAGACAGGAGCATCGAATCCCATATATTATGGGATTAGATTAGTAGATCGCATGTAATTAGGGGAAAGATATTTACCTTATATATCCTTGTTTAGCTACATAAAGGAGACAATATTATGTTTTTACATACAAGAAATAATACAGCAACATATTTTACAACGAGTTCCAATACTATGACATATTCCTACAGATATACGATACCCAAGTTCAACTTTTCTACATCTGCATGGAGTCATGGCAGTTAGCAGCATTTGGAGCTCAACTCCACGTGGTAGCAGTTCCATGAATTAAGGAGTTAGTTAGGAAGTTAGTTAGATTTTATATTAGCCTATAAATACGCTGTACATAGTTGTTATATCAAGTTTTACAAATGAAATACAAAAGCTTTATTCCTTCAAAATATCTCAAATTCTTCAACTAATATTTTAGTTTAACACACACACATATATATAGATTGATTAATGAATGTATTGAGTTTTGCCAAGTCCTATTCTCACGAGGTCTTGGCCACCGCGTCGCATTTTATCACAATGTATGCAGAGTGGCCTAAAAATTCCGAAAATCTATTTTATTTATATATTTATTTATTTTACCCTTGGGGTGCATATCAATTTCTGTTGGCGATATTTTGCCATTTTATGTAACACGATTTGAAAAGTGGATTGCTATAATAGACTTCCCAAAAATTGTGCTTATTCTTTTAACTACTATATCTTTTGA
The DNA here is from genome assembly GCA_026008535.1 of Perilla frutescens. NCBI lineage: Eukaryota > Viridiplantae > Streptophyta > Magnoliopsida > Lamiales > Lamiaceae > Perilla > Perilla frutescens. The sequence continues at coordinate 41,162,772 of BRKX01000008.1, forward strand.
GACCACGCACCACATTGTTTTACAGATTCTGGAACAAGAATCTTGTCAAGTTAAATGTTAGCATATATATCGATATATTTTTTTAACTTGTATTTCCAAACTAGACGAGGCGCTAGCTCCTACGATGATGTAGATAATTTTATAATATATTTTTTTGGAAAACAAATGAAAATCCATATTAAAAAGGTTTGGAAATTAACTATTTGAAAATAGTCATTCTTATTCACTTAGAGCTCATTTGTTAAATTGTATTGTATAAGGTTAGATATATTTGATATGAGACGTGTTTTAGAGTATAAGATATCAATATCATGTTTGATTTGGTATATTAAAATATATATACATATACATATATATATATATTATTAATATATATATATATATATATATAGTGTTTGCTTAGATGTGTTGAATTCTCTATAAAAATTTAATTCTTAAAATACCATTTAATTAGTTACCATATACTATGTGCATATCCTATATTAAGATTTTTAATAAATATATGCAAGGTTATTTTAGTCTGTAATTTTTAATAATTATTTATGGTATTATATATAACACCTGTAGGATGTAACGTTATACCATATAAATGGTTAACACATTTCTGACCCTTGTATAATCACGGAGTAAAAATATATATAACTAGCAAATATAGCATTAGAGTATCATAGACATCTATCACACCCTTATACTAGCTAGCAAATAAGTCGATGAATTGCAATTCATAACTTTGGAAATAACAACGTCCACTATTAAAGCATATATGTATGGTTTCTTTACAGGTGATACCGATACATATAAAAAAAATATAACTAATTGTCATAAATGATAAGATTGAAATAAAAAATTAATAAATTATTATGAATAATATACTCCTTATAAATTGTACCAAAATCATGTTCGACGTCTATCATCCATCCATGCATAAAAATTAGGGAAAAAAAATTCCAATCAAATGTAAAAAATTAAAAAATTTAAGTCACTTCTACGTAATATCAAAGCTGATAAAAGAAAAAGACTAATAATTTTTTTTCTTTATAATTTCTATTTCAAATGGAATTAACAGATCAATTAGTGATAAATAATATAAAGAAAATCTCAAAATTCCAATCTATGTACACATAGTTGCAAATATAATAAATGAGGAAGTCATGTATGAGACAATCTTACTCTTTGTCAAAATCAATTTGACAAATCAATTAATATTTGAATCCTAACACAATATATGTAAATATGTCATAGCACGTGGGCCGGTTTTACTCTGAATTTTAACCCGTCTTACTAATTTTTTTTATGTTGAGAATAACCCGCAGCCACTACTGAGGTGCGCACCGGGTAAATTCCGTCCTTGTGTAATAGCTTGCAAACCAAACATAAGAAGTAAACCACACTTGGCTACAGACTCACACCTAATAATATTTGTGGTGAGATTCGAATTAGAGATCTTTGGTCTCAAGATAACACTACACCATTAGACTATCCCCAAAAAGACAATTTTTTTTTTGTCAAGGGTAACCAGCCGCTATCGAGGTACGCACTGGGTAAATCTCGCCCTTGTGTAATAGCATGCGAATCACACGGGGAGGTTAACCACATTTGCCAAGCCAGGTGTGACAGGCTCACGCCTAGTGGTGTTTGTAGTGTGATTCGAATTTGAGAACTTTGGCCTCAAGATAATAACACTCCACCACTAAACCATCCTCAAGAGGACAAAAGAGACTAATTTTGATCCATTGAAAGGTCGTCTATCCCAAATTTTTGTCATAATTAAATATTGTTCCAAATATCAAACTTACCAATTATATAAAGCGTGTTTTGACGGGGAAAAGTGTGAACAGAATAAACCGATAAAACAAGTTGAAAAAAAAAAAAAGAAGAAGAAGAAGAAGGGCCGCCTCGTTGGTGTGACTGTTGATAGAGGCGGAGAATCAAATCCAAGCTGTTTAATAAGAGCAGGCACGGTGGGTCCCACCTACCGCACCACGAGCGGTGACGGGCCGCTGCCCACTCTTCAATGACTCGATCCCATTTCGCCACCAAAACATTTTTTTTATTATAATTTTTTAATTATAAACAACAGAAGAAAAAATAAAGGACAGCAAGCAATTAATAAATAAGTAACAAAAAGTCCCCTTGTCGTCTGCTCATCCAACGTCGTATCGCCGCAACACTTCCTCGAACGTTGTTTTAAGCAACTCTTACACGTCTCTACCCGACCTTTCAATGTTCTCAATCATCTTTTCTTTCACCCCCCGGAAAAAAATTAATTAATATTAATTGTAAGAAATCATTGCTTGAACTGTTTTTTTTTTTGGGCCACACATATATTTATGTCATTAATTATGTGTGTGCGTGTGTGGGAGATTTTGAAAGGTTGGATATTTTGGAAAACCATGTGCTGTTAATATGAATGTTCCTGTACCGAAATACCAGCTATGTTCAAAGCCTCTAAGTACTACTAGTCTACTACTACTATTAAGGCGCTTTTTTTTTTTTCTTTTTTTTTTTTTTTGCGGGGGGTGTTAACTAGGGAGAGTGATTGAGTTGAGCATTCACTCAAGCTATTTAAAATCCGATTTGAGGAAAATTCGATAATTTTTTTTTTTTTGTGGATGTTGAGGGTAACTCGCAGCCACTACCGTGGTGCGCACTGGGTAAACCCCGTCCCTGTGTAATAGCCTGCAAACCTACACAGAGAAGGTAAACCACACTTGGCAAGCCAGGTGTGACAGACTCACACCTAGTGGTGTTGGTGGTGGGTCGAACTTGAGACCTTTGATTATACAGGATTTGGTTTGCTAGCTCGTGTAAGCTTGCGAATTAATTTGTATAATATTTGAAATTTAAACATGATATTTAAGGGGTCTTTTATATTTATATATTATATAAAATGTTCATATATTCATTTCTACAAATTATTTTATTGAAATTGTATTTTATCAATTATCTTACAATTATTTGTAAATATGTCACATTAAGTAATTATTAAATAAATAAATTCAACTTTTGTCTAAGTTTTTAGTTATTCACTTATTTATAAGCTCGGCTTGATCGTTTAGGATAATAGGTCAATCTTGAATTTTTCAATATTTGAACTCGAGCTTCACTTAAGTTTGTTGGTATTTTCAAATGGACTCAATTGAGTTACTTTTATCAACACTAGTATGTCTCACATGCAATGTACAAATAATTATTTTTTTCAATTTATAATATCATGATTATTTTTAATTCTATAGGTTAAATTCAATTTTTAAAAAGTAATACTAATCAGTATGCACAAACATTAATTAATTAGATAAGAAGATAAATTTTGTGTAGTTACGACAAACAAAAAGAAAATTAAATTTTATGAAATAAATGAAAATCCATGTTAGAAAATATCAATTTGGAATATTCCAAATGCACAATTTTATAAATAACAATGCATAGTTGTCAACAATTAAAGAATCTTTAATTTCTTTGAATATATGACATATTTTTTATTATTCAAGTTTTTTTTAGCTCTTCACAATCTTTCATATTAAATATTTGGTAGTGGCGGTGGATATTAAGTGAGAATATTGAAGTGAAGAATGTGTAGAGTTCTAATTTTTGTCTTTCTTTTCTAAATTTAAAGAATATGTACAAGGCAAAGATTTCATGATATCAACATAAACAGTTCATTTTTTGTTCATGGAAGTATAATTAAATTTATTTAATTATTATTTAGTTTTTTTTTGTTTGCCTCCTCATAATTTTCTATGCACATTAAACATTTATTAGTGGAGATGTATATTAAATGAGAGTATTTAAAAAGATAATGTGTACAATTCTATTTTTTTACTTTCTTTTCTTTCCCTTCTAAATTTAGACAACATGTAAAGTTCTTAAAATTTTAAATTATTACAATTTTCCATGAACTTTTCATATCACAATCATTGCAATAATTATAATTTTTAAATACATGTGAGACCAAAAAAAAATCAATTGAATATAAGTTTTTAAAAAAATGAGCGAAAAAAAGAAAGAAAGAAAGAACAATTGAATTTTAGTTTTTGAAAAAAAAGGATTAAGTGAAGAAATGAAGAAATAAAAGAGTACCTAGGTTTCGATCCCTAGCTAATGTAGGTTTTGGATCAAACATTAACCACTATACCAGAACGATTGTTGTTTAATTACTCAAGAGAAATTATTTGCAAATGAATTTTTCATTGATTTTTTTTTGGACTTTTTTTTTTGGACAATTTTGCCCCTGTGATTTTGTCTTAATATATGTGTAGATAGATAATAGTAAACAATAATTTATCTTTAGAAAGTATAATTTTATGATAATATTGTTTTGATAATAAATTTGATGTGTTATTTGAAATTTTGAATATTCAAATTGAAGTGGAAATCATGAGGCTGAGAAAACAAACACTTTGATGATAATTCAAACCAAAAATTGATGTAGCTAATGTCCACTCGATCAACAATCATTAATCCTCCTTTTAATCTCAGACGAAATCGAGGCTTTGTTCACACGTAGGCATCACAATACACTACTTTTCTTTCACAATTGAATCTCATAAATTTATAAGTATATATCGTTGAATAATTAGTTTATTTATATTCTTTTGCAAATTAAAGAAGCAGTTCAATATATTTTAATTATATCATAAAAAATAATGAAAAATATTGTCATACTGCAATTTTAAATTTTTATTCCGCGATTAACCTAGAAAAAATAGTGAAAACGTAGAGAATTTTAGGTAAAAGTGATATAGCAAATTTAAACAACTAAGATGAGTTTTTGGGTATAGGATGCTAATTTGATTAAATTTATTGTGTTCTTCAAAAAAAAAACCAAACTTTATAGATATTACTCAATATATATCGGAGGAAACAACATGCATGCATGGACAAAGTTGGGAATTTTCTTCCTTCCACTTGGCACAATCACTAATATGAAAAACATATTTAGTTGGCCCAATTATTGACACTTAATATATATACATATATATATATGTGTGTGTGTGTGTGTGAGAGAGAGAGAGAGAGAGAGAGAGAGAGAGAGAGAGAGAGAGAGAGAGAGAGAGAGAGAGAGAGAGAGACAAAAATAAAAATCAAGCATTCTAATAGTCTCAATGATCTCATAATTATTCATTTGTTTAGGAATTTGGGAAAATAAATTCTCTTAATTTTACATTTTTAATTCCAAACTTAATTTAAATCAATTGTAAAATCTATCCATCTCCCACTTTTTCGAAATAGATCTTATTGCTTCCTCAAATAAATACTTCTGTAGCCCATTTTGAAACATAATTTGACATCTTAAGATCCAAATGGTCTTCCTTAAATTCTAAGTAAAACCCACACAATAACTTTAATCATCGAATAATTTTCCCCAAATCCATTATTTCTTAAAATAAATTCTTAACTCTATAGTTCTTAACAAACATCCTCGTGATGCTAATTGTGGGGAGGTTCTCCATTTAGATCAAATATCTTATAGTTTGACTCATCGTAGTGCTAACATGATATCTCACCCGCTAACTAAATTAGCCATTACCAATTCTATTTTCTTTTTCGTTCACCAGAAATGTTCTGAACCTTATTTTATGAGACGCTCCGTCTTCTTGGTGATTTTTCCATTAATTTATTCAGTCAATTTTTCTCAAAAAAAAAAAAAAAACAAACACACACACACGCAGTGGTCATTTTTTTTTCTCTTTCTTTGACTTCAAAAAGAATGGTGAAAAAAAAGGAGATAATTAAAAGGGCTAATTAGAGCATTACATCAATATTGGTTAATTAGGTAAAAACCGGGCTTAACCTACGCCGCGTATTTGTAACCTGCGGCTGCCTCGTCAGTTGTCAGTGTCCGTTGATTAATTTCCCGAAATTACTGATTTTATTTTCCCACTGTCACTGTTTATCCGTATATATACCTACATAAATTTTACTTGAAATTCAACAAAATCACACCTCTGTACCCCTTTTGTACCTCGCCGGCGCTCACCAAGCCCTAGCTCTTCCTCTATCTCTCATCCCCGAGATTTCTCCTTCACCTCTGAATTTTACCGATTTCAATCCAACAAGTAAGGATTGACCGATCTTTCAACTGTCGTTTAACCGTTGATTTTGCTGTTCAAGCTCACCTTCGTTTTGATTAACTTCTGAATTTTCCTTCCTAGCTTCGCTGAAGCTCTTTCTCTCTCTGTGCGTATTCCCGTTTCTGAAGCTGATTATTGATCGATCCTTGTTCTGCTTCTGATTTTAGCTCAATAATTTCTGAATTATCTGAACTCTTTATTCCTTCCGATGCATATGTAGCAGAAACATATATAACAATTCGGTTATATTGTGGCGTCTTTGTTCTTCTTCTTGTTGTATGAATTTCTCTGAGTGCGGGTATCTGTTATCTGATGTGTGATTCAGTGATGGTTTTTCTTCTAGTTTTTCATTCTCGGAATAGATCGGATTAGGTTGTTGCAAAATTGATTCACATCCAACGATAAGTTCAAATGATTTTAGGATTTTTTTATTTTTTTTTATTTTTTTTGCTATTGGTCTTTGTATTAAATTGGGTAGTGTTTCTTTCTCCTGATTTTAAAAAAAAATGAGGAAATTGAAAAAGAAAATGATTATCACTTACTCCTCTTAATACTTCAAATATGGTTGGCTCCCTCAACTCTTATAACTTTTTTTTCCAAGTATCAAGTTTGAATGTGGATTTTGTGCTTGCCTAAATCTTCGCTTGGTATCGGGTTAGACCAGCTCTTTTTTCGCTTTATTGATTAAGTAAGAAACAGGTTTAGAATCAATAACCTAGACAGATAGCCACCACTAGTTCTAGTAAAGCAATTTGTGGTTCGGATTATGGTGCAATTGTGTCAGTACTTAGTTTTGGTGTCAGATCAACCCGTCTTTGTAAATGATTGGAGGTTCAGTACTCAAACTAACAATTGCATGTATCTCTTCTTCTCTCTTGATGAAACACGATTGTTTGGGTACTTTTAAGATGACCTTTATACATGTTGATGAAATACTTAATGAGAAGATAATTAAAGCCTCTTTTGATAACTGCAGAGTGATATGTAAGAACCTACATATTGAAGTTTCAATTTTGCTTCCCATCCATGGACCTTAGCCAACTAAAAAAGATCAATGAGATTTAACTTGAGAACTGTATTCCCATAACATATGATTAATTACTGTCTGACTGGCTAACACAATCAAATTTGTCTTTAAATGGTATTTAATGATGCTAAATCTTATGCCCTTAAATTAGTATTGCAAATGTGTGAAGAATAGTACCAAATTTTGACCAGCTTTACATTATTTGTGAAATGAGAAATTAGCTCCCTACAGAAATGTGCCAATCTCAGTGTCATTTGATTATACTCTGGATTGCAGCTGTATGTCTAGCCACTAATGTGTTTCTTTGTGGAACAGGATGACCTGCTGCCTTGTGTATTTTTGGACATGAAATTTATCTGCAGTTAACATGTGTTAGTGCTGGTAATTAGGAAATCTTTGGAATTTTAACAAGAATGGATCGCCGTGATACTTCTGGATTTGTTAGTGGGGGTGCGGTGTACTCTTTCAGAGACATCTAACCCTTGTTTTGTAGCTAATTTCTTTAAACCCGGAAGTCAGGCAGACTGTTCTTTGTGAATTGAGCTTTGATTCAAATAAGAGTGTTGGAACTGTTAGATATTTGGTCATGGATGCCAGATTCCACAATCTGGGTTCTGCTGCTAACCCTCAATCGGATGCTTTCAAGAATCTGTGCAATTCCATCCAAATCAGAGGAACTGGAGCCAAAGTTGTGTATTGTGCGGACACAACCCTACGACTTGATTCTCCTGGTCATGCGACCCCCTTTGCATCTGCTCCAAAGGGGATCAAACGGAAGTGGAGTATTGTAAATGATCCAGCAAATCATCAAGGTGAGTCTCTGCTACGTCTCCACCTTGGTCATTCATCAAGCTCATCAGACAGTAAGGGAAGTACTGCAACTGCCTGCACTTCAATGTCTTCGGCCAAGGAAACAGAAGAGGAGTCTTCAATGGATCTAGGGCTGGACTTCACTCTAAATCTAGGAGGTGATAAATCGTCAGGCTCAGACAAACCAGCCAGTTCTAGTTTGGAATCATTGAGCAAATGGCCTAAGGTTGATCTGCAATTAAGCCTTTCCAGTTGTCCTGCTGTATCTGATATTACTACTTTTCATCCAAGTTCCAGTGCGCTGAAAAATGCTGCCACGATGGTTACTGACAATGGAGGTCTAAATACAGATGAAGGATCAACAGGAAGTCCGTGTTTTCCATTACAGACTCCCCACAATGAGGAAAACATTTACTTTCTAGACCAGTCGTTGGGGCCAATGAAGTCAACATCTCCAGGTCTCTCCTCAAGCGTAATAACAACACCAAAAAGCTCAGTCACCTGTACTTCCGGGATAACCCAATCACAACAGCAGCGTACTAGCAATACTAAACAGTGTCAGTTTCAGGGATGTCTGAAGGGAGCAAGAGGAGCATCTGGTCTGTGTATTGCTCATGGTGGTGGTCGCAGGTGTCAGCGTCCTGGATGCCACAAAGGAGCAGAGGGTCGAACTGCATTCTGCAAGGCTCATGGTGGTGGTCGACGATGTGAGTATTTAGGATGTACAAAAAGTGCCGAAGGACGTACAGATTTCTGTATAGCCCATGGTGGTGGTCGGCGGTGCTGTCATGAGGGTTGCACCCGAGCTGCTAGAGGCAAGTCCGGATTGTGCATTCGGCATGGTGGTGGCAAGAGATGCCAGATAGAAAATTGCACAAAGAGTGCAGAAGGCCTTTCTGGTCTTTGCATCTCCCATGGAGGTGGTCGCCGATGTCAGTATGCTGATTGCAACAAGGGAGCTCAAGGAAGTACTATGTTCTGCAAAGCTCATGGCGGTGGAAAACGATGCACATATCCAGATTGCAAGAAAGGGGCAGAAGGAAGCACCCCCTTCTGCAAAGGTCATGGTGGTGGAAAACGATGTTCATTCCATGGGGGTGGAGTTTGCCCAAAGAGTGTGCATGGAGGGACCCTTTTTTGTGTAGCACATGGAGGTGGTAAAAGGTGTGCTGTTCCAGACTGCACCAAGAGTGCCAGGGGGCGTACCGAATTCTGCGTTCGTCATGGTGGTGGAAAGAGATGTAAATTTGAAGGGTGTGGGAAAAGTGCTCAGGGAAGCACTGATTTCTGTAAGGCGCACGGAGGAGGGAAGAGATGCTCCTGGGGTCACCCTGGTTGTGAGTTTGGGCAAGGTGATGTTCCTTGTAACACATTTTCTAGGGGTAAAACTGGGCTCTGCGGGTCTCATGGTGCCTTGGTCCAGGATAAAAGGGTTCATGGCGGTGCAACTATCGGAATAGCGGTTCCTGATTCTGTAGCAAACCAATCTGTGAAACCAATCTTTACAGTCGATGAGATGAGTATTAACGTTGCGAAGATGGATAACAGTGTGGTGACATCCACCAGCAGTTGGAATTATTTTGGTAACCAAGGAAGCAAGCCTTCATCAGGTAAGCTCCCAGAAGGAAGGGTGCATGGAGGGAATCTGATGGCAATGCTTGGTGGCACTCCGAGTTTCAACTTCCCTAGAAACAAATACGTGGTTGATCCATCTGAGCCAGAGAAGTCTTTCATGACACACCAGTCCTGGATGTGAGGCGCGATCATCTAGCTTGTTTCCTAATTGTACCTTCAAAGCACTGCTACCAGATATGTATTATTTATTGTTCCATTTCGTGTTGTCTACTGGCTTGATCATTAGAAACTACAGTCTTGTTTGTTTGATATAGTTGCAACCAACTTAGGTGCATGTGTGGCAATAAGGGAAAACTCGAGCTGATTTAGTTTTGTTTAATGCTCTTCTTTTCATGTAAATACCTTTCTGTGTTTTTCTCATTTCTTGGCCCGTATTGATGTGTAGGGTCAAACAGATATTCTGTTGTAATAATAAAGTTATGGTTTGATGCTTATCATCGTTTTCTTTTCTTTTTTAGCAAATCGTTTATTTCATAACCTTCCTAAGTTTCTTCAAATCTGCTTTGCCACTGGTAATGTATATTCCTCTAATGTTTTTAATCTGCAATTGAGTTGCATTGTGCATGATCGAGTCTAAATGCCAAATATATTGGGGTTGATGAACAGTCCAAGCTTGCTCATGAATCTTCTTAAGATCTTAATAAGAATGTAGAAGAATCGTCGAAAATTTGTGTATATTAGTTTGTACACGGTTTACTCGTCTATGAAAAACCCTCAGATTTTGACTAATATCCAATGATAATTCCAAATTAAAGATTTTCCCAAGCATAAAGGGTTGAGCTTGGTGTAAAACCCTTTAAAATTATCCATTAAGGATTAGTCAAGAATGAATTTCATCTCAAATCGGACTTTAAGTAAAGTTATGACCATGGATTCGAATATTTAAATACATGCGACAAATATATATGATGTGATTATTGAAAAATGAAAAGTCTACGATCGATGTGGTTGTAGATGCCAGTGCTCTGAACAACTCATAATTTTGAATACTCTTACTCAGTAATAGTGAGGCTAGAATCTATGATATGATAAGAAAGTCCTAACATTGATTCCAAAGATAATGTACTAATGTTGGACAAAGATGAAGCATTAACAGATGGAAGTAAGATTTTTTATTTTCTGTATGTACTAATTCGAGCGTGTACGAGAAAGAAGATCAATTTTTTAATTTGCTTTTTTTATTTAAGTATTATATTCTTAACTCTAAGTGTTCATAAAAAAGAGAACCACATTGATTCCAATCAGCTAGGAGCAGAACCTGATACCTAACACAAAGATCATATCAGAATATGCTCAAAAACTGGAAGGAATCTATAGGTGTATGAGGCGAACAAGATTTTACTCTAGTCGGTAAAAGTAAAACTGATTGATTGCCATTTTGCAATTCGTAGGAAATTGAGAAGAAAGGGAACTAACTAGCTTTATGCTCTAGAATCCAATAATATTAATGCCTTGTACATTAAAATCAATACTATATTATGCTTTTATGAACAGATGTAATTATGTGCCTACTTAGAGCGCTTCCTGTTCAAACCGCGCCATCTTTGAGAGTTGATCAACTGCTTCGACCAAGTGGTCGAGTCGGGCCACAAACTCAATGAGCAATGAGGTAAAAGTTGCAAGTGACAGAGTAGCAGTGCTCTCTAGTGCCCTCATCCTTGGAATGCAATCCGAGTTGATATTCCCTCCATCTTCAAAAGCATCAACTTCCCTTGATGGCCAGGAATATAGCCTTCTTGACTGTTTCCTCATCATCTCATGATAGGATTCTTCCTGTTGATGTGGTATATGCCCTAATGGTTGGGATGGAGGGTCAGAGTTTTGTTCGAGAAGTTTATTAAGATCAGCCGCGTGGTTTGACAGATTAGAAAACGTCGAGGACAATGCATGAGAGAGCCTTGAGTGTGTCCTAGATGAATTATCCGGAGGCTCATGATGAGATGTGAGGAGGTACGAGTGCATGTCTAGTGCACGTTGGAGTCTTTCTGTAGAGCTATGAACCCTTTTGAGGAGGCAAGTTTTGAGGGTTCGTCGCATGCTAGTTATATCTTTCCCCAGACAGCGAACTAGCTCTGCTGCCTCACTTGCTGCATCTTGAATCTCTTTCTGGAATGCAATTCTCAGATTATATGGGGCCTGGACACAGTCAACAGAAACATGTCAGACAAAGTTCGTATATCTCGTCTTAGCAGAATATATATTTATCAGAAACAGGTCATAGATTGCTAGCAATGTGATTCAGTGTAGACTAATCAGAAAGGTGTATGTTATTATTTTTTTTTTTTTTTCTTTTATCCGAATAAAGATAAAAGTATAACCTATATGCTGATTCTTTGTGAACTTTTCTGCTTTTTTTACTTAAGAATTTAGTGCAATTCTTGTCTACCCCACAAGCTCTCTAGGATCACATAGTTGTCCCTTTTGTTGAAGTTTTGTAGAGAAGGCCTTGTTTTCTGTTGATCGAGTTGGTAATGATTTAACTTTTTATCTCATTTCTACGGTTGATGATCATAAAGGGTCTCTTTACCATTGTGTATAAATGTACCTGAATTTCTGAGTGTAGTACACCATGGAGAGCCATGACCTCGTATGTACAATATCTGAGAACTGCACCAACCTTGACATACTCTGACCATGGATAGAAGATGTGGAGAAACCTACCATGGGGCGGCTCCCATTTCGCGGAACTTGCCTGCAAAAAAACATGAGAAACTAAATAAAATATGGTTTCTTGATGATTCGTCTCATTTGAATGACTGCAAGACTTCATACCAGAGATTCAAGTTTAGCTGAGGAGTTCAATTTAGATCGACATTTACGATACGCAGGTTCATCTGGAAACTCATCCATCACTGTGTTTGTAAACTCGGGGTGTTCTGATCCGTCGTCTTTTAAGTACTTCCCCACACACTCTGAAAATCACTAAATGAGCTTAGAAAATGAAAGCCTTGATGATAATTGCTTGATGATCACTGAACTTTGTAGAAAAATACCTTCGAGTGCATCAGCTAGAGAGGCAAAGTGGCTGACAAGCTCCTTGTGTAACTGTTCTCCAGCCCATATAGGGCAAATCAGCACATTCACTGCTACTGCAACGATTGCTCCGATAGCAATGGAGTAGAGACGGTCCATGGCTGTCATGATAGGGTTCCCCATACGATATCCAGAAACCACGATCAGACAGTAGGTGAATAGTATTACTCGAAAACCATACTCGTATGGTACTAAAGATGGCCACAGCTTCATAAATGATGTTACAGTTCCTGCACGTGTTGTTAAACTTACTATGTTAAGCAGAGGCTAAGGATTGGGATTTTGAGTTTAAACTTCTTCAAGATTTGAGCTCTTTTTTTACCAACAATGAAGATGCTGAAACCAATTATAATAGGCTCAGCTGTTCTTCCTGTTCTCAGGGCTAACTCTGCTATGGAGATGGCGAGAACTCCAGCAAGGAGGCTGCCAAGTGCTCGGTTGAATCCTCGATTGAACGTGGCACCTTCACACACACAATGTCGGAGAGAGTAATGTGAGGTAACAAGTATTCGTTTCTTTGCTATATAGTAGTACATATTGAACTGAGACAGAGCAGATAGCTAGGGAACTGCATGATATATATGTGCACGTACCAACGGTGTATTCGAACATGATGGCGACAGTAAGGATTGACCAGATAATGTTGGTGCCAAAGACTTGATACGGTGTTCGACATAGTATCAGAAGAGATACAAGAAGAACTGCAAGCCCAACTTTAAGCGAAAACGTTACTCTGTTGCTATCTTCTTTGCAGAATTCCCACACACTCAAAGTGAAGTTCTTGAATGAGGTTGTGCTGCCAAATTTCTCATCACTTTTCTTACAATTTTCTGATGCTTTTGCTTTGCTAATTGGGGGAATGTTGATCTCAATGCTACCTTTCGCGCCATTCATTCTCCAACCCAAACTAAACTTTGTTGAACAATCTTGGCAGCAGATGAAGATGAAGCGAATGATGATGATGAGCGACGAAGAGCGAGGCTTTATATGGTGGTAATGGGAGATATGAATGTGAGTTAAAGAGGTGGATTTGGGTAAGTGATTGATTGATGCAACTAGACGAGGAAAGCAGCATGTCTTGTCAGGATATGATATATGGAAAAATAGAATAATACAGCAATAATACAAGGAAAAATGGAGAGCTAATACACTTGGATGAATAGATGCTTAACCTCAATAATGTCGCATAAATGGAGAATTAGAATCTAAATATATTGCAAGACCATGCAGCCTTCACTGTCTATGTTCTTCCAAATATCTTCTCATGTGATTATGTCACTCAAAACTGGTTCATTTCTTTTATCCATCAAATTAGTTCAACTTAGAAAAAAGATAATATCTGGAACAAGCTAGGCCATTGAAGGCTCTAAGAAGAAGCTTCTTCTATCTTGATGCAGGAATACGACGTGGCGTATTACTCCAAAACCTAATAATTCAGTTCTAAACGCATGTTATGCAGCAAGTTGTTTCCATCATACAAGTTAGAATATGCTTCATTCTCTCCAACAACCTCTCCCCCTACTTCCAGCATAACGTACGTGTTAATTCTATCTTCACGCAACTATTCTTCCGTGTTATTCTGTTTCTGAGAGATGCTAATGTTAGATAATAGACATAAATGATTGAAGATGAATGAGCACATATTCATTAAAGAAAGGCAAAAAAAAAAATGAAGTGTTCTTGAGGGTTTGTAAATTTGATTTTGACTGCAGTAGATAGGAAGGAACTAGGAATTAATTAAGGATGCATTGAAGACTAGTTCTTGGCTATGAATTGAGGCATTTGGTATATTTGATGAGATAATGAATTTTATCTTGTCTTCCATGACACTAATGTTATCTCATTGTTTGAGTTCAACACATGCAATCTCTCTTGATAGCCAGCAATCAATAATTGAGGCATCAGATACATTTGATGATGATATGATGTGTTATATTAATTCTGAATTGCACATGTTTTTGGAGTGACTAATTAACCACAGAACATATTCTGCTCGCTTTCTGTGTTCCCTTCCCTGCTAGCAGGCACTGTTATGTTTTCGACGATAAATGGGATGCAGTTCGATCTTGCATCAGTACTCGTCAGTTTTCTTTTCGGATTGATTCACCTTCACACTTGGAATATGTGCATGCATGCATCAATCAACCAAGAACACTAGTTGTGGTAAAAGGGAGTAGCTGGAATGGCAGATAGATCTGATGATGATGAATTGGTTGAAGCTAAACTAAGCAAGTGATGTCAACTCATTACTTCAAATCTCAAACTTTATGCAGGTGTGTTTTTCCGCAATTAGGAGGGGTTAATTGCAGCTTAATGACGACGTTAAGGTGTTAAACAAGTGCAAGAATTGGATGCCTGCTAGCTGAGAGAGTGATGATGATTCCATTGGACTGGCCAAGTGTTGGAGCAGCCTTTTCTTGAACTCGTCTGTATTCTTCACTATTTATTTATATTCATTGATGCTTGATACCCACCCAATATATTTCACTTATATAGTAGTTTTTAAGGATTCAATATTCCACAATCATCTCATATTTGTTTATTCATATGGTAACTTAGAATCTTCTTCTTCTTCTTCTTTATGCAAAACATTCACAATATTATAATAAAAATAGACCGGTCCCTAATTTATTAGTATTTCTTAATATTAATTTAAGGGAGTCCTTTGGTAATACCAAATGATTAAAGATTTATGCGTAAAAAGGAGAGATATTAAGTTTGAGATCCACTCTCCATTTCCTCAATAATAATAATAATAATAATAATAATAATAATAATAATAATAATAATAATAATATGTATATAATGTGACATGCGCGTGCTAATCTAATAATAATATGTACATATATAATGTTAAATGTGCGTGCTAATCTAATATGTTATTTAGTTGAAAATCAAATAATAATATGTACATATATCTATTATTACTATAATAAAAGTGTGATGGTTTACAAATTTCGGTTTACCTATTATATCCCTATTACAACTTTAATTTAAGGGTAATTGTGTAATAGAATATATAATATGTATTTATAATGTAAAATTCTATTATACTATGTTAGTTTCCATATTCTACTGCTAGATAAAAAGAGTCTTATTTTACAAAATTGAATTTACCTAATATATCTCAATAATATATTTAAATTAAGGATAATAGGGTAATATAATAAATCTACATGTACTTTCTATTATCATATAGTTGAAGATATGAAATTTCCTACGTGATTTTTATGCAAATGGTCGATCATCTGATACGCACATATATGGTAACAATAATTAAGAAATATTATTATTGGTATTCATAAAATTATATTAAAGTACATGCATAACTTCGATTGGTGCCTCAATTTTATATGTGTGTGTAAGTTTCTAATGTCAACTGACATATTCTTTTTAATTAACATGTTTGATAATTCATTAATATATTTATATACCAATAAAATATAAATTATTTATTACTACCTCCGTTTCATAATGTTTATTGTTTAAGGTTTTTTTTTAGTTTCAAAATGTTTGTTGTTTTATATAATTTGACATCTTCTCTCCCAATTTTAATCCTCTCAAATCCTAAAAGATTTTTTGATTTTAACTTACCTATAATATATGAAGAGAGAAAAATATATGGAGAGAGAAAATATTGTTATTTTTTAGGAAAATATAGATGAATTAAATTTTATGGCATATATAAGGGATGGGTATATTTGTCCACGAAATTAATTCTTAATTCCAGATAAAAAAAACAAAACAACAAACATTACGAAACGGAGGTAATAATATATATATATATATATATATATATATATATATATATATATAAAATACACAGTGCATATCACATGCATTCATATTAATTATTTTTCTTCTCCTTTTTTTATACGATGAATATATATTCTAATTTCTTTTTTTAGCAACAATTTATGGATATCGAATTTTCAATAATTCAAAAGGTGACATTATTGAAACATTTTAAAAATCATGTTGAATTGTAAAATTAGTCAAGTATAGTTATTTAATTATTTTGGAATTAGTCATGTAAGCATAATTTATTCAATATACTTCAAATTTAATTTCTACTTATAAATTTCTGATTCATATCATGTGACATGTGATATCAATAATTCAAATCTTAGTGAACTGCAATAGATAAAAATAGCAAAAATGTTAATAATGTGTATAAATTG